>CM033713.1:19977853-20577316 GCA_019671005.1 Hibiscus mutabilis | reverse complement strand
AGACAACACATACCCCTTCTGATCTCTTTAGGAGCTGATAGTTTTCTAGCTGCTCATCTACTAGCACAACAGGTATTTCCACTGCTGTTCCAAGAAGGTCATTATTTTGAATAACGAATTGATATTTCAACTTGTTCTGAACAAGTGATGGATTGTCAAGAGATAATGCCCCAACACAACTTTCAAAAACTGATGTGAATAGGCCTTCAAAGTTGCAATTGGTGTCGGTGGAAATTTTCTCGAAAAACATCCAATCTTTCCAATCAAGAACTACATCATCCTATATGGAAAAGTTTAAATGTCATTCCAGATAAGCTGAATATTAACGAAGTTCAAATTAAACATGGTTCACTTAATAATGCAATACCTGAATTCTTTCAAATACATGAATAGGACCAATATCAATGCGTTTGTTGCTTCTGTTAAGCAAACAATTATTGCTCCCTGCTTCAGAAGTCCCCTGGCTCCTCTTCCCCACTTTCCCCAATGTAAAAAATGGATGAATTTGCTTCCCTGCAGACATCCGCGAATTTTCCTGATCAAGGATAAAACACATGCACTTTCAGGTACAGCTTGCATGTGAAATATTACATTACATGTTACTTAAATTAACATATATTGACTAAGAAACTGCTTGCTAGTAGCATGAGCAGATGCATATAGATGCCATATTGCAGTACCCATCACAAGGAAAAAGGACCGGGGGAAGGGGAATTGGGGCAGATGAATTTATGCAAAAAGAAAAAGGAGCAATAGTAGCTTCTTGTGTTGCAAGGAGAACCCAATGAGACGCTCCACATTAAAAGGAGTTATGAAACTTGGACAGATATAAGCTTCTCAGTTCTCACTAGGCTTTAAGAGTGAAGGTTCCTTATCATTCTGTGTACTTTCAAAAGTAGGAACATCCCGCCCAATGACGTCAAGCTGGGCATTATTTAAGCTCCAGGAGCTCCAACATAAGCTATGCTACATCATCAATGGCCTCCAGAGAACAGCACACAACTTCATAACCTATTAAAACCCTTGCACCTCTCTTTCATAAAATTAGAACCACCAAAAAGCAGTCACTATGTCCAGTCTCAACTCTCAAGATTATTTTCAATCCCTCTAATCCTAAGTTTATCTTTATTATCCGGTTAGGTCATCCCTATGTTTCTAAAAGAACGCAAAGTATAAAGATAAAAATTTCACCACAAAGCTCTACAATTTTCTCTATAGTTATAATTTCTTGGAACTGTTGTTGTGTTGCCACATTACATCAAAATCTTTCAGCACTAGAACATGATACGTACTTCAACATCCAAAACAAATTTCTTTATCAACACCAACCAGGAGCAGAAAATAAAAAAGGCAGTTAACTGCTAATTTCAGCTATCCAAGGTACAATAGTAAGCAAAAAACATATTAATACTCCCAAAAACATAAGGAAAGATTGAAATAATGCAGAAAAAAGTACAACACCCAACCTCAGCTATCAACTTTGCCTCCAGTCTCAAATTAGGGATTGGGGGCGGTGTTGCATTGTCACTCTCCATTAAATTATTCATCCCATTCTTTTTAGGAGTAGTTTTCAGGGGCGATTTCTCCTTCGCCTGTTCAGTGAAAAACAGTTAATTTTTTAATATATAAAAACTATCGAAAAGTTCTTCCCTTCTATTTAATCGGTTTAGAAAACTAAAAATTAATTCAACTAAACCTTTTTAGAAGCTCGATTCTGAGGAGTTACTTTCCCTTCCCGTTTTCTTCCCTTCTTCTTGCCTTGACTACCACAGAACTCTTCATCTTCACCGTCATCATGTTCATCCTCGTATGCATTAGCCTTCTCGTCAATCTTCGGTTCAATTTCTGAACCTACATTAGCCTTATCGTCAATCTTCGGTTCAATTTCTGGAGATATGTGCGGAAACAAAGTTGACTGGATCAACCTCCGGCGGACTCCACTCCGTTCCCGCTGATCGGTGCCGCTGGTCATCAGTATTACCGCCTCTTTCTTCTCAGCTGATTCGTCCATGTTTCACTTTTTTTGTTATCTGTCAAATTTTTTTAAAGGGAAAGGCCATGCTCCCAAATTGGTACGAAATCTATTCTTAACTCTTCTCACTCAACTTATTGCTTGTTCGGTAGTTGTCAATTTTTTCGAATACGCTTAAGCCAATCGTCTTAAATAAATAACTCAAAGCTAGAACAAACGAATTGAGCTCAACCAATAATCGACGCCCTTCTAACCTAAATCTCAAACAATTTGAACACCATATGACTCAAGTAACGTAAATAACCTGAACCCTGAAGCAGTGATTAAAAGCCTACAATGATTGGAACTTAAAATTCTAAATCCTCAAACCCAGATTTACCTGTGTTAAAAAACCTAAATTTACCAAACCAAAACCAATCTAAATAAGTGATAGAACAAAAATTCAAAACGACTTTAAAATTGTAATTAGGAGCGGGGTGGGTCTATGTTCTAATTTTCTTAGGGAAAATATTTTTGATGAGGAGGTTTGGGTAAATTTTGATTTATATAAGTTTATTTTTTTTAGTTTAAGTTTAGAATTTATGATATAATATAATTTAAAATTTAAGATTTAAAGTTAAATTTTAGGGGTTGAGATTTATTGTTTAAGGTTTCAGATTTTAAGTTTATGTTTTAGATTTTAAAGTTTAAATATAAAATGTTATGTGAATTTTTTATATAGTTTATGTATTAAAAATCAAAACGTAACATTTTTATTGGCTTAGTTAAAAAATATGAAAAATTTAGTATCTATTTATAAATATTATTACTCTTTTGGCAATACACACATTTTGCAGACATTACTATTAAATTTCGGTCTACTAAGATAAATATTGTCCGTTTTTTCTCTGAGACAAATTATTAAGTTCATCTGCGAATCAAATATTAACTTATGTTTTGATGTTTAAATGGTATCAATCAAACCATTAACTGACCGTTAAAAATTAACAAAAATACTAACGTAATGATTAAACAAATTTATATAATTACATGTTTGATATTCATTACTTATTCAATCAATCCAGTCCTAAATCATATTAATTCAATTAATTAAAAAAAATAACATTTTCCCGCCCTATCCTCTTCTTCTCCCGCCCTACTGTGTTCTTCTCCCGCTCTATCCCTAAATCATATAACAACATTACCCACCGTCCTCTAAGTCTAACATCTGCACTACCTTCTCATGCCCTCGCTTGTTCCTTGAGTTACCCTTTTTCATTCAATAAATTCATCTTCACAGCTAGACAAAGCGTAAAATATTGATCCAAATTCCGTAAAAGCTCAAAAATAGCAACAAAAGCACATCAAGACCTCAAATTCAACAAATGAGTAACGAACAACTGATCCAAATCAAATTCCAAGGACAACCCAGAATCACAATAGGAAAGAAATTTGTTTTTCAATAATAATAATAGAAAAGCAAGAATACAAGGGGGGATATTGACAAGGGAGAAGGACGGTCACAGATTCAAGGAGGACAAAAGGATTTGGAATCAAAGAATCTGGGAGTTTACTTGAATCTCCCTGATGATTGTCTTGTCATGTTTCAATCTCTCTATCTACTCTGGGTTTTGTGCAAGACTTAGGATTTAGCCTGGGAATGAATTGATTGATCGCTATGAATCTTCTGTGAATGATGAAATATATAGTTTAGTGACTGATAGGTTAGTTTGCACTTTTTATTCTAGGTGCCGAAACTTCTCTAAAACTCAGAGGCTCTTGTTCCTGGTTCTAAATCTGTGGATCATCTGCCTCTCTTTGGTGTCTAAGCCCTAATTTTAAATTCTAAATCGTAAATCTTAAACCCAAAACACTAAAAAATACACCTTACCCAAATTTCTTAAACTTTAATCCTAAACTACAAACTTAAACCTTACCATAACCTTGATTTCTAGTGTGGCGGGACATATATAGGGGCACTGAAAAGGAGCAAAGGATTTCTATTCGATCTTTATAGGCTAGCATGTGAGATGCTATGAAGTATCTTGGCCATGATCCTAACAAGTTCAATGCACTGGTTTGTAATATGACCTTTATTTGTACTTTCTGTCACACCCCAATTTAAAAATCCCCAATTCTTTAAATCCCTAATTACTAAGCCCTAAATTTTTGGGAATTTAAACAGGGGTTCTAATTGAATTCAGTGACCAAAGTGGAAATTTATCCTCTAAGCTACAGGCCCCACCTCATCTCCACTGGATCTGTTCCCAAGAGTACTCTAAAAAAAAGGAACCTTTCCTCTTCCCAGCCATTTCGGGTTAAGATGATGTGAAAGTGCCTTTCTCTCTATAAGAACGATGCGTTCCTAGGTGTGGAGTGGGAGAGAGGGGATTTCATAATTGGGGTTTTGAATAAGACGACCTTTTCATTTTTTTCATTTTTCATTCTTATTACTTTTTCATATTAAAAAAGTAATAAGAATGAGAGGTGTTAAGCTTTTTATCATCCTGGCGTCGAGCTATTTTTCCGCAGGATCTCCCCTACAGTATCGTCACCGCAGTAGAGTTTAACCACCAAGTTCGGGATGGAATGGCCACTATGTAATGCGGATGGAAGTTGGGCCTTTAGGTTGTGATTTACCCTTTTGTAAGGGTATTTACACCCTTTAGGATACCCAAAACCCTCTGGCTCCCTTTTTCAAAAGTTCAACCGCAAACCTAACTCCCTCAATCTCTCTCTCTCGTAACATCTTCCCTCACCCCTTTTGCTTCGATCGAGCTCCGAACAAACTCTGTTCGACCTCTAAACGGCGTTCGATTGTCGAACCAAACTCGGTAATCGTCTCCCTTTTCCGTCCCGTCCCAAAGCAGCCCAACCTTCGTGCCTAGCCGTCGTTTGTTGCTCAAAAGCGGCTTAGAACCAGTTCGAACCGTACCTTACGCCACCATCATTCTTTCCGCGCTCTGTCGTTTGTACTACCGTCGTCACCTCCTCTTTGGCCGTTCGGGTTTCACCTGTTTCTTTGCCGTTGTTCGTTCTTGCGTTTGGGTAAGCTTTTGAAAGGGGGTCTTTTGTTTTTTTTTTGTGCGTTCGCGTGTTGTGCGGAGTTGTCTAGAAATCTTGGTCCATCTGTGGTCGGAATGTGGCCGTTAGGGGCATTTCAGTGGTCGCCGGAGAGCCGCGCCGACAAGGGTGGTAAACCATAGGGTTCTAGTTGCTGGTAGGGGCTGCATTGGATTGTTTCATTTTGGGCTGGTATGAGTGGGTGTGGAGCATGGTTTTGGGTTTAGCCCAAGTTGTTAGGGAGCCCAGATGTGTGAGGGGCTGAACCGGATCCAAAAAGGTGGAAAGCAGTCAGACCGAATTAGGGACTCGAACCGGGTCAACTTCAGACCGAACCAGTGAACCGATCAACCCTGAACCGAACCGGCAATTTTAAACCAAACCGGCCGACCCGTGACCTGACCCGTTGACCGACCCGACTTGAGCTGACGTTAGCGTCGACTTTTTGGTTGACGTCAGCGTTGACTTTTTGACTGACGTCAGCGTTGACTTTTTTGATGACGTCGTCGCTGACTTTTTGATGACGTCAACGTTAACTTTTTTCGACCCAAGTTGATTTTACGTTTTTCGGCGTCCCGATTCCAAATCTGTTGCCCGTTTTCCCAAATCCGAACCCGAAATACTATTTTGCTATCTACATTTAATTATAGTCAGTATTTTGAGAATTTTGAATATCAGAATCTGGTCGGATATTATTGTGTTTAGGTGACATTGACTCGGAGCCTGAGAATCTTCTTCCCCCTTCACCTGTTCGACCTCCTTCTGCACAGTCTGTAAACTCTGCACGTGTTGACACTCGACCTAATACTAGAGCTGAGCGTGGGAGACGTCACTCTCGACGTTGAGTTATTAGCTGCCTAAGGTGTGTCTCTTCTTGTGCTATATCTTTTGTGTTCTATGTTATGCGTGCATGTTGTATATGTGATTGAATGAATGATTTGTGATTTATGGTATGCTTTGTATGATGGCAATGACACACATCGGATATCAAAATCGGACTAAAATAACATCAGAATATATCGTATGCACTCGGAATGAATTAATAAATCGGATATACTCTCAGATTCGGAAAATATAATCGGAACATGTCATATCATTTGGGTTGGGAAATTGTACGGGGAAGTTCAGTGGGTTCACCCTTTGGGCTGAATTCCGCTTCGGATCAGTGGTTCCACCTTCGGGTCGTTCCACTTCGGATGGTGACGATGTAGTTAGAGTGATTATGGGGAACCTTATTCTTCGGACGGTGTGAAGATGGGTGCATGACATTACATTTTATGTCTCAGATTGTATGCATATGTATATTGAGATGACTGTTGAACTATGCTTGTTGTTCGGATTTTTGTTTTGTGATTTTATCTGTACTTTAGAGACACACTAAGCTTTATAGCTTACTCCCCCTTAGCTTCTCTTTCAAATACTCAGACTTAGGCGTACGGTACTTGGAGGATTTTCATATCATCAGACTTTACCCTATTTTACAGTATGACTATTCAGACATTTGAATTATTCTATTATTATTATTTCGGACGATTCTGTATTTGGGACTTGGGACATTATTATTATTTTGAGACTTATTGGTTTGACATGCATTATTTGAATTTTCTTTCGAATTTTATAATAGCTTTTGGAATTTTGTTAAATAACTACGTTTTACTTAAATGATATAATTTTGTGGTTTCCATTATTACATTTAAATTGAGATTTGATTAATCAAACCTAATAACTTTTTTTGAGGGACAAGTTTTTCAAACTTAACTTCCAAGATTCGACTTAAGAACTTATGTCAAATTTAGGAGGTTACACTTTCTCCTTCTATAGTTTACCATGAGTATATAACTGTTCATTCATAGTGGCATCCTGGTTTGTTATTAATCAAACACATAACTTGAATTTCAAAGCAAGAAAGAGAAATTTGCTTTCATTAATTAATGGAGTTCATCTGCTTTTAAAACATGTTTGTTGTTACTCCTGCTGCTGGAATTCTTCACAAGGTATAGATAAGAACAGAACTACATACAAGTTCACAATTATTTGTTTTGAAGGTTAACTTGGACGAGTTCGGATGCGTCGTCTTTAACAACAATGGAATACTACTCAATAATGTTTCAGGTTGTGGAGTAGGCGGAATTAAAGCAGAGGCAGCCCCTGAGCATGCTATAACAGCAACTGGTCTTGTTGAAAAGCTTATTTAATTTTGTTTCTAACTCTTTATCTTACATATTATGTATCCCCTAAGCATGGTACTGCCTGCCTGCGTGGTGTTGTTTGATTCATGTCGTCTGGGAAATTGCGAGATGGTGTAACAGCAACGATCTGGTTTTGACTCTGACATAGATGTTGAGCAAAGGTTTCGGTAAATTTGTTGAGTTTTATGGCAAGGGATTTGATAATAAATCTGGACAATTGAATGTTTTACAATCAATAATATTCGGTTTGTTGTAACTTAGAACTCTCCCAAGTCTCCTAATTCCTTAAAAAATGAAAAATCTGCAGATGTTTGCAATATACAACTTATTATGAACCACAATAACAAATGATTCTGAGATCTGCATCAAGGGTAATCGCAATATGTTAACATGTTTCGATACCCCACATGTTTATCCCAGCTGCTGTAATTTGGATTAGTATTCAGCCACAAAAAAGGCTTCTTGAGAGTTTTAGATAAGCTTTGTTTGTGAGCCACAAAAAAACAAAAGGAAAGTGAAAAAATCGTCCATAAAGTTGAACTGAAAGAGTTCATATATAAGAACCAAAATAATAATTAAAATCCTGGAAAAGCTAAACGAGAATGGCCTCCTCAGCTTGGTCACTGCATTACCACTACATTTCACCATGTTTGAACAAGAGAGGTTTACCAGACGACCACTGCTTTTCTGTATATATTTACTTCTGATTACTCCGCTGGTTTCATGATATAATATCTTTGTCAACAGCAGCAGGAGGATTACTACATTTTCCTCTAAATACGGCAAATCCCAAGAGACAGCGGCAACCCCTAAGCCACCTGCAAATGCAACTGCAGAACCAAGAAGAAACCAAGGAAGACGATGGCCATGACCGTGCAGCTTCAACTAGAAGAAGACAATTTATGCTTGAAGCGCCTCTTATTGCCATTTCTTTTTCACAATTGATTACTTCTAATGCTCTTGCAGTTGCAGAGATTGGTAGGTAACTATGTTCATACATAACTATTGTCTATATATATTATGACGTTAATTCTTTCTTTTTCTATTTTGATTAACTTCTTTCTCTCTATTTCAGATGTGCCGCAAGATTTCCGGGATTATACTGATGAAGTGAATAAGTTCAAGATTTTCATTCCCCAAGGTCAGTGTCTCTTTCCTAACTTTTCCCAATTTACATACATGATACATGTTGATTTGCCTTGGCATTGGAACTGGAACTGGAAAACCACCCAATTAGAATTAGAAAATTCAAGTTTTTAGGAATTTGTATCTGGGGATAGAAATGTACAAATGAAATGATTTATTTGTTGTTGCAGATTGGCAAGTGGGAGCTGGTGAACCCAATAGTTTCAAGTCCATTACTGCTTTCTATCCAGAAGAAGCAGCCAACTCAAATGGTAATGCTAATCTGGCAAGCACTTTCTTATACCTATTCAGTGGTTTACATATGCAATAAAACTAAAATTGGTTGTTTCAGTCAGCGTAGCCATCTCAGGACTCGGTCCCGACTTTACTCGAATGGAATCCTTCGGAAAAGTTGAAGCTTTTGCAGACACTCTGGTTAGTGGACTGGACAGGAGCTGGCAAAGCCCCCCTGGTGTGGCTGCAAAACTCATAGATTGCAAAGCTGCTAATGGTATATATTACTATTACAATTTACAGCACAATCCTCTTTTTGTTTCTGTACTTGATTAAATTATTATTTTTTTCATTGATCATCAGGCATGTATTATATTGAGTATACACTGCAAAATCCAGGAGAGAGTCGAAGACATTTGTTTACAGCTATTGGAATGGCATCCAATGGTTGGTATAACAGACTATATACCGTCACCGGACAGGTGCGCTTGCATGTTGCATATGCACTCAGTTAACTTCCGTACCTTCTCTAATCTGTTATTTATATGTGTGTGTGTGTGTCATTTTCCGAATGCAGTATGTCGAAGAAGAAGCAGAGAAATATGGTTCCAGAATTCAGAAGGTTGGTAGCTTTAATTAACGTACAAGTTTCTGCATCTTCAAGATCTTGTTGATTCTTGTGCATGGCTCCAGCTCTAGAACAAGAAAAAGAAAGTTTAGACCTGTACAAGGGTGGAGTTACCTATTCGACTCGATTTGTATTGAACTAAAATTTTAATCTCGCGCCTCATCTAATCTTGCAGGCAGTTTCATCCTTCAGATTTATTTGACTGGAAAACCAGGAGACCCTTCATTTAGCTCACCAGAGAGAGCTGCAGTTCCTCTCAAGTATCAATATTGAGTTATACACTGCATGAACAGGCATTGCTCCTGTTCGAAATTTAATCAATGTCTTAAGGCTTTCAGTATCCTTTGCGACTGATGATGAATCTTTCAATATTTTTGGCTGAGAAAATCTCCTTCATTCGAGTAATACATAAAATATCATATCATGTATTCTTACTCTTCATAATCTCTACGTTTATAGTGAATTATTTGTTTCTGCCATCCGTGAGGTGAAAAAGGTTGAACTACGTTCAATCTCGTTCGAGTTCTGGATAGCTCAGGTGAGAATTATTATACTTGTTGGGTTAGAGATTGGGCTTATTAATGCATTGGTCTTGGCCCAATTGTGTTGATAACATGGAAAATTGAAGGACTAAGGCCAATTTGACCATTTCCCCACTAAACCAGATTTTCTTCTTATTTCAACTGGACCAATAGCATCTGTTTTAAAAAAACCAAGAATTCTATTTATGAACATATAAAAATATAGTCATGATTCTAGCATTAAAGAGATGCAATTAAGTCATGTAATATCTTATGAAATTGTAAATCACCTCTATTGTTAGGCTCAAATAATTAAATAAACAACATAAGGGGTGGATTGGTGCATAATTGTTTTACAAAGATGAAAGGATGAAAAAAATGGACAAGAGGTTTTTAATTATCAACCATTAAAAATTAATAATGATAATAATATAGATTTTGTTTTCATATATCCACCTCAACAATGTGTCATTTTTAATAATCAAAATAAAAAAAGACAATAATATAGCGACTAATAATATAATTTACCCTAAGATTTATTTAAATGTCTATGCTCTAAACATCATGTAATATGCTACAAAAGAAGGGTTTAAATTTGATACACAGGCTGTATAAACACATGTTTACCTATTTATATTATAAATCAAAATTAAATCTAAACCCTAAAAAACTAAACCCCAAACTTTAAACCTTAAACCCTAAATTCTAAACGCTAATCTTAAATTCTAAACCCTACAACTCAAACCCCTAAATTCTAAACCCTAAACTAAACATCTAACCCCTAAAACTAAAAGATCTGTGTAAACTAAAATTTACACATGCTGTGTATTCAAGTTTTTCTCGCAAAAGAAATAACAATTTTAAGATTAGGGTAAATAACATCATTATCACTAAATTATTTTTGTTTTTTCTGCTATAGTCATCAAATTATTATTTTTGACAAAATCGTCAATAACATAACTTTTTTTTATATTTTAATCACCAATCTACTGCTGCTTTTCTATTTTGGTAAAGAAGAAAATAGTTCTCATCTAACTTTCTCAACCTGCATTTACTTTTTTTTTATTCTTAACATTAAAAAATTTTCAACTACCTTTTTATATGAGAAACAGAAATTACTGAGATTTTAGTACTAAATGTATTTTAATAAGATTGTAAATTACAACATTAGTATAGAAAAGAATTTTACATTAATATTTTAACATAATTAAAAAGGATAGGGACAATTTAGTCTAACGGTAAGAAATTAGCGGTAATAGTAATGTTTGAAAACTCTAAGATCGAGGAGACTCTCCGCATTTGTCCCTTTCTTCCCCACCTCCGCTCCTTTTCAGTCCCCTGTCTCTTTCTTTTCTTCTCTCTACATCTTCCTTGCTGTACACCATTTTGCACAAAAGAAAGAAGCCCTAAACCCTGAAATCCTGAAAATCACCCATATTTCTTGTGTCGAAGTGGCTACATTGTATCATAGGCCAACTCTTTCCTTTTCATAAGTTTGAAGAGTGCAGTTTTTGTTGAGAGTGGAGGGTAAAACCCAGCTGAGCAAACCCTAGAAACCTTCAAAAAGAAGCAAAAAATCCATCTTTTACGGGTTTCAAATCTTGGGTCTTTTTGTTTTAGTTTCTTTCTAAAACCCCAAAACCCCTGCTAAAGGCAAGAACCCCATCTTTTGAGTATCAAAGCAAAGCTCGGTTCTTTACATTCTATTTCCCCCTGCTCTTAGCTCAAGAGGAACATGGCAATGCCGGACCGAACACCCACTCTTTTCTCCTATGTTGCCATTTGCTTCATAGTTTTCTCCAATGTAGCTTTAGTAACCTCAAAATCAACAATCGAGCCTTGTTCAAACTCTGATTCCTGCAACGCCTTGTTGGGGTACACTCTCTACACAGATTTGAAAGTGGCCGAGGTTGCTTCCCTCTTCCAGGTCGACCCCATTGCGGTCCTCACGGCCAACGCCATCGATATCTCTTACCCCGACGTCGAAAACCACATCCTTCCTTCGCGGCTATTCCTTAAAATACCAATCCAGTGTTCCTGTGTTGATGGGATTCGGAAATCCGTTTCCACCAAGTACAACACTCGCCCGCAGGACACACTTTCGTCGATTGCTGATTTGATTTATGCCGGTTTGGTGTCAGCTGATCAGATTAGGGAGGCCAACTCCATTGCTGATCCTTCTGTTCTTGATGTGGGGGAGAACCTTGTGGTTCCTTTGCCGTGTACTTGTTTTAATGGGACTGATAATGGACTGCCCGCCATTTATCTATCATATGTGGTGAATCCAGTGGATACTTTAGCTGGAATTGCAGCAAGTTATTCCACGACGATCACTGATTTAATGACTGTTAATGCTATGGGGAGTACTTCTATTAAGGCTGGTGATATTCTAGCTGTTCCTTTATCAGGTAGTTTTCCATTTCCTTGTTTTTGTTAAATTGTATGGTTGGCATTAAAATTGAATTTTACAATGTAATAATCTAAAGCCAATGCCATTTTCTTGAATTTTCAGATGTAGAGTTGAGTTTTATACTTTCTTATGCAGCTAGGATACTAGGATTAAATTTTTATATAATTCCTTTTGCAGTTTTGGCTGAAACTTTATCCCTTTGATATTTTTGGCTTTGGAATTGAGGTTTTTTTTTATGCTTTCGCATTGTTTATGTTGGTTTCCTAACGACAATGAAAGTTATGTGTTGGTTCTTTCGATTCTTGCAGCTTGTGCTTCAAATTTTCCTAAATATGCCTCCGATTATGGATTGATTGTTCCTAATGGGAGCTATGCTATTACTGCTAGCCACTGTGTCCAGTGCAGCTGTGGTGCCAGGAGTCGCAAGTAATTAAGCCATTTCCTAGCTTATTGGTTTATTAGTTGTATGATAGTCTTTACTGCTTGTGATTGTTTTCCTTAAATATAACAGTGTGTAGTTAATCATCTCTACTAATTGTGTCGAGCAGTTTGTACTGCATGCCTTCTCCGTTGGCCGTTTCTTGTTCAAGCATGCAATGTAAAAGCAGCAATCTTAAGCTAGGGAATGTTACAGTGCAGCAAAGTAGTGCTGGATGCAACGTTACATCTTGTGCTTATGGTGGTTATGCAAATGCCACCATTATCACTTCGTATGCTGCACCTTTATTTACCTTTTATTGATATTTATGTAAAAAGTGATCTCTGTGTTCAACCTTTTCTGATGACTGAACCCTTCCAATCCTTGCCTTTGTTCTGCAGGTTGTCGTCCTCTCTTCAACCTCGATGTCCAGGTACAAGTTTATAGATACAGTTCTCAATGCTTGTGACTCCAAAATGCGCGAAGACAAGAAATCATTTAATTTCAGCATGATTTGGACTTCTCTAATCCAATGATGTGAATATATTTATTTCCTTTTTGCATTAACAAAGTAGAATAAGATAGTTCTTATCTGGTCTCGTTCATCTGATCTTTTTTGTTGTAGCATCTACAAATACAAAAACAATCATTTATTCATCAACATACTGAATTCTTTTGTTACCTTCACTGATGCATATTTGTTGGCAATTCTGGTGATTTGTTTTGTTAAAAATAAGTGAAAGTTTAAGATTCTGTGATAAGACTCGTGACATCAAATCACGAGGAGTCGAGCATGAGCGGTTTACCTTTCCAAATTCAGATATGTTTGTAGATGGTCATAAAAAAGCTTCTTGACTGATGTAAAATTCCATTGTTTTTTAAAACATGATAATAATGCAGGACCGCAGCAATTTCCTCCCCTTGTAGCTCCACCTACTTACGTACGGGATTCGGTTTTTGCCCCAGCACCTGCACCCCAGTCAGATGGTGCCACTACAACTGTTCCCAAGACTTCTACAGTACCATCTATCGGGTCACTTCCTGGACTTGCCCCAGCAGGTGCCCCATTGGGAAGTATGTCTGATGCCTCCACATTGGTGAATTCAGTCGCTATCCTTCCTGCTGCATTTGTGATAGGTTATCTTATCAAAATAATCTCACCCTTATTGTAATTTTGGTCATCTTCGTTTCGAAGGCTTCTTGCTGTTTTATCCGCCCGGGTTGTCTGTTGTATGTAACTTTATCCATGACTGCATCACATTATTGCTGCTGTTAGCTTTCAAATTGCACTATTAATTTAATTTTAACTTGGTTCTGTGAATTCTCGTTACAGCAAGTTTCGATATGGTTCGGCTCTTATATAACATGTCCAAGTCAGAGAAGATCATGGCCAAAACCAAGCACACCATGTTTAAATTCTGGACCATGCATCTAAAGGCGCCTGAGACTTTATCTTTCAGTACCAATCTTCATAAAAACCGGATATGTACAAGTTTTTGCAGTAAAAAGACATAAATTCCAATCTGTTAATGGTTTGGCACTGAAAGACTTGTCCCCAGTTCAATGCCATCGTATAACCGGTGACAAGTTTGTTCAAACAGTGCTTCAATTAATTGCTTGAATTTAGCTCACAAGTTTTTATATGAAAGCCATAACCATCCTTATTTGGGACATAACTTAAATTTTTAAAATTTCGAGTGCCATAATGAAAACTTTTAAAAATTATGGGAGAAATTTAATTAAATAATTTAAAATTTTAAAAGTTAATATGAATTTTTAAAAAAGTTGTAGGGCCAAATTAAATATTTTAAAACTTTAAAGGCTAAAATCTAATTTTTCAAAAATTTAGGGGGTGTGGCCCCTACATGTCCTCTCTTAGTTCCGCCCATGACCATCTTTTCCATTGGATTTTGATCTTTTAAAAGAGGATATACAAGGTCTAGCGGGATTAGACACTAAAGTTAGAATTCTAGCATTGTAAATGAAGAAAACTGAGTTGAGAAAATTCTTATAATAGGGTTATGCAAAACTCAATTGAATACCAATGATTAAACAAAAAATAATTAAATAATTTGTGTAAGAAACAAACGGATTTTACATTAAACAACCAAAACCAATGAAATCAATATCCAAGAAAATGGGGATAACAAAACTCAATCTTAGTATTGGATTTCGTTAAGTGATTTGAACAGTTGAAGTCATGCAGAACTAATACTTTCTAATATTGAACGAAAACGAACTATTTTCTCTTCCTTTCACAAGCCTTTATTTTACATGCTTTGGCTTTGGTCCCATGTCAAAGAAGGGAGTTAGGCAGCTCTCTCACGAATCACGATCAGCATCAGAAAGTGAAAAACAAACTAGATTGATAAGGATTATTTATTTACATATATTTTTTAGAATTATATCGGCATCTGTTTGATTTCCAAATTTTCTATTTTTACATTCTGCAATTAGAACGTGTTAATAGGGAAGCTGAATATGAATGTGAAATAAACGAAACAAATAGTATACATTTGTTGCCTGTGTTTACTGTCGTTTGAGAAACAAGCTAACATGGAGAATTAACATCCAACATAAAAGAGCAATGAATTCTGTTATACTTCACCGTACCAATGAGTCAAGATTCGATTAATTTGTATCTTAGTTTGTTACATGTTGTTAACCAGTTTTTTTAACCTTTTTCGTTGCAATAGAGTGAGATTATGTGACTTAACATTCTGGTTTCATTAATTAATTAAAATATTTCTTTAAGCAATTTAAGTTAGAGATTGGAGAACACTGAATCTATAACAAATGAAGTAATTTGCAAGTATAATTATTATTCTATGAAAATGGCGACCCTTGAATATTTGTGATACCACCATAACAGTACAATTCCTGGAGCAAGTTTAGCTCTTTGGATTCCTATTCCTTTTGTTATACTTCATCTAATGAATTTAAGCCAAGTGAAAAAAGGTACTGGAACTGCAATGATTCATGGTTCTTACTTCACCAAATTTAATGCCTTAGAGTACAATGAAAAGATGATAGGTAGGATGAACAACTCTACTTGAATTTATGTTTCCTTGAGTACTGAAATGGCTCTTTGATGCTGGAATATTAACAATTTTGTCAGCACCATCCAAGCCATCATCAACACTGATTGATCTACCATTGTTTGTGACTGGCAATTCTTGCAGGCCATTGCTTTTCTCATCTGTTTCTGAGTATTTCCCATCTTTGCTTTTACCCCACACCACAGTGTAAAGGCCTGAGACGATGATAATGGCTCCGAGTACGCTGAAATCAGCCAAAAACCGAAATGAGCAATCAGCAGCAGAGGGGAAACCAATGCAGATTCCACTAGATGAATAAGACTTCTAAATTGTTTAATGGTTAACAGTGTCTATTGAAGATCAAAGCTGAATAATACCTTCCGAGGTGGACTTTTTCGGCTAAAGCAATGGCCTCTAGTGCAGCTGTGGGTGATCATACATAGAGGACTGAATGATGTTACAAATACTGACCCTCGTTGTCGAATCACGACTCCTTGCGCATAGTACGCGAGCACACTATTCCCTAATCAATCACAAATTATATTTTAAAAGGGGTTAAGTACTTTTGTTTCATGTGTCTGCTTGGGGCTTTATTAGGGTACTTGCAGAGTAAGTTGCAGCAAGAAACCTGGAGTCCCAACCTAGTTTCCAGGGACGCCCCTGCACCTTGCACCATTCCCATGAAACATATCCAAGCCGTAAGCGAGAGCTTGGTCGGGTACTTCTTCAGTGTGAAGGACTGAACCAGATATCACAACCCAGATATCACCAGTTCTTGTGGATATACTAAAAATAAATGGGAAAGGTATAAATGAAGATAATGGAACTTTGAAGCTATATGATGTGGTGGATAATGACATATTTTAAATTACAGATCTTATTAAAGTATCTTTGTACTAGTATGATTTGGCACTGCAATATTAATCAATAAAATGATGAACTGGTTTGGATAATTTTCTTTTCACCTGAAAATCATTGCCAATATGAAGGTAAACGCAGGAAGCATGTTGACGAAAGCCCATGCATACGTCGCTGTTGTGTACTTCATTCCCAAATAGTATAAATTCTGATCAAGCACTGGCCTGTTTCATCCATTCAACAACATTGATTATACCTTTGCATTCTTGATTTGCAGTTGACGTCCCATTCAACAACATGGTCATGGATACATAAACTTTATCGAGTTTCATGATTCGAAGCCTTTGATGCAAAAGAAGACTATATGTATACATATATGCACGTATTTACATATGTTGAAGCAGATTAGATACATATAGAGATGCATTTTTTTGCGTGGAAAAATAAGAAGGGAGTTTAAGAGAATTACTACCGGAAACCGAGAATCACAATCCTGAGGAAGATAGGTAGAGTCCTTTTTGGCCTTATTTTCCTGCAGAAAGGAGGATCAAAAGCATCAATAATTAAGGTTAGGGGTTTAACATAGGTAGTGTCACAATCGGTCGATCGATAAGATACTTTCATTTCCTAAAATTGCATTGTGCCCAAAATCTTGATATGGTTGAGATACTGACTTGTTCCTCAAGGCTTTATCAACGACAAGTGCTCCTTCCTAAGAGCACAACATTTTGCAATATGGTCATCGGAAATGAGAGTATCTTATCGGTCAGTCGACAGTAACTGGAAAAGGAAGAAGAAGAAGAGGGAACCTTTCGAGATGAAAGCAAAGGGTGCAATGACAATGGTGGTTGTTGGAAAAAAATTATTGCTGCAAAACAAGACGTTAGTAATGACAAGCAAAATAAATAGAAAATTACACAAAAAATAAGTCGGTTTACCGTGCCGTGGTAAAAGTCACTGTCTTAGAAGCAATTTTGCCCGGATGGTATAATCACAATAATGGACGTTGCCCCCTAAGGTTAACACAGTCTTCCAAACATCGTACACCCGAAGTGAGTAAGTGGAACTCTCTTGGTGTTGTTCCCTTCGAAGAAAACATGAAAGATCAAATGTTTTCAGTGTATAAAACATTGATTTAAGCTCTCTATTTATAAGGCAAAAGTAGGGACAAATCAGTAAGGCTTAAAGGCTCATTTGTCCCCTAAACAACGCACTTTTCCCGAACAGCCCCCCTAAAGTATTTTTTGAGACGTTTTGGCCCCTGAACTAAAAATTGTAACCCCATATGGCCCCTCCGTTTAGAAAAAAAAATCATCGACCAATCAGAATCTACCACGTGTCATTTTGTTAAAAAATAAGTTGACTTAAATAAAATGGGTAAATTGCACGTTAAGTATGCCAAAATTTATTTTTTGTTCATTTTAGTCTATAAAAATCTTTATTAACCCGGAATTGAGCTATATTTCTTTCTAATTTTTATAAATTAGTTTGATGTTTTTAATATGATGATATTTTTGTTAATTTTAGTCCCTAAAATTTAGTTTTTACAATTTAGTCCAAATTTTGAATATGATTATATAACCTAAAATTTATGCCTATTTCTTTTTATTTTTTTTACAATTTTGTCCAAATTTTAAATATGATGATATTTTTGTTAATTTTAAAAAATCTTTTTGACCAATTAAAATAAATTTAATAAATTCTAAATATTTCATCTAACCTGAAATTTAGGCCTATTTCTTTCTTTTTTTTGCAATTTAGTCCAAATTTTAAATATAAAGATATTTTTGTTAATTAAAAAAAATCTTTTTGACCAATTAAAATAAATTTAATAAATACTAAATATTTCATCCCCCTATTCATCATCTTCTTCATCATACAAATTCTTTGAAACCCCAACCTAAACTAAGAATACAAAAAATCTAAACATCCTTAATAAAAAAATTAAATATATGACATACATGAAAAATGTAATCCTAAAATACATACCTGAAAAATGTAATCCTAAAGCTTCTTGAAACTTGTACTAACTTTCACAGTTGCAGAAATTGTGTTAACTTTTCCAAGTCTCGAAGTCAACGGTTGCAGGTGGCTAGTAAGTGCTCTCGAAAGACAGCCTAAAGTCTTTCATAGAAGGTGGCTAGTTCTTCACATTTACGTAGGTGATTTCATCAAGTCTATCTCAATATATACCACCCGAATCAGGGCTATGAAATTATTAAGAGCATTTAGTAAGCTCATTCTCTCAATTATTAAAGATTCGGTGAAATCATCAAGTCCATCTCACAAGGACCACCCAAAACTTGGGATATGAAATTATTATTAGCATAAAAACTCATCCTTTTACGTTGGTGGATTCATCAAGTTCGTGTCTCTAGGACCACCCAAATCATGAGCTATGAATCTATTAAGAGCAAAAGCTCAACCTTATGCATGTACATTGTTCGTCATAGGGATAAGTAGAATATGTACATTATGAGTCTTTTCATGGCTTCGTTTGATCACATGAAACTTAGAGAACTAAATTGGGTATCCACCATGAATTCCTCAACCAATAGGCTTAAGCCTCATCCTCTCGACGAAACATTAACCACTTTCCTTACTTATCTTTTAGTAAAGGAATCAACAAAGTTTTTATTTCATCTTTATCAAATGTTTCATGGACTCATGTCTAATTTGCTTGAGCATTCCACAAATCAATATGTTATGCCTCATTTTTAACTACACAAATTGTAGCTTGTGAGTCATATGGTAAACACAGAAGGTGTGAGCTTCTTCCCATAAAAAACTTAACAAGTCGATTCAAAGAATCACTCTTCTTGTTTGGCTAAGTCTCGAGCTATAAACTCGAACTCCATAATAGTACGAGCAACATATGTCTATTTCTAAAAAATTGCTCTACTAATATATATATATACCCATTAGTAACCCAAGTTATTATCCATTTGAGAGCTCTAAGCAAACATTTTAATGTCCATTACCTGGTTGTGGGTACATTTACAACATTTATAAAGTCAAGTCGAGAACGATTATTTCTTTACATGAATCATCTTAAAACTAAAATTTTTATGGAGATATTATTATTAAAGAAGAACTCCTATTAGTTTTAGTATCTTTCAATTATAAGATGATGTTTATCTCACCCAAGCCATACGTTTCAAACTAAGAGGACAACATACTCTTAATTTCATGTGGTCATATAAAATATCACACTCATGCATATAGATCTATATTCTACAAAAAAACACATGTGATACAAGTTTATGACATAATTTTAGACACTCCATGTTTACCCCCACATTTTCAATAATTTTAAGGGTTAAAATAATAATACTCAAAATAAGGTGTAACCCCCTAGACCGACCTATGCGGAATGACTAGGTCTAACAAGGCACATCTCAACTAATATATCAAAGTAGAAATCATATAGAAAATTCATGCTTCTAATAGAAAACATATTTGCATAAATTGATGTAAAACAATCAACGATATGTACATAATAACATAACATATTGGATAATAGTCACAAAATAAGTTATATCGAGTATAGTAGCAAAATACTCATAACATAAGACTCCATATATCCCAAAATATAGGCACATGTCACCTTGAAAGAATAAATTGGTGGATAAAAACATTACAAACTAGCAGAGTACTGAATGTGTAGATCCTCCGAATGTCAAGTTCAGGGTAGCCTATCTAAAATATCTGAAAGAGAGAAAATTTGGGGAGTGAGCTAGGGAGTTTAGTGTGTTCCATTAAGTGCAGAATAAACCATTTAGATAGTTCAGACATGTATAAACCATTTTAGAAAATCATGTTACAAGGCAACCAAAGTTTTCATGTAAACCTAGCTACCTTCCATCTGAACTCCAGTATGTAATTCCCCAAAACTGCATCTATAAAGGCCTTAACCCAGGCCCATTGGGTAGGTGCCATCATAAGTGAATATCTTAGGTCCAGGTGGAATTACCCTAGCCGAAGCATAGGAACCAATTACAAGCAGAATTACCTTAGCCGAAGTATAGGAATCAGATATAGACATAATTACCAGCCAAATCAGGGCTGAACTAATAGAGACTTCATATATTATCCCAAGTACCCCAGTAAAAATCTAGGCAGTAGCTATAGTATTCAGTGGTAAGCAGTAGCATCAGTAAATATAAAACATGTAATTATTCTCAGTAAAATAGTAACTGAGAACATGCTATTCAATCAGGTACTTAGGCATAAATCAGGCATATAAATGATCATGCTTAAAATCAGGAAACATGTTACATTTTGCAAAATCAGAGAATATCAGTCATGTGCACATGATCAATTCAGATAAACATTTAAAATATTGACCAGTTCAGACAAAACATCTAAAACATTTATATAGTACACAAGGAATACACCTCAAAAGATCTGTTCAGTCAGATGCCTACTGAGCACCAGTGTCACGCTCCGATGCCTTGCTAGAACCTAAGACACAACGAATCTTAAATTAATATGGGAGGAATTTTGTTGTATGATTAATCACAATGTACTGATACATACGAGTTACAACAGGATCACGCGGTCGCATGTAACGAGAGGAGCTAGGCTGAGCAGATGCACGGTCGAGAGAGTCTCTAGTACTTTTAAACCAATAATATCATAAGTCTGTACTTTATTCAATAACTTCTTTTAAATAATTTAACTTAAACATATGCATGATCAGGTTCAACGTCAATTTTGAAGGCTTTCGAGTTAAAATTTCACGAAGCGAACTTCAAAAATGAACCCAGGACGTCAAAAAATAAAAAAATATAAGTTTTTGAAAAATTTGACCTTTTGGGGTCAAAGTCAAAGCTGATGCCATGCTGACATATCGGTCAGCGCTGATATCACTGGTCAATGGGTCTTGGGTCGGGTGTGGTTAACTCGGGTTAGGTTTGGGTCAGACGAGTCAGATCAAGGTATGGGTTAATAGGCTGATTTGGCCAGACCGACCCAGATTAGTGGTCAGACTAGGCTCAAGCCGATCAGGCCAGTTCGGTCCAAGGGCCACCGTGTCATGCGATCAAAAATCGCCCAAGACGACGCGTGACCTCCATGCGCGACCCAAAACAGCCGAAAACACCTCCGAACAAAGCCAAAAATGTCATCTACTCAACCATTGCAGTCAAAAACCCAAAATTGAGCTGAAAAACTTACCAAACTTACACAAAACGAAACAAACGGTCGAAAAGTAACATAGCTCAGACGCAGCTTCTACCAGTGTCAGAAGGATGATCCAAGGTTAGAGTTTTGTTCGGCTCGGCCTAAGGGACTCGCTTGTGGTGAGGGCGCGATGAACGAACGTCAAACGACGTCGAAATCATCGAGAATAGAGGAGCAATGCTTGGGGTTTCTCGCCAAACCTTTAAGCTTCTCTCCACGGCGCACAACGGAGAACCAGGGTGAGTGGAGGTCGGGTTTTGATTGGGATGGGACGACGATCACTATGATGGTGGTAGTGACGACCACATAGCAATGGTGAGAGAGATCAGATGGTGACCGAAATTTGGGTGTTTGGGAAGGTGAAGAGTACAAAATCTGAATTTTGGGTGGGTAAATTGAACTAAATGAGCCATAATGAGGTGATTGACATATTTCATATTGTTTATTATTTTATTTTATTTTTGGGTATAATACCGGGAATGGATTTAAACCTATATTGGTATAGATTATGATTAGAAATAGCCTTAGCGTAGATGGTTAAGGCTTATGTTCACCAAGCATAATTAATGGGATCAACGCCCCTTGACAGCAGGATTTCATTCATCATTTTTGTAGTTTTAATTAGCTTTATAAATTTTAGGGGTGTTACATAAGGTGTCTAACTATTTTTGCATAAAGACTATGTAAACATAATTTTTGTCAATTTTACTCATATACACTAGAATAAATTCTATAATAAGCATTAAAACTCAAATGTCAATATAGATATAAAATCAAATTATTTACAAAGAACCTATATTCACAATATTATGTCATGATTTTAAACGAAGAGTGTGACTTGCATAAATTCAACATATTTTTATTTGGCCAGCAAGACTTTCTCACAATTGAAGGGAATTTTTACTCTAAAGTTCTTAATAATGGTATTCATTACCAAAAAAGTTTCAAATATTAAGAAGTACATTAGGAGAATTTTTTAATAGTATTTTCTCTTTTATATATTCCCTTCCTCTTTTATTATAAATTGGAATAGTGAGCATAACTCTGAATAATGCACAAAGTAGATTTTCAGGAAAGAGAGGTAGTGCACAAGCACTCTCAAATATCAAGTCTTTCCTAGAATCAATTTTAGACATGCATTTTCATAATATCACACTACTTTCCATTGATTATAAATGGATTGCACAATATATTTCCCCACAATTTAATATGTTTTGTGTATATAATAAAACATAATTAAAAATATAAGTTGTGCTTAATAATTTTCTTAGTCTTTAAATCTTATGGTTTGGTCAAATCATATTATTTATTCTTCACTTTTAAAGACTACTTTTTAAAGGCTTACTCATTTTAAAGGACATACTATTCCTACAATAGCCAAATCATGAATTAACAACCAACAACTTAGATTAAAAATTTAATCTAATTACGTAGTCAAAGCTCAAATAAACTTGCTTACCTTTTATTGGCCCAAAGATGGATGCAAATATTTGAGTCCTCAATCCACTCATCTTTGTTCTCAATCGGATTGACCTCGAAGAGGTTGTTAATCATATAATCTTTTAACTGTCATGTTGTCTTTATAAATTTGTACTTCTCAAAAATTAAAAATATTAGTACAAATGTAGTGATATACTATAGCTATAAAGACAAAATTCAAAAGTTATGTATACACTCATGAATGAAGTCAAAATTAATATGCCAAAAATATAAAGCATGACGATCAATATTTTTAACATATCCATCTATTTTATAAATAATATATATTGTCAAATGAATATATAATATTATAAAAATACATGAAACACTATCCCATGTAAATTTAATGTCACTCTTAATAATTAATATCTAGACATTTAAGCATTTAATATTATTATTTTAACAAGCATCTCTATTAATGTATCTCTAGATATTTATTGTATGCACATTAAAAAAAAAACTCAAATGACTCATTAAATAAATAATATTTACTAACCATTTCAGAGTCATTAAAAATCTCACCACGTGCATATTCTTGAAATAATAAGTAGTTGTGTATTCCGCCCTTTACGTACATCAATGGTTTTTGAGTTCAAACAATATAATCACTCAAATCGGTGACATGATCGTCAAATTGCACAATGGATTTGTTCACGATAATCCCTACAAATAAAATTTGGAATTACCTACACTTTATGAATCCACGTTATAATCATATTAGAGGAATCGGTGTCAACCATCCTTCTAATA
This sequence comes from Hibiscus mutabilis, assembly GCA_019671005.1. Classification (NCBI taxonomy): domain Eukaryota; kingdom Viridiplantae; phylum Streptophyta; class Magnoliopsida; order Malvales; family Malvaceae; genus Hibiscus; species Hibiscus mutabilis. The sequence continues at coordinate 20,553,468 of CM033713.1, read as the reverse complement.
TTTATTATATTTAGAAATAAAATTTTATTTAAAATAAATAAAATTATTTATTTGCATTATCCAACTGTGGCAACGACATATCAGTACGTAGCGAGGATGAAATTGCTCATGCCATGCTTTGCCTTTATAATTTATAGTATTTTCTTATCTGGGAAGTGGCAAATCATTATTTTGTTGGGTGCTATGAGTGTTGGCCTCCATTTCTGAAATCGTTGGTTGCTCAAAAACTCTCATATTCACGGAATTCACTCTGATTTGCTGTTTTTTTATATACATATTAAAGATGCATATGGCATTGGTTTTCTTATCTTTCCAACATTGATTAGAATAATAGACTTTTAAGATGCTATTTGGTTTTAATTGCATGCGGGTCCTTTCGTGTTTGGATTCCAACATGGAACTCTGAAACATTCGAGATATATATCCAATAGATTAGTTTAGTGTACTGAGTTTCCATGTAGATTTGAGGAATTAATAATTATCTCTTCCAAAAAGGGAAAGAAATGGGAAAATAAAAATGAAATCAAACTCTTCTCTTGATGTTTAGACATCATAAAACTGAACACTTCCCAAGTTTTATTTTATAATGAAATATTTGTATATCAATTAACAAGTCGTTTGTTGAGGTGAATTTTAGTAATATTCTCAAAATAAATATCAGAATTCGAACCCACATAAGATAGGATAATATAAACATCCTTAACCACTCGGTCAATTAATGAATCTCGAACTAGCGCTATTAAAGGTGAATATTTGAGATCTACTAATTGACTGAGTGGTCAAGTATACTCATGTTGTTTCATCTTGTATGAGTTCGAACCTCGACATTTGTCCTGAGAATGCAATACCTCTCTATTTAATAATAAAAATGTGAACATTTTAGTTTGAATCTTAAGAAGTATATTTTAACGTGAATTTTATCTTAACCACTCCCAATCTTATAGAAATTAATCTCAAGTTTAAAATGATTTACGAACGTTTAGTTCACAAAAATGTACATGTACATCAGTTCAATATATAATTTGTTATTCTTTTATAGAGATGTTACTGTTGCAGTTAGATATTGTTCCAATCCGAAGCCACAAGGTCAGGTACGAGTAATTATTGAAAAAAGTTAAGAAATTACTTTTTTTTTTACCAATTTGTAACATTTTAAATAATTATTTAAAAAATTATGAGAATTTGTAACATCCTTAATTTTGATATCCAAAAAATTTGTCTAACACCATCGACATAAAAAATTGTAAATTGAATATTTTAGTGATAAAATATTTGGCATCTGAATTATATTGGTTCTGTTTGGTAAACATCTTTTTGAGCCAAAATTAGAGGTTTAAACCACTTTTAAAAGTTTAACTAGTCAAATCTGCTAATTATGATGTTTGATAGATAGAGGTTTGTAAGAGCGGATTTGGGTGAAACCTCTCCATTTAAAAAAGTTGTTAATGGAAGTTTTTTAGGTTTAAAGATTTTGACATAAAAGTTGTAAAGTCTCTTTTACCCTTGACAATTAAAAAATTTCCAAATTAACCTATGTTTCAAATATCATTTAAATTTAATAATTAATTAAATTATATTAAAATAATAAATTAATATAAATCCTTCAAATATGCTTAGTGTAACAACAGCCCCGCGCCGCGACTGGTGTGCTTGACGCCTTCTTACTAAAATATTTTAGATTTGAATGGAGTCGCCATCAATCTTTTTTAATTTAGGTGAGATTGGATCACCTGAAATCCGGTTATTTTAATAAAACATGTTTTTTTTTTCATTTTACTAAAACAAGGAGCTTTGGTCTGTGAAACCAGAAAAACAGGTTCGAGAGTCAGTTACGTGTGGGGAAGGGTGAGCACCCCCACAACGCCCAAAATTGGTATCTGGTTGATTATTTATTGTTTAAGCGAGAGAAATTAAGAATTCGAATTTAATTTAAAATTTGTGATCCTATTAAAATATTTAAAAAGTATATTTTTGTGTAAAAGAAATTTACACCCCTATACTCGGGGCATAATTTTTGTTAGATTCCCGAACGAAGGGAACTTGTTTTGAAAATTATAGTTTAGAAAAAAAATGATATTTGCGATAGGGGCTAACGGAAAGCGGCACCTCTTACGTTCGGGGTACGTTTTTCACAATAATCCCTAAAAACCATATTTAAAATTCAATTAAAATACGTACATGGTGTATAAAATAATAGTAGTAATAATAATATAGCATACTATAACTATATAATAATATATTTATAATAACAAATATTGACTAATAACAATAATAATATAATATGTAATAATAGTTTACATGATAATAATGATATATAATTCAATATTATAATAATAATAGTAATATAGTAATAATACATAATATATATAATAATATATGCATAATATAATAATATACGTGTATATAAATATACTATATATTATATACATATATATTTAAGGTAATAATAATATCATATATATACATATAATAATAATAATAATAATAATAATAATAAGATTAAATTAAAAAAAATTAAAAAACAGTGGCTAAAGTGCAAAACCATTGAGAATTACAGGGACCTAGGGAGAAAATATATCACGCGACAGATCCAAAATGAAAATAACTTTGGGGAGGAGGGACTAACTCGATGATTTCCCTATTAAAAACTGGTAAAATTAAATCTGGTGACGGAATTGCAAATATAATAAAACTCACAAGGACTAAGGGAGCTATTTACCTATGCGGAAGATCAAATTTTTAAAAAAAGAAAGGGGCGTGGGGACCTAGTATGTAATTAAACCTTATTTTAATCCTAATATATAACTCAAACTAAAAAAACATATTATATCAGTTGCTAAAAAAATAAAAACCCTTAAACTCTCCCCTTCTCTCCCGATACTCGGTCACTGCCGCAGGCCTCCACGGGCCGCCGCTCGTCAGCGAGGGCTGTTGCCGTACGCGGTGGCCCAAAACGCTAAAGGACCCCTTTTCTGAACTTTCATGTTGTGTTGAACTTAGATCCAGAGTCGGTTTTTCGAGATAAATCTTCTAGGTAAGTAGATCTAAATATATATATATATTACCTTTTGATTCGTTTGAACATGCAAAAAAATGAGAGATTTTGAATAGGGTTTTTTTTTTTCTGAACTAATTTCTTTTCTTCTTCTTTTTTACATTCGAACCCTTTCTCTTTTTTTACATTCGATCTGCTTTTTTTATTATATTCGAATCTCTTTAAATTTTTTCGTTCAAAAACCTCTCTAATCCCTGCCTTTTTTGCTACAGATGACTTGATTTAAGGGAGTGAAGGGTCGTTCTCATCTGGCCACATGTGATGGTGATAAGGATGATGGCGGTGGTGTCAGACAATTTGGGCAGTGACGGCTCGGCTCATGCATGGCAGCTCGCGGCTCAGTGGTGGCGACAGCTAGGATTGGTAAAAGGGCGGCGGCTAGGGTTGGTATAATAGCTAAGTTTTTTTGGTTTAATTTTTAGGGTTTTCTAAAATGGGTTAATGGGTTTGGGTATTTTTTTTTTGTATTTGAGTATTGATTCAAATGGGCTCAGCCCGGGTAAAAATGGGATCTACAACTGCCCATTTTTGCTCATTGTTGTGCAATGGCAATGGAGCAAAGGCAAAAAGAGGATCATTTTTGTCCGATCAGGTCAGTATTCCTTTCTTTGGCCACCGTTTCTTCTTCAGTTTCATTTGATCTTCTTGGCCGCTCTTTGTAAGCAAAATCTTCAAAATAGAGGATTCGTTGGGGAAGACAAAAAACTAGAGGTGATCCGTTGGAGGAGACAAAATGCGCTCGACTTGCTACGACTCTGACGACGACGTAAGGCTTGGAGAAAATTTGACCTAACTGTAACACTGACAGAGAGGTAAAGTCTGCAAAACTTAATCTAGCTGCAACTCTGATGAAGACACATGATTGAATGATGAAGGTTTGGCCCAGCTACAATATAGCCGAGGAGGCATGAATGAAAGTCAACAGATTTTGATACAGAGCTCAGCTCATAGGGATCAACGGATTTGAGTTGCCTTTACCGGTAGCTGTTTGCTCCGGGCTAGTTGTACCAATTCCCTGGGTACAATCAATTTATACCAATCATGAAATTGGATTTTTTTGAAGGATTTATTTTCCTTCGACCATTCGTGAAAATGGATTTTTGATGGACATTTGAATTGTTCATTATCTTAAACTTTACTGTGTTTAAGCACGTTGTGCCAACATTTCCGTTGGACTTGTCAAAATGTCTTTGATCCATCTACAATACTAACGACGTGGCATGATCTGGAGAAGAAGTTTGACCCGCTACAACTCTGATGAAGTGGCGTGATCTGGAGAAGGAAGTTTGATCTACTACAACTCTGACGAAGAGGCGTGATTTCAGAAGGAAGTTTGATCCGATATAACTCTGACGAAGAGACGTGATCTGAAGAAGAAGCTTGATCCGCTAGAACTCTGACGAAGAGGCATGATCTGGAGAAGAAGTTTTATCCCCTACAACTCTGACGAAGAGAAATGATCTGAAGAGAGTTTTGATTTTCTTTTTTTCCTTTTTATTTTTTGTTTTATTTTTTTGGATTTTTTGTTCTTTTTTTTTGCTTTTTGCTTTTTTTGGAATTTTTTACCTGCACCATCATTGGTGAAATTAGACATGGACAAAAATTTGACCTGTTGCACCAACAATGGCGAAGCGAGATCTAAAAAAATGTAGGATCTGCTACCAACTTCAAGAAGGTGAACTTGTCGGTGTATTCATTACGCTGTCACTTCAGGGAGATGAGACGGTTGAGAGGTCTATTCCCCTGCCACTTCAGGGAGATGAACTTGTTGATGTATACTCATTCCGCTGCCACTTTATAGAGATGAACTTGTCGTGTTGTGTTTTATCTTCTTGGTTGAAGACGCCAAACAATACTTGCCCCACTTCTTGTGTCAAGGATGTTGAAATTTGTTGACGACTTTGATTTGTTCCTTCGTGTTTGGGGATGCCAGACCTGTTTTAAAGATAGAATTTAAAAAGTTCCTGTTTTGAGAAAAAGAGTTCTTAAGAAAGGACGAAATTAAAAAATTATGATTTTTTTGAGAAAAAGTATTATTTTTAAAGGATGGAATTAAGAAATTCTGGTTTTTGATAAAAATATCCTTATGGAAAAACGGAGTTAAGAAATTCTCATTTTGAGAAAAACGTCATTAAGAAAGGATGGAATTAAGAAATTCTGGTTTTTGATGAAAATATCCTTATGAAAGGACGAAGTTAAGAAACTCTTGTTTGAGAAAAAGGTCCTTAAGGAATGATGGATTTAAGAAACTCCTGTTTGAGAAAAGTGTCCTTAAAGAAGGACGAAATTCAGAAATTTCTGTTTTTGAGGAAAAGATCCTTATGGAAGGATGAAATTAAGAAATTCCTATTTTTGAGGAAAATGTCCTTATGGAAGGACGAAATTAAGAAATTCTTATTTTTGAGGAAAATATCCTTATGGAAGGACGGAATTAAGAAATTCCTGGTTGAGAAAAAACGTCCTTATGGAAGGATAGAATTGAGAAATTTCCGTTTTGAGAAAAATGTCCTTATAGAAGGACGGAGTTAAGAAATTCTTGTTTTGAGAAAATGTCCTTATAGAATGACGGAGTTAAGAAACTCTTGTTTTTTTGAGAAAAAGTGTCATCTAAGAATGGTGAAATTACGAAATTCCCGTTTTGAGAAAAACATCCTTAAGAAAGGATGGAATTAAGAAACTCTGATTTGAGAAAGACGTCATTAAGAAAGGACAGAGTTAAGAAACTCATATTTTAGAAAAAGTCCTTATGGAAGGACGTAGTTAAGAAAATCTTTTGAGTAAAAAGTGTAAAGTTACTTTTCGATAATGTATTTATGCAAATGACATGCATGTGGATGCTTTTTTGATGATGCAAAGATGCATGAGATTCATGTCAAAATCTTCAAGTTATGTATGCCTTATGACAAACTGGATGCCATGATGTATGAACATGTTTGGTGATGCAATGACGCATATGCTTTCATGTATGCCCTCATGATGAATGAAGATGCATGGAATACTCGCGGAAGTCCTTTTCTTCTAACCCATGTTAATCTTCTAATTCCATTCTGGTCAAAATTTGCCCTAGCAAAGGTTTGCCCCCCAAACTTTTATTGTTCTCATTTTGAATTAGAATTTTTGAGCAGAATGGCCTCTGTCAACGTCATCTCGTTTCTTCTTCTCAAGGGAGATTGAATTCATCATTGATCGAAGCTCAGATGCCCCGTTTATTCACGGGTTTATATATTTTTTGGATACCTCTGAAGGATTCAAACTTTTGTTTTGTGTAGACACTTGCCTTAGGTCCCTGTACTTTAAATTTCTATAAAGAGTAATGCAAGAAATCTTTCATTTGTAATAATGCAAGATGCTTATATGAATGAGCAAAGAGTATTTATTCTTTCAAAAATGTGGTTTCTCAAAAATAGGGTCCCCCTATATCTATATATGTATGAAAAATCATAAATAAGTTAAATTTTAAGAAAATTTGTAGAAATGCTTCCTTTATCAACAACAAACGGACACACGCCCTTACAAAAGACTCCATTTTGCCTTCGGGCCTAGGCAAAAGGTTTGTTTCATGCATTACTCAAAAATAGATTTAAGATACAAAAGGTGTCCTTAAAAGGTTGTCTAAATTCTGGGCAGATAGAACATTATTACCTCGTCAGTTTATCTCAGGGACTCCATTGTTGAATTTCAAAGCACCGTTTTCAATTAGATTATGTACCTTGTTTCTTAGGGCTCCACAATTTTCTGTAGTGTGGCCCGTGCTTCCTAGATGATAATCACACACAACATTAACATCATAGCCTTCTAGATAAGGAGGTTGTTTTGGTTTAGACTGTACCGGGGCCAACAAGTTTTTCTCAACAAGCACCGGAAGCAACTCTGTATATGTTACCAGGATTGGATGGAAAACTTTCTTAAACGTCGTAGGTTGACGTGAGTACGAATAGTTTGATTGGTGCGAGGACCAAGGCTGATTGGACGGATAAGGCCCTACCATATGGACCTCTGATCCACTTCCTCCTCCGACGATCTCACTGCTAGGATCTATGATTTTCTCTGGCTTCTTCTATGAGTTCACCTGATAATACAAGGTCTTCGAATTTTTTGGTTGCATTTACCAGCATATACTTCAGGAATGGACCTTCTAGAGTTCTAACAAAAGTAGGCGTTATCTCCCTTTCAAGTAGAGTCAGTTGTACTTGCGCTGCAATATCCCTCAACCTTTGCACATACTGCCTAAAGCACTTGTTGGGCCTCTTCTTCATGTTTTGCAAAGTTAAATGGCCTGGGTCAATGTCTGTTACATGTTTGAACTGCTCTGTGAAGGCTTTAGCCAGATCCTTCCACGATTGATTCTTGTCTCGGCTAAGCTGATTGTACCATCTAGTGACAGACCCCTTTAAACTGTCTTGAAAACAGTGAATTAAAAGCTTGTCATTGTGAACATACCCCGTCATCTTTTAGCAGAACATGGTGAGGTGAGCAGATGGAGAGCTTGTTCCATCGAACTTTTCAAACTCTAGCATTTTGAACTTTGGAGGCAACACCAGATCAGGGACCAAGCTTAATTCACTTGCGTCCAATTCACGTACTATATTTGCCCCTTCTACAGCTTTAAATTTTCCCTCGAGCCGCTGAAACCAACTTTCAAGTTGCTTGGGTAGTTCGCCCTTCTGCTTACCCACTTCGTTCGGATCTAGGACAGAGCTCCCTTTAGTTTCTCTGTACGATGAAGATCCAGCCTGGAGACCTTGTTGCTTTGTAACTGAAGTCGACGCTTGCAGATGTGTCTTGTCGCAAGGATTTTTTGACTTTTGTAGGGCACTGAGGTCAATGGCCAATCCTTTCCCTCTTCATGATCTTTGCCTACCAACATCCCAGCTATCTTAAATAGTAGATCATCCTGTGACTGTGAGATGTGGTCGCGAGTTGCTTGCTGCGCATTTTTCAGGTTTTGCTCCACATCATTCTTTATATCTTCGCATGCTTTTTCAACCTTTTCCAAACGGCTATCCATTTTTAGCCTCGCTTCGAGCAAAAAATTGATGCTGACTCGGCTGGATCGGATGCCCCAAAATTACTGCGGTCGTAATTCTCTCAGGATCAGGAGCTCGAACAATAAATAATTATGCAGGATGATATGATGCAAATGAATGCAAAATGAGATGCTAATGCAATGCAGAAAATAGAAACATGTTAGTACGAATAGAGTAATCAATAATGATAATGTATCGCGAAAATTAAGTGGTATAAAATCTATAAGTAAACATGCTTCATTCGAATAAAGGCAGTCCTACCCCATCATGTTTCTACCCGCACATTTTAAATAAAAAATAGATCTTACCCAAACATGCTTTTCTACCCGCATAAAATATATCGGCATGATACCTAGTATATGCTTTATTGCGGGAAAATAAATGATACTGAAGTTAAAGAGCATAATTGAAAGAAAATAAAGAAACCCTCTAACTTTCTCTACCATGCACCTATCGGGTGACTTTCTAAACGGGCAGAGGTTCGATATGGCTCTAAACAAGGTAGGCTGTTATGGTTCATTACACGTGGTTTAGGTTCTAGAGTAACGATACCCGAACTGTCACTAAGACATCGATTCAGGATGATGCATTTCCTTAAGTCTATGAGGAGATGAAGATCTCACGACGACAAATGTACCGATGCATCCTGAAAGTGATCCACTATCCTGCACGGAGGCGATACCTCACGAAGGTGTAGTTTCTCACTCCCACTTAAGAGGGATGGAGCTCGGGTGCAGAGCTCATGATATGCAAAAAATCAAGAAAATATTTTTAATTTTTTTTGAAAATAATAAGAAGGGATCACAAAATAAATTAGACCGAATTTATAGTTTTCACTCGTTAAGAAAAAAAGTAATCGACCGGTGGCTGACTCTAAAAAAGAGTATGTCTCTAGCGGCGTCGCCAAGCTGTAACAACGGCCCCGCCCCGCAACTGGCATGCTTGACGTGTTTTTACGAAAATATTTTAGATTTGAATGGAGTTGCCTCCAATCTTTTTAATTTAGCTGAGATTGGATCACCTAAAAACCCGTTTAGTTTAATAAAACCTATTTTTGTTATTTTACTAAAACAACGAGCTTTGGTCTGCGAAACCAGAAAAACATGTTCGGGAGTCAGTTACGTGTGGGGAAGGGTGAGCACCCCCACAACGCCCAAAATTGGTACCTGGTCGATTATTTATTGTTTAAGCGAGGGAAATGAAAAATTCGAATTTAATTTAAAATTTGTGATCCCATTAAAATATTTAAAAAATATATTTTTGTGTAAAAGAAATTTACACCCCTATACCTGAGGCATAATTTTTGTTAGATTCTCGAACGAAGGGAATCTGTTTTGAAAATTATAGTTTAGAAAAAAAATAATATTTGCGATAGGGGCTAACGGAAATGGGCACCTCTTACGTTCGGGGTACGTTTTTCACAATAATCCCTAAAAACCATTTTTGAAATTCAATTAAAATACGTACAAGGCGTATTAGTAGTATTAATAATATAGTATACTATAACTATATAATAATATATTTATAATAACAAATAATTACTAATAACAATAATAATATAATATGTAATAATAGTTTACATAATAATATATAATTCAATATTATAATAATAATAGTAATAATAAATAATATATATAATAATATATACATAATATAATAATATATAAGTGTATATAAATATACTATATACTATATACATATATATATTTAAGGTAATAATAATAATATCATATATACATATAATAATAATAATAAACTTAAATTAAAAAAATTAAAAAACTGTGGCTAAAGTGCAAAACCTTTGAGAATTACAGGGACCTAGGGAGAAAATATAACACGCGGCAGATCCAAAATGAAAATAACTTTGGGGAGGAGGACTAACTCGATGATTTCCCTATTAAAAACTAGTAAAATTGAATCTGGTGATCGACATGCAAATATAATAAACCTCATAGGGACTAATGGAGCTATTTACCCATGCGGAGGATCAAATTTAAAAAAAAGAAAGGGGTGGGGGGACCTATTATGTAATTAACCCTTATTTTAATCCTACTATATAACTCAAACTAAAAAAAACATATTATATCAGTTGCTAAAAAAATAAAAATCCTTAAACTCTCCCCCTCTCTCCCGATACTCGGTCTCCGCCGCAGGCCTCCACGGGCCGCCTCTCACCGGCGACGGCCGCCTCCGTATGCGGTGGCCCAAAACGCTAAAGGGACCCCTTTTCCGGCCTTCCACGTCGTGCTGAACTTAGATCCGGAGTCGGTTTTTCGAGATAAATCTTCTAGGTAAATAGATCTCTATATATATATATATATTACCTCTCGATTTGTTTGAACATGCAAAAAAGATGAGAGATTTTGAATAGTTTTTTTTTCGAACTGATTTCTTTTTTTTTTACATTCGAACCCTTTCTCCTTTTTTACATTCGATCTGCTTTTTTTTTTTATTATATTCGAATCTCTCTAAATTTTTTCGTTCGAAAACCTCTCTAATCCCTGCCTTTTTTGCTGCAGATGACTTGATTTTAAGGGAATGAAGGGTCGTTCTCATCCGGCCACGTGTGATGGTGATAAGGATGATGGCGGTGGTGTCAGGCGGTTTGGGCGGTGGCGGCTCGGCTCATGCTTGGCAGCTTGCGGCTCAGTGGTGGCGACGGCTAGAATTGGTAAAAAGGCGGCGGCTAGGGTTGGTATAACAGCTAGGTTTTTTGGTTTAGATTTTATGGTTTTCTAAAATGGGTTAATGGGTTTGGGTTTTTTTTTGGTATTTGAGTATTGATTCAAATGGGCTCAGCCCGGATAAAAATGGGATCTACACTTGGTAGTGGTTTTGATGGTACATTACAGATATCTGAGGATGCACATGACATGACGCATATTGAGCATTCAAAATTACTGATGGTAGAATTTAACCAAATTTCTCCATCATCTCCCCAAAGTGCGCAACATGCTGCAAATGGTCATTATGATGTTGAATCCAATGTCAGTAAAAGTAGTCCTTCCCGACATGGTGACGAGATGGATGCTTCCGGAGAAGTCTCAGCTCCAATTGACGAAAACTTGCAGCAGTGCATGCGCATGTCCACAGAGGTTGTCTCAGCAGGTTCCGAGCTTGCCATTACTAACATTCCTGATCAGATAAACATCAACTGCAACACAGTCGGATGAATCTGAAAGGTTATATAGTTAAGTATACCAAATCCCCTGAGCACCCTTTACCGGGTTCTCAAGTTGACAGTGATTCTGGATCGTAACACATTCTAAATTCTGGAGTGGCTCTTCACCGGTCTACCTGAGGAGTGAATCGCAAGTTTATCCGAGGTGATAGTTTTGTTTAACCAATCTCCTTTTCTCTATGCTTAGTATAGAATTTTTGATGATGCAAATTATGGAAGAATTAACAATTAGAGCCTGGAGGATGGATGCCATGTCAGGCTAGCTTTAGGGATGCATATGTTCAATTTTTTTCTTCCTATGTACAGGTATAGGCCAACAGTATTGGCTAGAGTAGCTTAACGCCACTGAGGTTTTTTTTTTTTTTTTTTTTTGTATATTTTGAGACTGTTCCATGCACTTTGTATATTTGAAATCGCTTCGGATCGGACTCCTAATATAATTCAAGGTCAATAAGAAGAATATATCTTGATTAAAAAAATATTGATAACTAATAATTATTCAAACAAGTATTGAATATAATCATATTTTTATATGTCATTTTGTTTGTTCAAATAATCAAACAACTATCAGCTATTAGTTAATTTTACCAAACACTTTTATACAATCAGCTAATGCAATATGCTAGTCAAATCAACTAATGACCCCATTTAGCAATTAGCGGATAGTTGATAACAGATTGCATTAGCTAATAGCGCATTAGTTGATTTGACTAGTGGATTGTATTAGCTGATTGTATAAAAATGTTTAGTGAAATTAACTAATAGCTGATAGCTGTTTGATTATTTAAACAAGCAAAATGACATGATTATATTTGATATTTGTTTGAATAGTTTATTAGTTATAAATATTTTGTATCTATTAATATTAATTAGATTATAAAAAATATTTTTTAATATAACATTACTAAGCATATTTAAATGATTTATATATTAATTTATTATTTATATAACTATTTTTAATATAATTTAATTAATTATTATATTTAAATACGAATATAAATGTGAATAAAAAGAAAAAAACAAAAGGTATTAGCTTATAAATGTCGCGATGTAAACACGTGAGAGTGAGGAATTAAAATAGAAAAAGGTTAAATTTAGGTTATTTAGATTTTTTTATAATTATTAGTGTAAAAATATCTTTATAATTCTTATGTCAAAACCTCTAATTTTGAAAAAGCTCCTATTAGCAACATTTTTTAAATTAGAGATTTTAACTTAATCCGCTCTTTCAGTCCGCTATTCACCAAGCATCCAAATTAGCAGATTTGATCGGTCAAACCTCTAATATTAGCTCAAACTCTAATTTTGGCTCAAACTCTAATTTTGTCTCAAACCACTATTTACCAAATAAGACCAATATAATCAACTAATGTAATCTGCTATTCGCTATCAGCTATCCGCTAATTGCCAAATAAGACAATCAATTTTGATCTGTTAATTGTCTTGTTAGTCTTTTTCCAAAATTAAACGAAAACGAATAAATGAAATGACATTGTCGACACCCAAATAAAATAGAAAGAAGTTGAGGTCCTTGAATTGAAATCAGGCCAAATTAAATACAGTGGGATGAGTTGGTGATGTCTCAACCATTATATTTAGTGTAGGCTAATATTAGCCATTGATATGCTTAATTAGGAATAACAAATTCCTTAAAATTCCCTTCCCCACCAAAATCTCTCATCTTCCTTTCATCCCCACTTTTCTTTTCCTCGGTTCCTCATAACCGAACAGACGAGTTCATATGAGAAAGAGACAAAGAGCTAAAATCTAGCTAAATTATTAAGAAAATCCTTTAAATTAGGAGGAAATTTAGAGAAATCATTAACTAAGTTTTATGCTTAAGTTTTGATCATTTAAATTGTTAATTGATTGTTGTGTTTGTGTATTGAATGTGTTTAGACCAAGTGAGAGCTTCAAGGGGTAAAGGCAAGGAGAAGGTTGACCTTGATTGTAACTCCAGTATTGTTCGTAAGCTTAAAATTAGGTGAGTGTAGTCGTAATTGAATTATTATGTTCGAGATACGTGATTTGATATGATATGATGTTTATATCCAAAAAATCATTAATATGAAAAATATGAATCTATGCTAAATGAGATGTGATGGTGTGATTACTTGATTAGCAATTCTCTTAATTGTGATAAATGTGTAAATCTGAATCTTGGTTATCTTAGTATTGTTACGGATGTTGTTGGCATGATATAAGATCATTAGCGTTGTACGATATATATTGATGTGGATTTGTGTGTCGATAATTATCCAAATGTGTATGGTGGTAAGAAGATGTTTGACCCGAGTATTCTATTAGTTAGTAAGTAATCATTGGGCTAAACCACTTTGACACGTTTCGACATGCTCCGTAAAGATTTAAAAATGTTCGGGTGTAAATGAACGGAACGTTTGACGAACTGTTCGTAGAACGCTCGTTTATTAAGCTAAATAAATATGAACAAAATTTTTATGCTCACTTGATAAACAAACGAACACGAACAGAGGTGTGTTTCGTTTATTTATGTTCTCAAACAAGCTCGTTTATCGTCTCTTTTATAAGCTAGTTTACCTAGTTCCACTTTTCCTTTTATTTTTTTACATTTTAAATATTAGTGAAGGTATGAACTAAATTGAACATAGGGTGAACTTTAGAGTTCAAATTGTGAAGCCTAAAGAGCTTAAGGACTAGTGATGTAATTTCACTATATAAACGAACATGTTCGCGAACGCTAAACAAACGAACACCTTTAAAAATAAATAAATGAACACGAATACGATATTAAAAATTTAAACGAATAATAACACCTTAAAAATAAATAAACGAACAAGTACAAAGTTTTATTAGTTCAAGCTCGATTTATTTAAAATGGAAAAGAAAGCCATCTATGTTATGTAAAAGAAACAGGAGCAGTACACTCTTGTAAATTAAACTCCTAACAGATGCAGGTGGTTCACTATGCTGCAGAAACCCAAAGGATAATTGTCACGCCAATTTGACCATTGCGTCTACTACTTGATTCCCCTCACGAGGAACAAACTGTACTTGAACATTCCAACGTCTATGCTGCATTTTGCTATGCTATGCCATGTATATTGCGTCTTAGATATTTATGCTGACGACCTTACTGAGCTTTTCGAAGTTTACTCTATTGTATTTTTTGGTATTTATTGCTATTTCAGGCTTCAGAACAACCAGTCAATAGAAGGCGACCAAGAGTGATGAATTAGTTATTTAAAAAATTAGGGAAGCTAAAAAAAATTAGTACAAATGACACAATTGTTTAGAGCGGCTCAACTCAAGTATACATCTGTTATTTTAGTTATTCATATTAAAGATTTTTTTTTTCAAATTCATTAATTTATTCGACCTTTGAGGATAAGGTGTAACCTAAAATTTTCTTAAGATTTCTACTCAAAATCTTAAGAATACACTCTCACTTAGAAATAAAATGCAAATAATAAACTAAAAATAAGTGCTCATTGATTTGAATATTTGTAAATTGAAGTTGTCACTCGAAAAAACTCGAACAAAAACTACAATAAAAGATCACAAATGTGTTTACAAGAACAAGAAATAAAGCTCAAACGACTCTAGGAAGTTTATTGATACTTTTGAGTGATATCGATATTCCTTGTATTAAGTGCAAAATTATCATTATGAAATACAATGAGTACTAATATTCAGAAAAGAGTATCGATACTGAACAAATAATATTGATATTAAACTAGGCACTTAATTTTAGCTTTAACAACATTGATACTCATATATACTATATCGGTATTACAATCGAAAATTTTTAAAAATTACTTTTGAAGTATTAATATTGTATGAATCAATATTAATATAGTTCGTACAATATTAATACTCAAATATGAGTACCGATATTAACTTTATAAACTAGAATTTTCTAACCATTTGACTTGAGAAAAGTTAGAAAATTTTTCTTAAATTATAGTTTGACTTTGTAATGAGATGAAAACTCGCGAGAAACTTAATTTAAAAAGTAATTGAATCTCTTCTTCTAATTCATGTCTTAAAAATTTATTTAAAAACTTCTTGATATTATTTGTTGCAGTAAATTATATAAATGACCACTTAATTATAAGTGGTTTTAATTTAACTATTGATTTATTAATTTTGTCAATTATATCACTTAATTATTTAAATGATATTAATTAAATCATCTATCGTTAATAACTAGCGAAAATGATGGCAAGACAATTAACAAAAATTTGTATAATTATACATGTAGTCTATATTACTTACATATTCTACTAATTTAATCTTATTACAATTTAAATTAATAAATTTAGTCTGTCTTGTTGCCAATTGAGTAGAGCCTTCACAATATCACAAAGAGAAACAGATTTATCCAAAGATTATGTTTTCCCTCTTTTAAGAAAATAATGTTTTGCTGAGAAAAAAAATATAAAATTAGACTAATAAATACGAAATTGTTATGAATATTTATCTATGTGGATGTCTATCACGATTAGAACTTTATCAAGGAGATTTGATTTATTTTATTATTATGAATATTATATTCATTAATTAGAGTTTAATGTATTATGTACTTCTTATGCCTATAAATAGATGATTTGATGAAGGCTTTGTATACAAGTCTATATTGAGAATAATACAAATCTTCATCTTTCTCTCATCTCTTTGTTCTTTTATTCTTGTTCATTGTTCTTCGCTATTTTATTCACAACACGTTATCAGCACGGTCTTGCTAAAACAACTATTAAAGCACATTCGATCCAACTCTACAATTCGCCGGCCTTGGCGCAAACAAAAGATCACCAACAACGATGTGGTTATCGCGAGTGTCGTCTTGCAGCTCTTTCCTTTGCATTTGCTCACCTACATTACTGTAAGGTATTGCTACAAATGTTAGATTATATTTAATATTTTTCATATCAATAAGTTTTTAAATATCAATATTAGTTTTATTTTATTTATTGATGAGAATTGATATTTTAACCGTGTTTTGAGTTTCATATGATATGGTTAAATGATACGGAAAAGTCATGGCTTGACTCAAGATAAATACAAACAATGTCTATTTCAAAGATTACACCAATCAAGACGGATTTACTTCTAAGACGATGGTTTTATACCACAACACAGTTAAGTTTAATTTATTTTCTTTGATAAATTTTACGGTCAATACTAACATCTTGTTTTGTAGCAATATTATTGGTTACATCATATGGGGTAAACATGGTTCGAAATCCCTAATTATCATAGTTGACTACATCAAACATGGATTGAAGAAGAAGAAGAAGTATTAAAAGTTAACCAATGATTTTATTGCACTGAGTTTTGGCATAGTGAATAAGGTATCTTCCCATATTATTTTATATTTAATTATTTATTGGATGTGGTAATTTAATTTGGTTAATAAATTACTATGCTTTCCCTAGATGGATGGAGATATAATAAATAAGTATATCTTATTGGATCAACTTTATTCCCTTAAGTGAATGCAAGCATGCTAAATTCATTTTGATTACGAAAATCACTACGCGTTAGTGAATATAACTCGACTATGTACTTCTCCCAAGTTCAGATTACAAAAATTCATTTTGATTCAAGAATTTTCATGGGAGGCATTCCTTGAAGTGAATACAAACATAACATTAAATTTACTCCGCTCCATTCCTTGAAGTGAATGTGACATTATATAGCGGAAAGAATAAAAGCCACATTAACAGTTGTGGTTGTGGTCGAGGCCATGAATATAGACATGGGCAAGATGGTCATTTCAAAAATACTTATACCCACCAGAAGTGAGATTATAAGGATCAAAAAAGTGATAACCCACCAGAAGTGGGATTATAAGGATGACAAGAGTGATAAAGATCATTCTAATGAAATCCTTTTTATCACTAATGCGATGTTATAAACCATTGGTCTCGTACTTGTCGTACGCTAATTATTTGGTATGTATCTCTTTTTTTTACTATGTTATATTTTAATTAATTAATAAACACTATAATAATAAATCGATTATATGTTTTGTTCTTTTAACACCTAAAACATGTTTTATTATAAAAGGTTTTTTATATTAATTATACGCTTAAAGCATATTCTTTAATTAGTTAACATGTTCTCTGTTTTGTTGGTTTAATCCAAGTATATTGGCTGGACATCCCGTTCTTCGAGACTATTGGTCTCAAAGGCGGTTTCTAAAGGACCCTGTGAACTAGTTTAACAATGCCGCGTACATGGATTAAATCTTTATTCTCTGTTGGTTTGTATATATATGTTTTTTAAAGATATTGATATGACGTAAAAAAATTTGGGCAGATTCATTATTATATTAATTTATATTTGATCTAATTTGTTTGTTTGTCTTTTATAGTACATCAATATCGAATCTTACAAAATTGAGTTTGTGTCACTTAATATTTTCGGAAAGAATTAATTATCCATTTTTATTTATTCTTATGCCTTTTTTAATTTACTTTGCTTTATGTTTATTTACTTTACGCATTAATTATTTACGCTTTATATATATTATGACATTTATTTATTTTGTTTCATATGATTACTTATCAAATACAATCTATGGTGACGATTTATGCTTAGCAGACGCATAAGATACATTTTTCCATTTAAATGCAAGGGAAAAATATGAGTACTATATCTTAAAGTACTGAAAATATTGATGCTCTAGAAGAGAAATAAGTGATTGAGAGAAAGCACATTATGAAAAGTGCAGAATTGCTAATATTGTAATAATTACCGCTAATGATAATAATATTGTCACCACTAGAAGTGGAAATTTTAAGAGAGCAATATGAGTTCGCAAAATAATCCTTTGGGAATTATAGATAACATATGTTATCAATTGACATAAGAATTAAGACAATGTAAATATAAGTTCTGGTAGCCAAAAGTCAATTGAAAGCTCTAGAAGAGCTATACATTGCTACCAAAAGAATAGTTTTCTTTGAAAGCTCCGAAAGAGCTAAATATATTCCTATTCAAAGGAACAATTTTTGGTGGACAATGTATTATCAAGTTTCAAAGAAACTTCTATTTTAAAATTTGTACCACGCATGTACAAGTGAGATTGAATCACATGTTATGGTAAACCATAAGTTTACAAATTCAGATATATATATATATATACACATATATAGTTGGCATGATCGGTGAGACCATCCTGATCAATAATGATGCAAAAATTATTAAGATTTATATGCAGAATTCTTAAAACAACATGAAGTTCTTGTGGTGCTTGCTCGCAAAGGAATTGATTAAATTCCACTTACTAAAAGAACCTGAAGTTCTTGTGTTGTTTGTTCTCAAAAGAATGGATTAAGATCCCACTTACCAAAAAGAGCTTGAAGTTCTTGTACTAAAGTTGAGACTACATGTCTTGCATATCTAAAAAAAATATGGGCCCATATATCCACAAATGTGGAAAGTTTTTATATGATTTTAGTAGATGCACCTACATATGTATTATCAACTTACAACCAGAAGTTTGTGAGATTGATTAGAAAAGATTCAGATTATGCAGTTAAGACTATTCGTCTTGCTAAAGGTAGTGGGTTTATATTTTAGGCTATATCAGTTGAAATAACTATTACAAAGCCTATTGATTATGAAAAATATGGTTTAGCAAAATTGTAATTGGATGCCTCATCTTTAATAACTAAACTATGAGAACAAAACATTTATTATCTATATGGTATTTCACATATAGCAACACTTATACGTATCAAGCCAACGAGTTATATAAACTCCCCATTATGATTGACTCTTGGTCAGAAGTCATATTTCCCATTTTAGAATTTTTGAATGTGCGATATATAGTTGAATTGATCCACCACACCACACAAATGGGTATAAAAAAAGGGTTGAGCATATATATTGAATATGAGTTTCCTTTTATGTTTAAATTCTTAAACATTAATTGGAGAATATTTATGAGATGATTTTTCTCAACATCAGGGGGAGAATAATCAGCTGAATAAAGAAGTAAAATGAATTATCATTATCTAGATCCTCGTATATGAACCAAAGGTTCATAAGATAATTCATGTTATTATATTTCAACTTCCAGACATATTTACTGACCTAATGAGAATATCAAGTCTCATATACCAGCTGAAAATGCTCTAAATTTGAATTACATGTTAGAGTGAATTGATGTAAATCATGCCTGAAGCATGATAGTTGAAACTGGTATCAAAATTCTCGTAAATGGAAAGTAATATGAGATTGTAACCCGCTTAACCCGATCTAGCCAAAAATCAGATTAAAAGGACTACATTAGGTTTGCCGAAGCAAACCTCAACTATCAACCTAAATCGGTCTTATTATTATTTTTTTCTTTTATCTTGTCTAGATACAATTAAGATCCCTAGAGTGTGAACGCAGCCAGCGGAACACTCAAACAACATCGAATACATATGATTCATGCTCAGTGGCTCAAACGTAATTTTTTTAGATTATTGTCCAATTTCGTTATCAAGTTTACCAATCATCAATTAATCCCTTTTATACCACACATGTGAAAAATCAGCTCCAACAGAGTTCATTTGTATCACTAATTAAAAATACAAACATTCAGGGACCAAAATGCACAAAATCAAACTTCAGAAGACAAACACACAAGGAAACAACAGTGCGTACCGATACGGGCAAGCCTGTATCGATATGGGTTAATGAACTTAACCGCCATGCATACCGATACACTAAACACCGTATCGATGTTGTGCATAAAGCAACATGTATCAATACCACATAGTCCTTGTACCGATCCCCCATTTTCCTTCAAAACTTCATATTCCAGTAACCACAATGCATACCGATACGGTACCCTGCGTATCAATACGATGCTATAAAATGGAGGGGTCGTACAGGTACTCAAACCCGTATACCAATTCTAGTGTATAAATTTCAAGGGGTGTACCGATACTCAGCTAACCGTACTGGTACCCATGTGCATTTTGCCCTCGAAACGGAGCCGTTTTAGACCCACGTATCGATCCCTGGGTACTCGTACTGGTACACGAAGGCCTGTAATGACCTCTAGGTCCAACATATGACACCTTGGCTCACCCCAATCAAATCTAAACATTAACCACATATCACTCTATCTTCATGGCATCATAAACATGATCATCCAAGAATGCTAACATATCAAGCATTCAAGTCAAACCAACATTGGCCTCTAGTGGCATGATTTCTACCCAAGCATGCATCTTTATCCCCGAACCCCTCAAGCAAAGATTATTAACCATTTTCAATTGAAACTTATACAAATCAAGGAATCTAGCAAACAACCCTTCCAAGACAACATTGGACCCATTACCCTTATTACTACTATATATTGTTTCAAACTATACTTTGCAACCAAGTCCTTGGATATCATTCCTTTCTTGCTTGCTGCCTTTCAATCTACTAATCTGTATTGATAATAAAAGAGAGCGTAAGCACACAGTGCTTAGTGAGGTGTGCTCAAAACAAAAAACATCATCCAATGCATTTTAAAATCAGTTTATTCCAAAACTATTCACAAACATCTTTATTCAAAAACAATCATGATTTACTTTCAAAACATGCACTTAACCTTTTCCAAACCATGCATATTAAACCATATGTGACATGTCTCATGGATTCAATAGCATAATTCCATATGCGGCCCTCAATTTAAGCCTTCCTATGCATAACAACCCATATGCAAAGCTTAAAGAGTATTCACATGGGTAAATCACATTATACAAAGCAATCCATCCACATGATACATCAATTCATTATATCGGCTTACAAGTGATCTTTTCCAAATCTCATTACTTTCATCAAACCACATCGGATACATAGATTTCCTAAGTGATATCCCAATCACTTTACAGCTTAATGGCATGGAGTAAATGCAATACATACATCACCTCCACACTACCAAGGCTCATCTTCTAATTTGGAGTAAACATTTCCAATGCATCACCTATACGGTCGCAGCCGGAGTAAACGCCATTGAAGTATTACCTCAACAATATTGGGGTTCACATGGTTGGAGTAAATACTTTCAATACATCACCTCTACAAACTCCCCCAGAGTAAATGCCATTGAAATACCACCTCTACGAACCACATGCGACTTATTATAGTGCACTTTAAATCCTATGGATGGCCAATTATATCCGATAACATTTTCATAACCTTTTTATACCATCACTTGTCAATATAACTCCTTTCATTATCATTAACCCACTGTTTCCATATGCATCAATCAAAACCATTTATCCAATGCATTAAACCATGTATTACCCAATGTTTAACAACATTATCAAAACATGAATTACTTCCAAATGCATCATCATCACCATCATCATATAATCATTTCCAGCATTAAATCGTGCTCAAATCATGCATATAACAATGAGTAATCAAATTATTAAAACAAGTGCATCAAAACTATTTGCCAGACCGAGAACGAGAGAGAAATCATCCTTTACTTACTTTCGAGCTTAGACCAACGTTTCAAGCTTAGTCTAAACTCCCAACACAACTTTCAACCCTTTGAAAAGCTGTAAACCACGTTCTCACTCACCGACACGCAAAACCTTGCTTGTCAATGCGGTAATTACGACCCCAAAGCTTTCGAAACTTCAGTTCAAGCTTGAGGTTCAACCTCCCCTGCTTTTTCCACAACCAAACAGAGGATCCAATGCATTAAAATGCATTCATAACCCAACAACAACATTCTAAATCAAGTCTCATCAATTTCTACTCAATTACCCAACCATAACAACCGAAACCAATGCCAAATCAACTACAAACATAGCCTAGCCACAAACCACGAATCTCAACCTTCAGTTAACATCAAACAACATACAAAAACATAATTACCACACCCTTATGCCTCCAGCATACATTAAACATCCATAACTCCTTAAAAACTCATAACTAACAACCTAGGAAATTAGAGATTCACCTAGTTTTGGGATTTCAATGTTAAAACCAACTTGTTAACATTATCAAACATCAAAATCATGTTCTATCCAATCAAGAACCCAACAAAACAGATCCATAACGAATGTCAATCAAATACATCAATTAAACCTTGATTTAACCAATTTTCCATAATTAAATCATTAAAACCCATTAGAAAACATATATAAAGAATCAATAACTTGGTAATTTCAATAAAGAACCATATATTAGAGGAGAAGAATGAAGCTCACCTCTAATGGTTGGCTTTCCCCTTAATTGGATAATTTACATGAGAAAACAAGTTTAAAACAATAAGGTTTTAATAGAAAACAATCAAAAACTCATTTGAAAAAAAAGATTTAAGTAATCAAGAAGTTACCTGAGAATTTTGAAGAAGAAAAAATGTTTTTTTGGAGAGAATTTGAGGGAAAATCTTTTAGAGAAAAGTTAGTTACATAAAGTTTGTTTTTGGAAAATTAATTATAATTTATTTCTCTAAGCCTATTTATATCCTTTTAAAACCCCTTTTAAAATATCCAATTAAGGATAAAAGTATGATATTAGACTTTGGCCAAATAACTCCTTAAAGATTCTAAGTTTTGACCCTTTTACAAAACAGTCAATAAAAATAGTTTTCATTCTTTACATTTTGGTCACTAGCCAAAATGTCCAATTTCGAAATCTTATTTTCCAAAATTGATTTTACCAAAATCATTTACATATTAAATAATGAATTTATGATATTTTTTCCATATTTTTATCTCTTATAAAAATACTTATTTCAAATTAATCTCGAAACCGACTCGAATCCTCTAACATGATCCATCAGACCGTCTAATCAACCTAGAAAATACCTAGGCCCAAATTCGGGGAGTTACAACTCTCCCCCACTTAAAAATTTTCATCCTCCAAATTTACCTGATGGAAACAGAAGCGGAAACTGCTCATTCATATCCGACTTACTTTCTCGCGTGGACTCCTCAACACCACGATGTCACCACAATAACTTAACAAGCTCAACCGTCTTACCACGAAGAATTTTAATACTGGAGTCAAGGATCTCCATCGGTTCCTTATCATAGGATAAATCCGGTCGCAACTCAACATCCTTCATTGGCATCACATACGATGGATCCGAACGATACCTCCGCAACATAGATACATGAAACACATCATGAATCTTCTCCAACTCAAAAGGCAAACTCAACCGATAAGCCACATGGCCTACGCGTTCCAATACCTCATACGGTCCAATAAACCTTTGACTCAACTTTCCTTTACGCCCAAAGCGTAACACCTTCTTCCAAGGTAAAACTTCCAAGAAAACCCTATCACCAACTGCGTACTCAACCTCCCCACGCTTCAAATCCAAGTACGATTTTTGCCGATCCACCGCCGCTTTCAAGCAATCACAAATAAGCTTCATCTTCTCATTCGTGTCTTTTAATACATATGGCATAGAAACATGCTTTTAACCTACCTCAACCCAACACAAAGGCGTACGACACTTCTTGCCATATAAGGCCTCATATGGTGCCATCTGTATACTTGCCTGATAACTATTATTGTACGCAAACTCAACCAAAGGCAACTGCCTTTCCCAAGTTCTTTGGAACTCAATGATACAACACCTCAACATATCCTCCAGGGTCTCTGAATCACCCGCTCAGACTAACCATCCGTTTGAGGATGATACGAAGTGCTAAAACGCAAATGAGTACCCAAAACTCGATGCAAGCACCCTCAAAACCTTGATGTAAAACGTGGATCTCTATTCGAAACAATAGACTTTGGCATTCTATGCAACCTAACTACCTCTGCGATATACAACTCCACCAACCTATCCAAAGTATGCGTCGTATGCATGAGCAAAAAATATGTACACTTTGTAAACCGATCCACAATCACCCAAATGGAATCTTTCTTAGTCAGTGTCATAGGTAACCCCGACACAAAAGCCATGGTGATATTCTCATATTTCTACTTCGAAATCCTCAACAGTTGTAACAATCTGGACGAAAACTGATGCTCAGCCTTAACACGCTGACATACCATACATTTAGCAACCAAATCAACCATATCATTTTACAAACCAACCCAATAGTACTTTTTCTTTAGACCTCGATACACCTTGGTACTACCGGGATGCATAGCAGAAGGACCAGCATGAGCTTCGGTCAAAATGGTATGCCTCAACCCATCATCACTAGACACCACTATTCGACTCTTGGAACACAACACCCAATCATCATTAAAATGAAAATATGTCAGATTTCCATCCATGATATCCTTAACATGCGGTACCAACTCCTCATCATAAGGTTGCTTTTCTTTAATCAACTGCAACAGAGATGGTTTCACTTGCAACTCGACCAACAAACCTTCATCATGCGTCACACTCAACCGTGCAAACATGACCCTCAACTCTACAACAGCTTTTCTACTCAAAGCATCGACTACCACATTTGCCTTATCCGGATGATACTCGATAGTCAAATCATAATCCTTAAGCAACTCTAACCATTGACGTTGCCTAAGATTCAACTTTTTTTTGCGACATCAGATACTTCAAACTCTTGTGATCCATATGCACGGTACACTTCTCACCATACAAATAATGCCTCCAAATTTTCAACGCAAACACTATTGCGGCCAGTTCTGTATCATGCGTAGGATAATTGTGATCGTGCACCTTCAACTGCATAGATGCATAAGACACAACTTTTTCATCTTGCATCAACACACCCTAAACCCACATAGGATACATCGCTATAAACCACAATCTCTTTTCCTGACTCAGGTTCAATCAAGATCGAAGCTTGCATTAAAGCTTCCTTCAACTTCTCAAAAGATTATTGTCTATCCCTAGTCTATTCAAAACGAACATCTTTTTTCAACAACTTAGTCAACGGAGCGGCAACCTTTGAGAACCCATCCACAAAGCGATGATAATAACCTGCTAACCCCAAGAAACTACGAACCTCCGTCACCAACTTAGGTTGCTTCCAATTCAAAATCGCCTCATCCTTTTGTGAATCCACCCGAATACCTTATGTCGAAACAACATGACCAAGAAAAACCACTTCTTTAATCCAGAACTCATACTTGCTCAACTTGGCATACAACTAGTTATCTAACAAGGTTTGCAACACGATCCGTAAGTGTCGATCATGATCCTCCTCGGTACGAAAGTACACAAGAATATCATCAATAAACACCACTATGAATTGGTCCAAGAATTCATGGAATACCCTATTCATCATATCCATATAAGCTGCAGGCGCATTCATCAACCAAAACTGCATCACAACAAACTCATAAGGCCTGTACCTCGTACAAAAGGCAGTCTTAGGCACATCCACATCCACATCCTTCACGTTCAACTGATACCATCATGATCTCAGATCAATCTTAGAAAACACTGAAGCACCTTTAAACTGATCAAACAAATCATCAATCCACTGCAAAAGATATTTATTCTTGATCGTCAACTTGATCGTGCCATTATTCTTTTTCACAAACAACACCGGTGTACCCCAAGGTGAAACACTGAGCCTAATGAGCCCTAGATCAAGCAACTCATGAAGTTGCATCTTCAACTCTTTCAACTCTTTTGGTGCTATACGATAGGGCGAAATAGACATCATAGCTGTATCAACGTACGTCTCTAACCCAAACTCTACCTCTCTATCCTGCAAAAATCTAGGTAATTCATCTAGAAACACACCCGAAAAATCGCAAAAGTGTGAACATCGTGCACTCGAGCATCTTTCGAACCCATATTCACGACGTAAGCAAAATACACTTGACATCCAAGTTCAATCATTCGAATTGCTTCCAAAATTGAAACAATATTAGATAAGAATTCAACATTCTCGCCCACAACCACAACCTCATAATCATCGAAAAGCAACAAAGATATCCGTTTGGTCTCAGAATCCAACAAAAACTCTATGCTCGGTCAACCTATCCAATACCCAAGATTATGTCAAAACCATGAAACGAAAATTCTATCATATCAACCGCAAGCACATGACCTTGAACTATCAAATGACATCTCCTATACAACCTCCTAGCAAAAACCGTCTCCCCGAGAGAACTAGATACCCATACAATGGGACATCTTGTAATACCCCAAAATTTACAGTACTGTTTAAGGGTCATTTAGTACTAAGATAAGGGCTTGAAAGCTTACTTAGTGACTAAAATGACAAAAATGTAAAAGTTAGGTTTTTCTCAATTATGAACTGTGGAAAAGAAATTTCTGAGATTTTAAGGTGTCATATGGGAGAGAACGAGTAAAATAGGATACTCGCAAAGTTTGGCTAAAATCTAAGGAAAATTGGAATGGGAATTCAAAGTTAAAATTTAGTGACTAAAATGATAAATTTTAAAACTTGGGGTGATAGAAGTGGAAATATGAAAAGTTGAGGGACCAAAGTTGTAATTTCCTAAAAGTTAGGTGTTTTACTTTATAAATGGATAGAACACATATAGGTGTGGATCGAATGAGGAATTACTGGTTTGATCCGATATTTTGAATATTGGAAAATCGTAGTCAAAGTTTAAGAAGAATTTGGATACCCAAATCGAACTGAAAAATTATGGAATTTTACCATATGATAGAAAAAGGTTATAAAAGTCATTTCCAAGTGTTGAAGAATTTATTAGTAATTATTTTATTCTGTACATGGATTAAACAAATCATGGAGAAAAATCTAATATATATTACGAGAATAAAAATACAGTATAAGATATTGAATTTAGATCGAACTACAAAGTTAAGCATGCTTAGAACATAGGATATGTGACCTATTGGGAAGGTCTCATGTCAGTAATTGAGACTGATAAAATGAAATCAACTCGAGTTAATATTATTCGTATGGATATCAGATAAAGGATTTTTAAGAGAATTTTATCCGATAAAGATTTCAAATAAATTATCAGTATATTGAACCAAGTCAAAATTTCAAGATTTTGATTTTTACAAAACTATGAATATTTTTTAGGTCAACAATATTTATTTTTGGAGATTAGAATTATGAGAATTTTAGATTTTACCCGATAGTTTGGAAAATGGAAAATCATAGTATGTGATTATCGGGTAATTGGATTGAATTGGAATTTTAAAGGTAGTTCTATAGGCTATAGAAAATTTATAAAATATTATTCTTATGAATATTTTAATGTTTCTAGTTGGAATCTAACTAGACTTGGTTCCATTTTTACAAAATGGCAAAATTTTGTGACTTAAGTGACTAGTTTTGGTAATTTGGTCACAAGGGCGATTTTGAAATATTTTGAAAGTATAATGGGTAATATGGTAATTTCCCATGTGAAAGCATTACTCTATTTTGGTTAGTGTTGAATGAGATTTGGTTGGAATTGAACTAGAATGACAACTAGTAAATAAAACTCAGTTGGGGGACATTTTGGTAAAACAAAATAAAATGAATTAAAAATTCATTTTTAACTTTACATGTGGCATAAAATAAGAAAAAGATGAAAAAATTTGTTCATCTTCCTCCATGTATTTCGAAACTAACAAGGAAAAGAGAAAAAAATACATAAAATTTTCAAGGCAATTTTGAAGGCTTTAAAGCAAGATTCAAGTTTAGATCCGAATCAAAAGAAGGTTCGAGGTACTATGAAAGAAATGATCGAATAGAGCTTAGTAAGGCATGCTAATAAATGGCCCAGGTGAGTGAATTTTATTTATTTATTATATATGTGAGATGAATGAATGTATTTTTATCAGTATATATATGATGTGAAGAAAACTTGCAATAAATAACTTTGATAATAATGAAAATGTATGTTGATCAAAGTTATGTAAATGGTATGAAGTATTAAGTGGCATATGTGATACATGGATATGGAATAAAAATTTATCTAAGTTAAATCAGATTTCAGATTTTGGGTATGAAATGCCCATTATTGAATTATGGTTGATAGTTTTTGATAAATTGGA
Source organism: Hibiscus mutabilis (assembly GCA_019671005.1). NCBI lineage: Eukaryota > Viridiplantae > Streptophyta > Magnoliopsida > Malvales > Malvaceae > Hibiscus > Hibiscus mutabilis. Next base: position 20,525,287 of record CM033713.1, on the reverse strand, counting down.
TACTGCAGATGAAATATGAGATGTGAATTGCCCTATTATATGAACAATGATGATAGATCTATAAGGAAATAAATTGCCCAAGTACTAGTGTAAAGTCTTGGTTTAATTGGATATCCAAAAAGAGTCATAGCAGCTGCGAACCAGCACTACGGTGCTGAGATAAAGTAGACACTACAGTGCTGAAGGTAAAGTAGGCACTACGGTGCTGATGGTATGAGGAGCAAAGAGCGTCCTCGAGTACGTACTCACCATTAGACGCTACGGCATTGTAGACACTACGGTGTCGGACTCGTTTACCATAAGTTCAATGAGAATCTTTGGTATAGTTGGATATCTATAGGGTCTTAGTAGCTGCATCAAAGCACTACGTTGCAGGAAAGACTCTACGGAGTCAGTTCAAGCACCACTGTGTTAAAAGGCACAAAATGTGCTAGGATAAGGAGCAAAGAGCATCCTCGAGTACATACTCATCTCAATCGCTTTGACGATGCAGACGCTAAGGCGTCGTAGACACTACAGTGTCATGATGACTCGTGTACCATAGCTTCACATGATTGTTGTGCTTTGGGATATGATAAAGCAAATGATATGCAAATGATTGCATGATGAAATTATGATTATGATAAAAGAAATGATATGCAAAACGAAAGTATGGCTATGATAAGGAAATGATATGCAGGTGATTGCATGATAAAAATATGGCTATAATAAACGATAGGACATGCAAATGATTGCATTACGAAAGTATGACTATGTTAAAGGATATGCTATGCAAATGATTGCATGATAAAAGTATGGCTATTTTAAAAAATATGATATGCAGATGATTACGTGATAAAAGTATGACTACTTGTTGATCATAAACCATTGATATCATGATTTTATGGCAAATTTGATAGATGATATGAATCATGTTGAACAAATTTTTATGCATATGAACACTTGATGAACATAGAACAATGATGACATGACTCTTAAGATAGTCATGATACATGGTTAATTCTACATATACAAATAGCTTGATTTAATACTTTGGCTATAATACTTGAAATGCAATTATGCAAGTAGTTAATCTAAAAAGCTTAATGTACGCAAGACTAGTAAAACAGATCAAATTTTGTGATTGGAATATTAGATTGGTCAAATGAACTATACAAGTAAGTCAGTTCTATATATGATAAAATGTTAGCAATTGCAAATGAAAATCATTTGCCATTTTGCAGAACTGTGTTACTATAATTATTGTTTATATTATTATGATTATGTTTCATTAAGTTGTATTTAATGTGTGTTTTGTATCACACGTAGGTACTTCAGATTAAATAGCAAAAGAGGAGCCGCACATCGTTGGATCAAGTTCGCTTGTATTATCAGTAAGTATCACCACATCTTAGCCTAGAGGGGCTTGAATCAAATTTAAATAAGTGCTATTTTGTATGAACTAGAAACATGACTAAGTTTTGAGAAATTAAGAATATTAGAAAAGATGCATTAAACAAATTTAAATTTAGTTGGTTGTTTATTGTGTAGTGATAACAAAATTAAAAAAAAAATTAATTAAGTCTAAAAATCAGTATAAATCAGTTTGTAACATCTTTAATGTGTATTCGAATATCGAATATTACGTTGAGGGTGTTACATTTTGTGGTATCAGAGTAAAGGTTTAGCCGATTCTAGAGGTTAAATCGAGTCCAATATGATTTTGTTAAAGTGTACATGCCCCTAGGATGTGATGCTACAGATATATTGCTCGTATACCTTGGTGTAGCTCCTCAATAGTATGAATGAAACTCTAATGGTTATAAGAAAAATAAGTTGTTGTTAGATTTCGTTAGTTGACGAATTTTTAAGGTTTAAGAAAAGACCCATAGTGGATACAACACAGACTTCTATTAAGAATAAATTATCTAAATAATAGAGAACTGGTACAATAATTATAAGATGATGGAGAATACTCTGATTGTAAGGAAATCTCCAAATGTGTTTTCAGATGAATTACTAGGATTACCTCCAAATTAAGAGGTACAATTCGATTTTGACGTTTAATTCGAGAATAAAGCAAGTATTGATAGCACCTTATAGAAAGTCACTATCCCAGTCAAAGGAATTGAAAGCTCAACTGTAAGAGCTATTAGATTGGAGTTATATTCGATCGAGTGAGTTATTATGAAGTGCTTCAGTATTATTCGTAAAGAAGAAATATGATTTTTTTACGATTAAGTATAGGTCATGAATAGTTAAATAGGGTAATAATAAAGAATAAATAACCCGTTACTAAGGATTGGGGATTTGTTTGACCAGTACCGAGATGTAGCTGGGTTTCCAAAGAATTGACCTTTAATTGGGTTATTATCAGTTAAAAGTTAAAGAAGAAAATATACCTAAGACAGTACTCAAAACTCGTTATGGATACTACGAGTTCTTAATGATGCTGTTTGGACTTACAAACGCTATGCCACATATAAGAATTTGATGAATAGTGTGTCTCAACCCTACTTGGACCAATTCATGGTGAAAAAAAAGAAGAGAAAAGAAAATAATTTTTTAATAGAAAATAGTTAGATTGAACTGTTCTGATCTTTGAAGATAAGTTACGAGCCTAAATTATTGAGAACACAAGATTGTGGGAAAGGAAGTTGAACTATTACCCGATATTTAATGTATGACGAAGAACTGATGAAAATCTTAGCCTATATAATTAAAAAGAATAAGGAATAAGAAAATTCCATTGGTCAAAATCCATTGGAGGAACTATAAAGTGGATGAGGCAACTTGAGAGATCAAGAAGAAAATGAGATAATAGTACCCAAAACTATTCAAAACAGGTACGTTTTGAAAATTCGAGGAAGAATTTTCTTAAGGGGGAGAGAATTGTAATACCCCAAAATGTACAGTACTGTTTAAGGGTCATTTAGTACTAAGATAAGGGCTTAAAAGCTTACTTAGTGACTAAAATGACAAAAATGTAAAAGTTAGGATTTTCTCAATTATGAACTGTGGAAAATAAATTTATGAGATTTTAAGGTGTCATATGGGAGAGAACGAGAAAAATAGGATACTCGCAAAGTTCGGCTAAAATCTAAGGAAAATTGGAATAGGAATTCAAAGTTAAAGTTTAGTGACAAAAATGATAAGTTTTAAAACTTGGTGTGAAAGAAGTGGAAATATGAAAAGTTGAGGGACCAAAGTTATAATTTCCTAAAAGTTAGGTTTTTTACTTTATAAATAGATAGATCACCTATAGGTGTGGATCAAATGAGGAATTACTGGTTTGATTCGATATTTTGATTATTGGAAAATCGTAGTCAAAGTTTAAGTAGAATTTGGATTCCCAAATCGAACTGAAAAATTATGAAATTTTACCATATGATAGAAAAATGTTATAAAAGTCATTTCCAGGTGTTGGAAGAATTTATCAGTAATTATTTTATTCTGTACATGGATTAAACAAATCATGGAGAAAAATCTAATATAGATTACGAGAATAAAAATGCAGTATAATATAGTGAATTTAGATCGAACTACAAATTTAAGCGTGCTTAGGACATAAGATGGGTGACCTATTGTGAAGGTCTCATGTCAGTAATTGAGACTGATAAAAAGAAATCAACTCAAGTTAATATTATTCGCATGGATATTAGATAAAGGATTTTTAAGAGAATTTTATCCGATAAAGATTTCAGATAAATTATCAGTATATTGAATCGAGTCAAAATTTCAAGATTTTGATTTTTACAAAACTATGGAATATTTTGTAGGTCAACAATATTTATTTATGGAGATTAGAATTATGAGAATTTCAAAATTTACCCGATAGTTTGGAAAATGGAAATTCGTAGTAAGTGATTATCAGGTAATTGGATCGAATTGGAATTTTAAAGGCAGTTCCATAGGCTATGGAAAATTTATAAAATATTATTTTTATGAATATTTTAATGTTTCTACTTGGAATCTAACTAGACTTGGTTCCATTTTTACAAAATGGCAAAATTTTGTGACTTAAGTGACTAGTTTTGGTAATTTGGTCACAAGGGCGATTTTGAAATATTTTGAAAGTATAATGGGTAATATGGTAATTTCCCATGTGAAAGCATTACTCTATTTTGGTTAGTGTTGAATGGGATTTGGTTGGAATTGAACTAGAATGACAACTAGTAAATAAAACTCAGTTGGGGGACATTTTGGTAAAACAAAATAAAATGAATTAAAAATTCATTTTTAACTTTACATGTGGCATAAAATAAGAAAAATATGAACAAATTTGTTCATCTTCCTCCATGTATTTCGAAACTAACAAGGAAAAGAGAAAAAAATACATAAAATTTTCAAGGCAATTTTGAAGGCTTTAAAGCAAGATTCAAGTTTAGATCCGAATCAAAAGAAGGTTCGAGGTACTATGAAAGAAATGATCGAATAGAGCTTAGTAAGGCATGCTAATAAATGGCCCAGGTGAGTGAATTTTATTTATTTATTATATATGTGAGATGAATGAATGTATTTTTATCAGTATATATATGATGTGAAGAAAACTTGCAATAAATAACTTTGATAATAATGAAAATGTATGTTGATCAAAGTTATGTAAATGGTATGAAGTATTAAGTGGCACATGTGATACATGGATATGGAATAAAAATTTATCTAAGTTAAATCAGATTTCAGATTTTGGGTATGAAATGCCCATTATTGAATTATGGTTGATAGTTTTTGATAAATTGGATACTGCAGATGAAATATGAGATGTGAATTGCCCTATTATATGAACAATGATGAAATATGAGCCGTTTCACCAAATCGAGGCTTCATCTGGGCCGTTCATCCTTCCAGCCATCTCGACTGTTAGATCAGATCTGATCTAACGGCCGAGAACACGTCTGGCCGCAGGCAGAACCCCCACACCGCCACCATGCCAATCTTCAACCACCGCGCTCAGAACATGTCAAACACAGCAAGAAAGAAACATGTCAGTCCAGATCTGAAAAAGCAAGTAATATGCAACTTGCACCAAAACAAAAGACAAGCATATATATGTACGAAACAAATATTTTGTAACGGAGAGAGGGTTGTAACGAGAGACAAGAACAGAGAGTTGTAATCAAAAGAACAAGTTGTAATCGAACCAGAAGTTACAATCGAAATACAAAAGTCAGTCCAGTGGTAAATACTCGTTTCCCCTTTTTTTATTTTTGCATGCATATACAAAAGAGGTAAAAAAAAGAGAGAGAGTCATCTTACCGTCGCCGTTTGTGGGTCTCCCCTGCTCAGTGACAAGCCTTTCGGCTTCCCCAAGCCAGATACGGTGAACTGAAGGAAGGGGGAGACCCCTTGTAGTTTCGTTTTGGGTTAAAAAAATGGGTTTTTCGTTTCGTATTTCCTAGATCTAGGGAAAATAGAGGCTGTTCCTCTGAATCCTACCTCGGATTCGTGTCTAGGGTGAGACGGGGGTTATTTTGGTAGGTTTATTGAGACTCGTCGGCGCCGGTTAGCGGCGGCCAGCCGCCGAATTTTGGGTTCATGGGATCGTTTTGAGAGAAAATGAGAGAGAGGGTTTGAGTTATAAAACTGAAAATGAAAGAAATAAAGGAAAAATTAGTTTCGGCCTAAAAATAGGGTTTATATAGTTATTATTATTTCGTTAAATGGGTAAATTACATACTAAATGCCCCCGTGTTTCCAATATTTTCACTTTTGTCTTGCCGCATGGTATATTTACAACTCTGGTCCCTCTTGTATTTCAAAATCTTGCAATCCGGTCTCTAAATTACACCGAATCAGTTTTCAAATGGTAAAATTACGCCTTTAACCATCCCGCGTTTTTGAACTTTTCATTTTGGGTCTGCCCCTTGGTCCAATTACAGTTTTGATCCTTTTAGGTTCTGTTTACTTCGCATTTTAGTCCTTAAATTACCTATTATTGTTCTTTAATTTCTGCCACTGACTTTTATTTTTCTTTCATTTCAGTCCTGTTTCTATGTAAATACTCATGTTCGTATTATAATCGTATATGTTAATGTAGTCTCTTGTCTTATTATATATCCCTCATATATGTCATGTATTTTTATGTTCATATGTATATGTGTTAGGTTTATAATGATTATGTACCTTTTTGTTCGGTTATTCATATTAAACATATTATGTTCTAATTGATTCGTACATGGTATATTTTGTATTTTTGTATGTGTGTATGTTCTCTTGTTTTTTAGGTTACATGTTAGTGTATTTTGTTTTTTGTATGATATATTGTCCCATATATGTTGAAATATGTTTTATTACTAGTATGTATGTCTTTTTAAAATATATGTTCGTCTATATATATGTATTTATTCCTACCTTGTTATTGTGGCATGTTAAGTTTGCTTTTATCTGATATTAAGCTTGGTATGTGTATGTGTATGTGTATTTTAATTACGTATTTCATATATGTTAGATTAGTATTCTGTTATGTGAATATTTATGGTTCTTAAATTATCTGCTATGTCTTATATTTTTGTCACTAAGATTGCATATGATATATAAATTGTTAATGCGGTGCCCTTTTATCCGAGCGTAAACGGGGCCAGTATCAGGCGTAGTGATAGTGGTTGGGCGTTTATTCTCGGATAACGGGGCCCTTAAAATTTACTCGCAATTATGACCGAATTTTAAAATAATCGTCACTTTTATCCGGAAAATCCAATATTAATAAAGCGGTAATTATTAAAGTACCAATTTTGGGCGGTGTGGGGGTGCTAATCCTTCCCCATCCGTAACCGACTCCCGAACCCAACATTTTTTGAATCTCTGGTTTTATGGTGTCCGACCTACTTAAGTGGCCGGTGGCGACTCCATTTTTTTAAAATGCGATTTTTTTTAAAACCCCACGGAATAAACATTTTATATCCAAAAGAATCACAAACACTTTTCAAATACTTCAAAAATCCTCGTTTTTATTTAGCGATGAGAAAATAAAGGGACATCGCTACAATCCTTTTAAAACCTTTTTAAAATATCCAATTAAGGAGAAAAGTCTGATATTAGATTTTATGCAAATAGCTCCTTAGAGATTCTAAGTTTTGACCATTTTACAAAACATTCACTAAAATAGTTTTCATTCTTTACATTTTGATCACTAGCCAAAATGTCCAATTTCGAAATCCCATTTTCCAAAGTTTATTTTACCAAAATCATTTACATATTAAATAATGAATTTAGGATTTTTCCATATTTTTATCTCTTATAAAAAATACTTATTTCAAATTAATTTCGAACCGACTCGAATTCTCTAATCCGGTCCACCGGACATTCTAATCAACCTAAAAACACCTATGCCCAAAACTGAGGTGTTACAGAGATGGTCATATATTGGAGGCGGGTGGTCCTGAAGAGACCCAAGACATGAGTAATAATAAAACTCTAAAAGAGTTTCAGGTACTGAAATAAAGATTGAAAAGAGATATCGACAAGTTATGTCAATACGAGAAAAGAATGAAACCAAAAAAGAAAAGTTGTCGACAACAATTTTACATAGAATATTTTCTATAGAAGTAAAGAAAGAAAATAAGGATCTTGTATAGAAATCTATTGATATTGAAATGATTGGTCAATATAGAAAGACACTTTGAACTTCCAAAAGTGAAGTTTTTGGACCAGTAGTCCAAACACCTAAAGGTGTAATGCAAGTGGGGTACAAATAAATAGTCGTAAGACTTGAATATGATTTATGAAGAATTTTAATTACTTCATGGTGGATGCAATTACTTTGGCATTCATGAAATATTTTATATACGTCTAATTATTTTGTGGATCCCTATTTATCATTGAAGGATTTAAAATGCTAGAAGCATTTTAAAATTTCCCAGGAAATTTATTTAGATATGTCCCCTTGAATATGTATATTTTGGCGCATTTGATATAATCGCCTTAGTGAGTACTTATTAAGGAAATGCTATGAGAATGCACATATTTTCTTATGTATTTTATAAACGAGTTTGGATCAAGATTCATTATGATAATTTGAATATCATTAGAACTCCTGAAGAGCTTTAAATTGGAAACTCATTTAATGAAAGTATTTGAGAAAAAGAATCTTGATATGGGTTTTGTCTCGACCTAAAGATCGAACACTTAAATATGTGTTTTTGTCTATGAAAGGGCATAAGCTGAAAGAATCTTAAAGAAGATTCGATATGGATAAAGCATATCTATTTGGTACCCTAATGATTGTATGTTTATTGGATGTGAATAAATTTATCTTCGAAAGAAAGATAAATGAATAATTGGTTCTGAAGCACCATATATTAGTTGGTCCAGAAATACCATCTAAATGCTACAAAGATCATTACCTTTAGATCTTCAAACATTAATTGATGCCTCCTCAAATCATGTAGAAATCGTTGTTATGCATGAGGCAAGCCAAAAATGTGTTTAGCTAAGACTATTAATCCAACATATTCAGAAGATATGTGATTTACTTTCACAAGATAAGATACAATCTATCTTATGTGGAGATAATGCAAAATTTATATCTTAATCAAAATGTGGATACATCAAAGATGGCAAAATGAAACATATTACTTCAAATTTTCATCCCTCGCGATCTTCAGAAAAATAGTATTCAAGATTGAATTATGAAGATTCAAAGATCTTATTGAAAAATAGTTTTCATGAGGGGGAGTAAATACGTGTTGCACTTTCCCCTTAACCGAGGTTTTTTCCCAATGGGTTTTCCTAGTAAGGTTTTTAATGAGGCAACATGTTATGCGTATCAAAGATGTGTGTACTCTTTTTCTTCACTAAAGAAATTTTTTCCCACTGGGTTTTTATCTTAATAAGGTTTTAACGAGACACATTATCTTCATAGATATCCAAGGGGAGTGTTATGAATATTTATCTATGTGGATGTCTATCATGATAAGAACTTTATCAAAGAGATTTGATTTACTTTATCATTATGAATATTATCTTCATTAATTAGAGTTTAATGTATTATATACTTCTTATGCCTATAAATAGATAATTTGATGAAGGCATTGTATTCAAGTCTATATTGAGAATAATATAAATCTCCCTATTTCTCTCATCTCTTTGTTCTTTTATTCTTGTTCGTTGTTCTTCGTTATTTTATTCACAACAGAAATTTTATTATAAAATGATTTTTTATAAAATTGATTATGCGATTATTATAATAATTAAAGGATAGTATAGAGTAAAATAAAAATTAATAAGACAATGTAAAGTGAAACTAAATAAGTGATAATTTTTCTACATGTAGAGCTAATATTTTAAGGATTATTGTCCCATACACAGGCGGTGAAAACTTTTTGTTTTCATGCCTTAATTTCAGGGTTTAGAGATTTAGTTTAGGGTTAGAGTTTAGTGACTTTAGTGCATTGATTTAGAATTTATGGTTTATGGTTAGAATTTAGAGTTTAGGGTTGGGTTTAGGTTTTAGGGTAATATGGTTAGGGATTTAGGTTTTGACCTATAAACCCTAAAATTTAACCCTAAACTCAAAAATCTATCAACATCCTATAATTTCAAAACTACTACACTTAAACCCAAATGGGGACGAGGACGGGGACGGAGGAAGTTTTAACACTGAAGCACAAATGGGGATAGAGACATGGATTGCTATATCCGAACTGTGGGGATAACCGAACCATACCCATATAAATCACCATGGGGATCCTTGAAAAAATTCGCAGGGATCCCGATATTTTACAAAGATGGATGACCATAAGGGTAATTTACCTATTTTCAACAAAAATCTAATCTCCAATAACCTGAGTATGACCGGCTGGAGTAAGTTTGGAAATTCTCCGTAAGTTCCATAAAAATAAGGGTAAACTACACCAAATGCCACTAAACTATTACCATTGACTCGAAAATATCACGAATTTTAAAATTGTTCAAATCTAACACTGAACTTTACTTTCTGATTCGTTTATACCACTTCGTTGTTAACTCTTAACAGAACCCTTAACTCAAAATGAGTTTGTTTTGGTGCGGTTGTTTTGAAGACTAATTTAGCCCAAAACGACGTCGTTTTCTTGTGGGAAAATAATAAAACTAATGATTTGGGGGTTTGAACCTAGGACCTTTAGATATAATAAGCAAGCCTTAGCCACTAAACCAAGATGAAATTATGTAAAGTTTTACCACAAATATTATATATGTCAAACTACTCTTGAGATTAGTTTAAATTATATTATGAAATAAACAATACTATAAATAATATTAATATATAAATAATATAAAATATGTTATTTACGTATATATATATATGTAAATATATATAAATAAGAAATATTATTTTTAAAAAAACACCAAAAATATTTATAAAAATAATATATTTATATTATAAATAATATATAAAAACCATAAATCCTAAACTTCAAACTCCAAACTCCAAACTACAAATCCTAAACCCAAACCCTAAACCTTAATATTTGGGGTTTGGGTTTATGGTTTATGATTTTTTATATATTATTTATAATATAAATATATTATTTTTATGAATATTTTGTTTTTAAAAAAATATATATATATAAAATAATAAGTAATATATTTTTATTTATATATATCATATATAAAAGTGTAAATAATATATTTTATATTATTTATATATAAATATTATTTATATTATTATTTATTTCATAATATAATTTGAATTAATCTCAAGTATAATTTGACATATATAATAGTTGTGGTAAAACCTTATATAATTTCATCTTGGTTTAGTGGTTAAGGATTACTCTTTATATTTAAAGGTCCTTGGTTCAACCCCCCAAATGCATAAGTTTTATTATTTTTCCCACAGCAAAACGACGTCGTTTTGGGCTAAATTAGGCTTTAAAACAGCCGCACCAAAGCAACATCGTTTTGAGTTAACGGTTCTGTTAAGAGTTAACAGCGGAGTGGCATAAATGAGTCAGAAAGTAAAATTCAGTGTTAGATTTGAACAATTTTAAAGTTCGGTGGCATTTTCGAGTCAGTGGTAATAGTTTAATGTTATATGTTGTAGTTTACCCTAAAAATAATTAGAAAGTGATCTATACATCGTTGTAAACGTGATTCAATCTAGTTTTATTTAAAATACACGGTGATCAATTTCTATATGTATTTTAAAAAGTATGAATATTTGAATATTAGAAGGTCATAAATATTTGTCAGCAAATTTCTTAGAAAACAATTTTAGCAGTGACTTTGAAAAGTCACCAAAAATTCTACAAGATAAATAAGGAAGTGAGCATTGTATTCCTATAATCATGTGGAAGTCTAGATTCTTTTAAAACAAACGGATTTTGATTTCAAGTTATATATATTAAGAGTTATTAATTTTTGAGTGAGCAAAGGTAAGAAGAAAAGGCAATAGACTGTTTCTAAAAGCAACAATGATAGTGACTTCCGAAATTCGCCATAAATCATATGAGTAAAATTCGAAGAGGTAATTTATATGGTTGGAAAGATTATTGAATCTAGTTCCTTTTAAAACAAACAGATCGTGGTTTGGAACTGTAGATTATTAGTTATATATTTTCTTTGAAAGGTAGTGCATGATGTCATGTTTTAATAGTTAATATTTTAGTCATGTTTTATAGTTTTGAAATGGTTTGTTGTTGTTGGTAAAATTAAATTTATCATCCATGTTCTTGGAGATTTAATGTTGGATATTTATTTTAATGTAATAAGATTTTTTTGGTACGAGGATTAACCGAAAATCGCAGAGATCCGTAAGAGATAGATGTGAGCACAAAAAACTTTTCGAAACGTTTAATGGGAATTATTCAAACTATACCCACAAATGTTGAAGACGAAGTGTAGAATACAAAACCGTCCCCGATCCGCCTGTTGCCACCCTTAGAACTGGGTGAGTTACCCAGCTTATGGGAAGATCTTTTGACTATTGCGGTCGAACATCTTTAAAACATTTTAAAAGTGATTAATATTATATTTAACGTAACAAAATCTTAAAAATGTAATATCTGAAAATTTTATTCAACACCATCACTATTATTATTATTTAATATCCTTGACAAATTATTATTATTATTATATAAAAAGAAATCATAAAATAGTGATTTTAAATCATTTGTTACAAAATCCTTTTACCGAGTTTACATGATTCAAATTTGTAAACAAACTATCAGAAAATTATCTAATCAAGCCAAGTGGATATAAAAAAAATAATCATAGAAATTAAAGCCTAGCCGCATGATTGGTTAAATTAAAAAAATTAATTAAAAGTTTTGGTTGGTTGTAATTTTTTCCTAGTCTCTATATATTTGAAACAAAACAGAAGGAAAAATCATTCTTCATTCATCTGAAAACAATAATAATAACAATAAAAGCATGGCAGCACAACCTAATGGTGTTTCAGGCATGCCAATAATATTGGTTTTATTAATGTTAGCTGTTGAAGTTCAAGCAACTCCTATTGATGTGCATAAGTTTGGTGCAAAGTGTGACGAGAAAACGGATTTGAGTAAGGTAAAAAATATATATTTCATTTTAATACTTCAACTATGAGAGCAAATAATTTATTTATTTGTTTGTTTTGTTTTGTTTTGTTTTAGCCATTGTCGGATGCTTGGAAAGAAGCATGTGCCTCAGCAACTCCAGCAACAGTTCTGATTCCTAAAGGGAATTATTTTTTAAGTCATGTAAAACTTGAAGGTCCTTGCAAGGCTCCTATTGAGCTTCAAGTTGAAGGCACTATAAAGGCTCCGGCTGATGTTAAAGCTTTCAAGGAGCCTATGTGGGTTGAATTCAATAGCATTCAAAATTTTAAAATGTCTGGTGGAGGAGTTTTTGATGGCCAAGGAACTCAGGCTTATAAAAGAGAAGGTTGTGGAAAAAATGGCTTCTGTAGTCACCTTCCCGTGGTAAGTTTTCTTCCCATTTGCAAGAATTTATAATTTTTTTTAATAATTGCTACTAACATATTTTTTCGACTGTTAACTCTAAAATTAAACAGAACATAAGGTTTGATTTTTTGACCAACGCAATGATTGAAGATATAACTACCAAAGATAGCAAACAGTTCCATATTAATGTTTTGGGATGCAAAAACATTACTTTTGAACGTTTCCGTGTATCTGCACCTCATGATAGTCCAAACACGGACGGTATTCACATCGGGAGATCAGAAGGTGTTAATGTTATTAACACGGAGATAAAAACTGGTGATGATTGTATTTCACTTGGGGATGGTGCCAAAAATATTGTCGTCAAGGCAGTAACTTGTGGACCTGGACATGGAATCAGTATTGGCAGTCTTGGATTGTATCAAAATGAGGAACCAGTTAAAGATATTAATGTCTCGGAATGCACCCTCACCAATACTATGAATGGTATTAGAATCAAGACTTGGCCAAACTCTTACCCTAACGTTGCATCAGATATGCATTTTGAAGATGTCGTCATGAAAAATGTCGATAACCCTATCATAATTGATCAAAAATATTGCCCATGGAATAGATGCAAGTTAAAGGTATGCACATACTTATCAAAATTCTAATGCAGTAAAAATATTTAATCAATCATGAAAATATTATTTTGTTCTTGCAGGAAGAGTCAAAAGTTAAACTAAGCAATATCAGCTTCAAGAACATTAAAGGCACGTCTTCGCTTCCAGAAGCTATAAAAATAATTTGCAGCGCTGGTTTCCCCTGCGAAAAAGTAGAACTTGCCAATATTGACATTAAACATACTGGACCAGGACCTACAGTATCCGTATGTTCAAATGTTATACCGAAAATTACTGGCACTGTAAGTCCGACTGCATGCTCTACGACATCAGATGGCGCTAGCAGCGCCAGAAAACTCAAGCAATAATTCATTTGTATCATTTTGATTCAGTTTTGTTATGAAGCTATAGCATTTTTGTAAGCCGGTGTAATTTTATTTACAATAATAAACTCGAAATCGACTTACATAATTATAGTGTACCAATAAGAAGTATCCATAAGAAACATACAATATTCGAATAAAAATTCACCTAAAAACTACAAAAATATAACTAGGATAATCAATGTCTATTTCTCAAACAAAACAAAAACAACTAACCGTATAAAACAGAAACAAATGTAAAACAAGATCATAACACATGCAAGAAACTCACATAAAAACATGTAAAATCCTCCATGAAGAAAATCAAACAAACATATTTCGTAATCATGAAACTAATCAGTCTAAGAAACCATCATTAACGCAACACATGCAAGAAGTCTAACAATATGCACTCGACCAAACTGTTCCTGACATTAAAACATGCTTTTGGAAATGAAACAACCAAACTGTTCTCATCTCAAGAAAACATAAACAATATGCACTCCACCAATATCATAAAGACAAAATCAAATTCCTCGCTGGCGCAGCCTTTTTACATCAATCACCATCACACATTAAGTTTAACACCCAATAACATTAAACAGAATAATACTCATTAATCACCTTAGCTTAATGTAACCAAGAATTTTTTTTAAAAAAACCTCAAAGAAACAATATAAAACAATGGCTCTATGCTTAATTTTGTCCTTGTAATAGTCTCAGTTTATCGATTTTGTCCTTAAGAATTTTTGGCATCAATTTGTCTCTTAAACTAGTCGAATTACATCAGTATTTATCCCTTGACCAGAAACCAACATTGACCGATACGGTACTATCGTGGTGGTCAACAGTGCTAACCTGACAGTTCACGTATAAATATGATGTGACAGAGGGGCAAAATTGATTTTACGATCGAGTTTGAGGGCAAAATTGATTTTAGACAAAAAAAATAAAAAATTAAGAAAATATTAAATATACATAAAAATATAAAAATTATTAAAACATTTTAAAATATTATTAAAATATTACTAAAAATAAAAAATAGGGGAAAATAATGCAAGGGGGAAAGAATCTAAAATAGGATTAATTGAACATCATCTACAAATACATATGTGATTCTCTCAACCATCCTAGAGGGAAAGCAATGTAGTAACAGTTGGCATTCAACACTAGGCTATTCATTTGGGTCATATATTCCTTAATTTTTAATATAATTTTCTAACAACACGCACCTTGTCGTGACCATTTTTTACGCGAGAAAATAGCTTGACGATTAATCTTGAAATTAGAGGGTTTTTGTTTAAATTCAATTTTGGAAAATCATTTTGAAGTCCTCACCGATCACTTCGAGGTAGACCGGACACCATAAAACAACCAAAGATTCATTCTTTAAAAATAAGAGTTCGGGAGTCGGTTACGTGTGGGGAAGGATTAGCTCCCCCACAAACGCCCATTATCAGTACCTTTAATTTTACGTGGCATATTGCCATTTCGAATAATATTTTGAATTTAATTTGACCCTTAATTATTAATTGGATTTAAGTTCCAAATGAATATATTCCTTTTATAAGAAAATATTTTTTTATCCGAATATGAAATTAAAAGCACTACTATACGTTCAGGGTACCCCTATTCATATTCAAAAAATATATTTCCAACACAAAAGATTTTTAATGCATGATCAATTATTGTATTGTCTATTTTAAGTTCTAACTTAAAAGGTTCTAATTAATCGTGTGTTGTTTAATTCTATGAATATTATTTAATTTAAAAGTTTACATGAGATAACACCCAATTGCTTGAGCACCATCTAGATTTAAGCCCATAAATTATAGATAATATTCCTAATCCAATTAATTAATCTAATTGTTTAAGTTTTAGTCCTAATTAAGGCTCTAATTAACTAGATTAATTATCATCTTCTAGGTTATAACAAATATTACTTGTTCTATTTTAAAAGTTTATGTTGAATAACACCCAATTACTTTAGGGTACCATTCAAATTAAAACTTCTAAATTTCCCAAATAATACTTGTTAACCTGCTACAATTGGCTATCCTATTTAAATTATTAAATCCTAATTGATCCTAAAACTAAGGCTTTAAAATACTAATTAAATTTCGGTGTTTAATTATCTCACATTTAAAACTATATGCTTGAATTAAGTCATGCATCATACAAATAATTTAAAGCAATTAAATTGAATTAATTAAACAATTAAATGAACTAAATTGAAAAAAATAAAACTTTAATCTTGAGTTTATTTCAAATAGGGGACCAAATTGAAATGTTTACAAACTTTGCAGCCCAAACCATCAAATCCTAGGAGTTAGGCGTGGATCCTCCTGACCCGACCCGGTCAAAATGTCCGGACCCTCCTGCCAGGTTCGGGTCAGCGCGTAGGTTGGATTATAATACCCCCAAAAAATTGAACTCAAACTTTTTTCCCATTTTTTTCATTTACCCTCCATCTCTAACTTCAGCTCTCTCCCCTCTCTACAAACCTCACATTTCCCATAATTTTCCCCATAAACGGATCAAACACAAGCCTTTTCAGATGAATATTCATCTATGTTATCTAAAATTTGATGAACACAATGAACTCTGACCTAAAGACGCCACAAGCCCCGCCATTAGATCCTCAACTACCGTACTCCGATCACCTCCAGCCACCGGCCGCCGCATGCGAATGCCGGCTGTGGTTTACCAATTTTCAGCCATCGTGCTAAAACCCTAAAAGGCCAAAAAAATCTTTTTTCTTAGATCTAGCCCTAAAACTAACCCTGACTCGATAGAGACACCCATCTCTAACCACCTAAGACCTAAAACTATCGAAACCCTTCCCTTTTCAACTCCGCCGTGTCTTAAACCCTCCGGCCACCACAAATAAGTTTTGATTTGGTTTTTTTTGGTTTATTCTTTTTGGTTTTATATATATGCAATCTAACACTCTTTGTTTCTGATTTGTAGGAATTAAAAAGGAAGAGTAGGATGTACCTCCTTGATGATGTTTTGATGGTGGCTTTTCGGTGTTCTCCACTATTTTGATGATAAATCGAACTCCGATAACGGTCTAATTCATGGCGACCGTTCGTGTTCTAGGCGGTTCGGCTATCCAGTGGCATCTCAGCTTCCAAGGTAAGTCTTCTCTCTCCTTATTATTATATTGTATATTATGGTCAATGATTGGATCTGACACTCAATCTCTCCTTTTATAGGTGAGTGGGAAATGACTTCATGGCTGACGTCAGCAAAGCCAACTAAGCGAGAGAAAACATAAGATCCGCGTAAAGTTTGTTTGGACCAATGTAGAGTTGTCACATGTTCCTTCAGATTGAAATTTGGGCAGGAAAACAAAAAAAATGGGTTCAATTGTGTTTGTTTGGCTTGTAATGTGATATAATAAGATGTTAAAGAAATAAAATGGGCGAGAAACATTTGTGAGTTGGGCTTTTAAACTGTAAATGGGCTTTGTACATGTATATTGGACATTTATGTATAAAATGGATTTTTTTGGGTTTTATTATTTACTTATATTTTTTGGTTTTATCTATATTGAAAAATTAATATATATGTATATAGGTATACCTAGATAAAATTCGGGTCTTACATCTGCCCCTCTTTGCTCATTGTTGTGGAACAGGAATTGGGCAAAGACTGAAAAAACACAAATTTGTCTGAACCATCTGGATGTCATCTGAGCTGCAAGTTCTTCATATTACGAACTTTTACTCCTCTATCAATGCCAACCGCGAAGTCTGAACTAGTTCTTCCTATTTATTCCCCTTAGTCATACTGATCCACCTCTCTGCAAAGGTGTCAAACAAGTGAACTCTTCTTATTAGGAACTCCTCGTTCTTCTTGAAAACACTAATCTACCTCTCTGTAAAGGTGTCGAACAAACAAATTTTTTGCAAAGTTGGTGAAGTCCAAAACAATCTAACTCTTCATTTTTCTGAAATGTTGGCAAAGTCTGAAAAAGCTAGACTATCCATTCTTCTAAAATATGGCGAAGCCTAGAATAGTTACACTCTTCATTCTTCTGAAATGTTGATCCACCTCTCTGTAAAGACGTTGAACAAGTGAATTCTTCTTATTAAGAACTCCCCATTCTTCAACGAACGCACTTTTCTCATTATGATTTCTTAATTCTTGTTGATTGAACTCTTCTCATTAGGAATTCTTCATTCTTTGTTGACGAACTCTTCTCATTAAGAATTCTTCATTCTTTGCTGAGCCAACTCTTCTCATTAGGAGGTTCTATATTCTTTGTTGTGCGAACTCTTCTCATTAGGAATTCTTTATTCTTTGCTATGTGAGTTCTTCTTATTGGGAATTTTATACTCTTTGCTGGGGTAACTTCTTCTTATTATGAACTCTGTATTCTTTGCTGGCGAACTTTGTATTCTTTGCTTGACGAACTCTTCTAATTGGGAGCTCACCATTCTTTGCTAGGAATGTTGATTCACCACCCTTTCTAGGGGAAAACTGAACCTAAAAAAAGAAATATCGCCAGTTAATAAAAATTCTTCCTAAAGTAATATGAAATCTCATCAATTTTCTGATTATAGCACTGAAATCTTTTGTGTCACTATTTTTTCTACCTAAAGTTTCTCAATCTTTCAGTCTAAAGCTTGCATGAGCTCTTTTGTTTCTCTTCCTCGATCTCTTTCTATGCTTTGAACGTATGTGACCTGTAAAAAGTCGAATCTACCATTAATCTTTCAACATTAATTGTAAAGCAAATGTACAATTTGGGTATATCATTAAGAAACTTCAAGTGCTTCAATGAGAGACTCTAAAAGTTTTGACCAATTAAACTGTGAATCTTCCTCATTTGAGCCCGAAGTTGATCTATCTTGCTTTCCAATCTAGTAGCATGAACTTGCTTCTTCTTTTTTTTTTCTTTTTTGATGATAATTGTTAAGTGTGAAAAAGTATTATAGTTCTACCCTTTTTACTCTTAATTATTTTTAGACTTAGGCACATTTTAGTTGCATTATTAGGCATTCATGCATAATTTCATTGTTTATTTTGCCGTTAAGCTTGATTACCCAATTTGGTTGATTTTGTGGAAAAAATACTGCTTTGGTGTGCTTTTGTGTGCATGAACTAATTGCCCAAGCAATTGGGAAATTGCCAATGTAATTGAGGATAAGATGACATGGCAGCTGTGATGACTAGATAAATCCAAGGTGTTCGAGATAAAGTGCGAAGAACAAGGATAAATCCTAGAAGAGTTAGAGTTCCAAGAAGAGATTAAAAGGAGATTAAATTCCAAGAGTTTTATGTGGAGTTTTTGGAGTGCAAGTTATAATTGTATTTAAGAGATAGAGTTTTATTATGTAAATAGAGTTTTATCTTGTATATGTAACTAGAGTTCTAGATAAAGTCTTATCATAAGCTTAGAGATAAGAAGTAGAATTTGAATCTAGGATAAACTCCTAATTGTAGTTGAACTCATTCACCTAAGTCTTTAAATAGACTTTGTACATCATTGTTTTAATCATCAATTACTGAGAACTTTTCACTGTTCATCAAATTCTGCATTTCTTCTTCCTTTAACGTAGAAACTTATTTTCTTCACTGCAATATTCTATTTTTTCCTTAAAGCTGGAAAGTTGCTTTTCTACATGGTATCAGTCTAGGAATTGATCCCTCAATCAAAAATCGATGGCTTTTCCTTTTGCATCTTCTGGCGCTAATTCATCGGCAGGTCCACTTAAAACTATTGGTGATTTTCCAAAACTCTCGAGGTGAAGCAATCACTTGCCATCGATTTGGAGGCCAGAATTCCCTTCCTGGTTTTTTAGCTAAACATGATAATTCAGCATGGATTATCGACTCCGGAGCCTCTGACCGTATGACTGGTAATAGGGGTTTGTTTTCTACATTTGAATCTTCCTGTTCTCAATAGTCTATTAAGACTGTAGATGGGTCCTTATGCCCTATACAAGGGGTTGGTTATGTTCTTCTCAATAATAATATAATGCTTACTAGTGTGCTTTTTGTACCGATTTTGAAATGCAATCTACTGTCTGTAAGTAAGCTTTCTAAGGATTTACAGTGTTCTATGAAGTTTAATGATGATAGTTGTATCTTACAGGCAATGGACTCGAAGAAGATAATTGGCAAGGCTAGATTGAAAAATGGGCTCTATACCTTTTTTGGCAACCCACCCTTCTGATCTCAAGCTCTTTCTAGTTCTACCTCTTCTATAAAACAATATGATGAAATAATGGTATGGCATTTTCGGTTAGGCCACCCAAATTTCTATTATCTTGCAAAGCTTTTTCCTCATTTATTCATTAATCAAAAACCACAGTTGTTCAAATGTCATGTTTGTTCCCTTGCTAAACAAACTAAAGTTTCTTATTTACCATCTTCTTATAAAGCTTCTAAACCATTCTCTTTGATTCATAGTGACATTTGGGGTCCTTCTAGAGTGAAGAGTATTAATGGATATAGGTGGTTCATTTCTTTCATCGATGACCATAGCAGAACAACATGGACTTACCTAATGAGAGAAAAGTCTGAGGTTGAGTATATTTTTAAAAGGTTTTATAACATGATAGAAAATCAGTTTGACAGTAGATTTCAGATATTTCAGTCTGATAATGAGATAGAGTATTTTACTACTTCCTTGGGGGAATTTTTTTAAAGAAAAGGGGATTGTCCAAATTAGCTCCTGTGTGGATTCACCACAATAGAATGGGGTTGCTGAGAGAAAGAAAAGACATTTACTAGAGGTCACTAGATCCTTATTGTTTTCTAGTAATGTCCCAAATTACTTGTGGGGTGAAGCTTTATTGACTACCACTTATCTCATAAACAGGATGCTTAGTAAAGTTCTTAAGTTTCACACACCTCGGTCCATTTTGTTGCAGAGCTATCCAAGTTTTAAACCCATGTCTTCTATACTTTCTCTTAAAATATTTGGATGTACAGTGTTTGTGCATAATATTGATCCTTCTCGGTCAAAATTGGATCCTAGGTCCTTGAAGTGTATTTTAGTGGGCTATTCTTCACTTAAAAAAGGCTACAAATGTTACTATCCTCATACAAAACGATTTTTTGTCTCTTTGGATGTGACCTTCTTTGAAAAGGAACCTTATTTCCCAAAGGCTGCCATTCAGGGGGAGATTTCGAAAGAATTTTAGCCTCTTCATATTCTACAGGTATATTCACCCCTAATTCCTTCTATACCATCAGATTTTATTTCTACTCCCTCCAATGATAGAACATATTTCAAACATATTATACCTACTGATCCCTATACTTCAGCACATATTTTTTCACCATCAGCCTCCCAAAACTCTATTTCTAAAACTATTCAGACCCCTAAAAAACTCAGTGTTTACACTAGAAGGAAGAAAGTCATTCCTGAGATTGTTTTTCAATCTGACACTTGTCGAGAGTTGGAAATGAGTCCAAATGCTGCTGAGGATATTGGAGGTAATGAAAATTCTTCTTCTTTAATTAATTTGGAAGATTTACCTATTGCTAAAAGAAAGGGGGTAAGGCAGTGTACTAAGTATCCCATTCAGAGATATGTTGTGTATGGTAACTTAATGCCATCTTTTAAGGCTTTTATAGCTTGCCTTGATAAAGAAGAAATCCCTACAAATATAGAAGATGCGCTGAAGGATCCAAGATGGAAGCAAACTGTTGAAGAGGAAATGCATGCTCTTGTGAAGAATGGCACTTGGAATATCACAGGCTTACCAAAAGGCAAGAAAGTTGTTGGCAGCAAGTGGGTTTTTGCCATTAAACACAAGTCAGATGGGAGCATAGGGAGATTTAAGGCTAGACTTGTGGCCAAGGGTTTTTTCACAAACTTATGGTATTGACTACAAGGAGACTTTTGCCCCTGTAGGAAAGCTAAACACAGTTAGAGTGCTATTGATTGTTGTTGTGAACAAAGATTGGGGTCTTCACCAGTTAGACATAAAAATGCCTTTCTAAATGGTAAGTTGGAAAAAGAAGTCTACATGAAGATGCCACTTGGGATGGAGCCCAAGCTAGACTGTCAGAAAGTTTGCAGGCTTGAAAAGTCCCTTTATGACCTTAAGCAGTCACCAAGGGCTTGGTTTGATAGGTTCACTAAAGTCCTTGTACAGAATGAGTACAAACAGTGTCAAGCAGATCACACACTGTTTGTAAAGGTAACTTTTAATGATAGAAGAGTCATCTTAATTGTTTATGTTGATGACATTGTGATAACAAGGGATGATGAATATGAAATCAAAAGTTTGAATAACTTATTGAGTAGGAATTTCGAGACTAAGGACTTAGGAAAACTAAGGTATTTTCTAGGTATGGAAGTTGCCAGATCCAGTAAAGGCCTAGTGATAAACCAACAGAAGTATATGTTAGATTTACTCTCTGAAACTGGTATGTTGGGGTGTAAGCTAGTTGAAACTCCAATGGCAACTGATCTAAAGTTAAAAGGAGAAGAGGTGGGGGCTGGAGTTGATAAAAATCAGTTTCAAAGGCTGGTAGGGAAATTCATCTACTTGTCCCTAACCAGACCTGATATCTCTTTTCCCGTAAATGTAATTAGTCAATACATGACTAATCCTAAATAAGGGCACTTAGAAGCTGTATACAGAATTCTGAGATATTTGAAAGGTACACCATGCCATGGTTTAATCTTTAAGAAAACTGAAGAAAGAACAGTCAAAGTCTATACAGACTCAAGTTGGGCTAGTGAACTTACTGAAAAAAAAGTCGACTAGTGGTTATTGTTCGTTTGTATGGGGCAATCTAGTGACATGGAGAAGCAAGAAACAAACAGTTGTTGCAAGGAGCAGTGCAGAGGCAGAATATAGAGCACTAGCATTAGGAATCTGTTAAGGAATGTGGCTACTTAGACTACTAAAGGATTTAGGAATGAAACAAGATGAGAAGTTCCAAATTCTTAGTGACAACCAACCTCCCATCTAGATTGCTAAGAATCCAGTCCATCATGACCGAACTAAGCATATGGAAATCGACAGACACTTTATTACTGAGAAGGTGAATGGTGGAATAGCAAGCTTGACTTATGTTCCTACAAAACAACAACTTGCAGATGTGCTTACTAAAGCACTCTCCAAACAGGTTTTTGATAAGTTTATATCCAAGCTGGGATATACAATGTATACACACCAGCTTGAGGGAGAGTGTAAGTTGTAATTGTATTTAAGAGATAGAGTTTTATTATGTAAATGGAGTTTTATCTTGTAAATGTAACTAGAGTTCTAGATAAAGTCATATCCTAAGATTATAGATAAGAAGTAGAATTTGAATCTAGGATAAACTCCTAATTGTAGTTGAACTCATTCACCTAAGTCTTTAAATAGACTTTGTACAACATTGTTTTAATCATCAATTATTGAGAACTTTTTACTGTTCATCAGATTCTGCATTCCTTCTTCCTTTAACGCAGAAACTTATTTTCTTCACTGCAATATTCTGTTTTTCCCTTAAAGTTGGAAAGTTGCTTTTCTACATGGAGGAATAAAAATATAATAATAAAAGAGATTTATTTCTTTTATGTTATTTAATTCCAACTTAATTTCCTCCTCGAAGAAGGACTTCAACCTAGTTATCTCCTATATAAAGATCAAGCCACCAACTTGGAGAGCAGTCAAATTTTAGAGAGAAAAATAGAAGGCTGTCGATATCTTGTTATTCTTCCTTCTTATCGATTAGATTCATGCTAGGGAGATTATCTCTTGTTTTTATTTTGCACCCAGCCATGAACTAATTTTAATTGGCTTGGGTTATTGTGTCTTTGTGGTTGTGAGAACGATTGGATTTATTTAGGTTTTGAGTTTGCAATTTCAATTCAAGGTTTGTTCATTCTTGGTTCTTATATTTGATTGCAAGTGAATTGGGAGAGGATCTCGTGAATTCATCCATTTATCTAATATCGGGAGAGTTAGATTCAAGAAACGAATGAGCATGGTTTTCATACAATCAATCGATGGTGAAGACTAATCCGACTTAGGAATAAGTTGTAAATTTCAACGGCTAAAAGGAGCGCAAGATCGATGATTGTCCACCCTTGGTTCACGCAGGGATGTATTATCAAGGCATGCACAATTAACAATGTTTCGAGTTAGGGATAACGAGAAACCATTGAAGAACGCTTCGCTGAACTTTGAAGGTTATCGCCCAATTGACAAGGCAATCATTCCAATCTCAATTGCCCAAGCAATCGCAGAATTGCCCAGGCAATCCGACTGGATCCAATTGACGAAACAATTGAGCCATTCTTGCACTCAATTACCAAGAAAATCCATTCAACTATCACCCTACAACTCACGATAACCCGGCCTACTCTCTCTTATTTGATTACATTTCTCTTTACTTTAATTGCTCTTTTACTTTACTCGACAAAATCAACTCATATTGTCAATTGTATTTTTATTTTTACAGTGCAAGAAGTTAGATTCTCGAAGTAGCACCAATCCCTGTGGAGACGATATCTAATCTATACTATTACTTGCGACATGTACACTTGCACCGTTTGCATTTTATTCAAATCACGCAACAAGTTTTTGGCGCCGTTGTCAGGGATTGGCAATAGCAACTTTGTTTTTAATTCCTTGCACTTTTACTTTTATTTTTATTTTTAATCGGTTTCAAAGGACTTACAATTTTGGTTTTGCATCTATGTATGACCAAGACGAGACCAACATCACCAGAATACCCGTTTGAACCCGAGATAGAATGAGTTCTTCATAGGAGAAGACGTGAGCAAAGAGCAGCAATGACAGATCCTATTGTCCTAGACGGCAATCAAAATAATGTGGCAATAGGAGGAGGAGTTTTAGTCGAACAACAACCAGTCCGTGTCCGAAATAGAGCCATTCAAGATTACCTAGAAGAAGATCTCAACGGTCTAAACCCAGGAGTTGTCACACCTAAAATAGAAGCTGCCCACTTTGAATTAAAACTTGTAATGTTCAACATGATCAACACAATTGGTCAATTTGGAGGTTCGACAATTGAAGATGCCCGACAACATCTCAAATTATTCCTGGAGATTTACAATTTATTCAAACTACAAGGAGTCCATGAGGATATCCTAAGGCTGAAATTATTCCCCTATTCACTGAGGGATAGGGCGGAATCGTGGTTGAATAGTATTCCATCCGGATCTATAGGATCTTGGAATGATTTATGTCGTGATTTCCTTACTAGATTTAGTTCTACAAATATGACTGATAAATTGCGTAACAAAATTACCTCTTTTCGGAAGGCAGATGATGAATCCATGTACGAGGCTTGGGAGCGATATAGAGAGCTTTTACATAAATGTCCCATGCACAGATTCCCAGTATGGACATAGGTGATGATGTTTTACAACTCGATAAACACGCCAACAAGGATGATGCTAGATGCCTCGGCAAATGGCATACTCCTCGACAAGAGACCCGAGAAAGCTGTAGAGATTCTGAATCGGCTCGCCAAGAACGACTATCAGTTCCCAACTACTAGAAAAGGAGGAATCAGACGCCATACCACGATTAATGAGCTTGATTCATCAAATTCAATTTTTGCGCAATTGGCTACTTTAACCAAATTGGTTAAAAATATGCAGCTACCAAGCAACACACAGGAGATCAAGGTAGTAGATTCCTTTTGTGATTTATGTGACAGTAATCATGATTCTTCAGAATGTCCGCAGAACCCAGAGTATAGATTTTACGTTGGAAACTGTAACCGGAACAATAATTTGACAACCAACACCTACAATCCAGCCTGGAGGAAGTATCCCAACTTCTCATGGAGCAATCCGAATAATGCCCTCAATCAGAACAATCAAAATGCACAAGCACCGGGTTTCCAGCAGAACATGCCTCGGCAACAGATGTCGCAGCAACAATCGACACTATCTAGTTTCTTGGAAAATTTTCTTAATGCTTTTATGTTAAAAACTGAATCTTATATGGTTGAGAATAGTAGTTTCATGAAAAGGACTAAGATGATATTGCAGAATCAGGAGGCAGCCCTTAAATCATTGGAGACTCAATTTGGGCAATTCGCCCAAAACCTGAATACAAGACTGCAGGGAGGTTTACCCAGCGATACTGAGGTCGCGAAGGGGATAGGCCATGAGCAGTGTAAAGTAATTACCACTCAGATGGGCCGAAAGCTTAATGATGCACATGTTCAGCCTATAGATCGCCCAGAAGAACAATCTTCCGCTCAAATGATGTAATTGGTGAGGACACCTCATCCAAAATTGGTGAATCAGAAATTGCCCAGGCAATTCCAATTGCCCAGACAAGTTGCGATGAAAATCCCAAATCAAAATAGAAGGAAGAAGAGATCCAAATTCTACCACCATTCCCCCAAAGGCTGAAACGACAGAAACAAGACTACCAGTTCAAGAAGTTCCTTGATATCTTGAAGCAAGTCCACATCAATTTGACGTTGGTTGAAGCAATAGAGCAAATGCCGAACTATGCTAAGTTCCTTAAAGACATTGTCTCTAAGCGAACAAGACTAGGTGAGTTTGAAATAGTAGCCGTGACGGAAGGATGTATGGCAATGTTGCACAACCGAATGCCACTGAAGCTAAAAGATCCTGACATTTTCACAATACCTTGTGCAATTGGAAATCACTATGTTGGGAAGACATTACGCGATTTTGGAGCAAGCATAAACCTTATGCCAAAATTAGTCTTCCAACGATTGGGCATAGGGAAAGCAACACCTACAACAGTTATGCTGCAGCTTATGGACAGATCTTACGTGCATCTAGAGGAAAAAATTGAAGATATACTAGTAAGAGTTGATAAATTTATTTTTCCCGCTGACTTTATTGTTTTGGATTGTGAAGAAGATGAGGGTGAACTCACTATGAGGGACCTTAATCGATGTTGAAAAGGGTGAACGATCAGCAAGTCAAGTTGAATGTTTTCCAAACTCTCAAGCATGCTGATGATCCAGAGGAGTGTCAAGTTGTCCAAGCTACCATCGAATTCAATTTTGGAATAGAAGAAGATTTCCTCGACAATTGCCTCGGCAATTGTATTGCCGAACCTGAAGAAATCAAAGAGCAAGATGACAACGAGCAAGATGAAGCCAATTGGATAGCAGATCGTCCAGGTACGTACTTTGAACCATTGGATTACTCAGGTAAGGAAGGTAAAACCAAAAAACCCTCTATTGAGCAACCTCCTATTCTTGAATTGAAAGTTTTGCCAGGACAATTGAAATATGCTTATTTGGGAACCAATAACACACTGCTCGTAATTATTTCTTCTAAGTTGCAGCCTGAACAGGAACAGAGATTGATCGATATGTTAATGCTCCACAAAAAGGCGATAGAATGAACAATTGTAGACTTAAAGGGAATTAGCCCGTCGGTATATATGTACAAAATCCTTTTGGAGGATGATCATGAATGACAATTGAGGCACAAATGAGGCTTAACCCTGCTATAAAGGAAGTCATAAGAAAAGAAATCATCAAGTGGCTTGATGCAAGTATCATATATCCTATCTCCGACAGTATATGGGTGAGTCCGGTACAATGTGTACCGAAAAAGGAAGGTATAACAGTGGTAAGTAATGAAAGCAACAAACTCGTTCCAACTAGGATTGTGACCGGTTGGAGGGTTTGTATGGATTACCAAAAATTGAATAAAGCCACTGAGAAAGATCATTTCCCTTCACCTTTTATTGACCAAATACTTGACCGTCTTGCAAGCAAATCCTTTTATTGTTTTCTTGATGGTTACTTGGGTTATAACCAAATTTTCATAGCACCGGATGATCAGGAAAAGACCAATTTTACATGCCCATATGGTACTTATGCATTTCGAAGGATGCCATTTTGATTATGCAATACCTCGGCAACCTTTCAAAGATGCATGATGGAAATTTTCTCTGATATGGTAAAAGATTTCCTGGAGATCTTCATGGATGATTTTTTAGTATTCGGAGATAGCTTTGACAATTGCCTAGGCAATTTGGAGAAATTCCTAACACAATGTGAAGAATCTGACCTAGTTTTAAATTGGGAGAAGTGTCATTTTATGGTAGATGAAGGTATAGTGCTCGGCCACAAGATCTCACCAAAGGGAATTGAAGTCGATAGAGCCAAGGTGGAAGTAATTGAAAATTTTCCACTGTCAATTTTAGTCAAAGGAATCTGAAGTTTTCTCGGTCATGCAGGTTTTTACAGAATGTTCATTTATAATTTTTCTAAGATTTCTAAACCTTTGTGTAATTTGCTTAAACAGGATAAAGCTTTTGACTTTGATGAATCATGTGCCACGATATTTAAGGACCTGAAAAAGCAACTTGCCTCAGCACCCATTATCGTTCCACCTGACTGGTCCCTCCCTTTTGAACTCATGTGTGAAGCAAGTGATTTTGCGATAGGTGCTATTTTAGGCCAGCGGAAAGGTAACATCTTGCATGTAATATACTATGCTAGTAAAACCCTTAATGGTGCTCAATTAAATTACACCACAATAGAAAAGGAATTACTAGCCGTAGTTTTGCATTTGACAAGTTTCGTTCATATTTGATTGGTACTAAGATAATTGTCCATACTGACCATTCGGCAATTAAATATTTGATTGCCAAAAAAGATGCCAAACTCGTTTAATTCGTTGGATTTTACTTTTACAAGAGTTTGACATTGAAATTAAGGACAGGAAAGGAACGAAGAATCAAGTAGCCGATCACTTGTCAAGGTTGGAAGGAGGAAATACCGATAATAACCCCTTGAAGATCGACGATGCATTACCAAATGAGCAGTTATTAGTTGCCTCAGCAACACCATGGTATGCTGATCTCGTTAATTTTTTGGTTAGTGGTATTATGCCGTATGACCTTACTCATCAAGGGAAGAAGCGGTTTCGACATAATGCTAAGAATTATTATTGGGACAAGCCTTTTTTTGTTTAAACAATGTGCAGATAAGGTTATAAGACGATATGTTCCCAAAGATGAGCAGCAAAATTTGCTCACGCATTGCCACTCTTCACCCAATAGAGGTCATTTTGGAGGAACACGTATTGCGGCCAAAGTCTTACAATTCAGACTATATTGGCCCACACTTTACAAAGATGCCCAAGAATTTTACCAGCAGTGTGATCGATGTCAACGAATAGGCAATATTTCTAGGCGACATAAGATGCCACTGCAAAATATCCTTGAAGTTGAGCTATTTGATGTGTGGGGTATTGATTTCATGGGGCCCTTCCCATCCTCATTCGGAAATCTCTACATCTTACTTGCCATCGATTATGTATCTAAATGGGTTGAGGCAACTGTAGTTCCCAAAAACGACTCCAAAACCGTTCAAAAATTTTTGCAAAAAAATATATTCACACGGTTTGGAATGCCAATGGCAATTATTAGTGATGAAGGCAAGCATTTTGACAACAAACTCATTGCCAAGATGTTGCAACGTTTTGGAGTGACACACAAAATTGCCACGGCATATCACCCACACACGAACGGACAAGCGAAAATTTCTAATCAGGAATTGAAGAGTATCCTTGAGAAGGTTGTCAATCCCTCTCAAAAGGCATAACATTCAAAACACCGTTAGGCATGTCCCCCTTTAGACTTGTCTACGGCAAGACTTGCCATCTACCGGTGGAAATCGAGCACAAGGCATACTGGGCAATCAAAACTGTGAACATGGATTGGGAGAGTGCCAAACAAAAATGCCTACTGGACCTTAATGAAATAGAGGAGTTTCGTGCCTTAGCTTATGACAATGCAAGAATCTACAAGGAGAAAACTAAGCGTTGGCCTGATAAGAAACTATTGTCGCGGTAATTATTGCCCGGGCAATTGGTATTACTCTTTAATCCTCGGTTAAAGCTATTTCTAGGAAAACTAAGATCGAGATGGTCTAGACCATTTGAAGTAGTC
Organism: Hibiscus mutabilis; assembly: GCA_019671005.1. Lineage (NCBI taxonomy): Eukaryota > Viridiplantae > Streptophyta > Magnoliopsida > Malvales > Malvaceae > Hibiscus > Hibiscus mutabilis. The sequence continues at coordinate 20,495,582 of CM033713.1, read as the reverse complement.
AAACCTTTCTTCCATGGTGCTATAATAATCATGTCCACCATTGACGGACATGAATTCAAAGTTAACGGGTAAAGATTAAAGCACTATGCCGGCATCCATGTTGAGCGTGACAAAGAAACAGTTACTTTAGAAGATGCATAACCATACTCTCCTCTAGTATTTGTATTTTCTTTTTAGTTTATTTTTCAGTTTTTCTTTTCATTTAGGACAATTTATTTTATTATTATTATTATTATTTTCGATTTTAGGATAGGATTTTCTTAATTTTAGTTTATTTTCTATTCTTAGTTTTCTTTAGGATATTTATCTTTATAGCTTTATCTTTATCTATGTTTAATTATTTTTTTCTTTAATTAATACTTATCTTTTTATTTGTGTTTGAATTTTAGGAAAAGAGTTCAAGATTAAGAGGAGTTTGATTGAAGATTGAGTTGGACACAATATGGGCCAAACTTAAATCCATGTTCCACTTAAAGTTTGCCCTAATTTTTTCCCATAAAACAACACCCTAGCTCTTCCCCAAATAATCTTGTCACATCCCCCTTCCTCTTCCCCAAATAATCTTGCCGCATACCCCTTCCCCACTCTCTACTTCTCTACATTCTTTTCTAAATTCTTGAACTCCCACAAGTTCTATTTGTTTTCTTTAGTTTTGTTTCCAACCACAAACACAAAGATCATCCATGGCCAAGAACATCAAAACCATTCCTCACCCAAGTTCATCCAAGGAACCACCATTTTGTCGATTTGCAGCACCAACAATTGAGGAAAGATATCACGCCAAGTTTGCAAACCACAAGGTACGAGAGGAGCAAGGTTTCGACTACAACATCTCCAACAAGAACCTCGGCCTTGGTCCATTCATCTCCAAGTCATCGAGCACCACAAGTGGCAAATCTTTTGCCATCAACCAAAGGCCACCAATGTATCATGGGTAAGATAATTTTATGCTCATTCTCCTAATCCAAAAAATCCCTATGTCTATGTTCGGGCAGGGCAATCCCTATTGATGTCGGCACCATCAACACTTTCTACGAGATATACATTGAGAATGACGAACATAAAGCTTTCGTGGACAACATCTCGGCCGAAGAAGTTGTAAAGGTGTTTAAAGACCTCACAATAGAAGGTACTGAATGGAACCAAAGAGCCTTAAAAGGGACGGTGAATCGTCTTATGTTAAAACCCGAGGCTAAACTGTGGAATAAGTTTGTTAAAACTTGCTTAATGCCCACCACACACAATACCACAGTTTCATATTCTCGTCTTTTGTTGATTCATTCTATTTTAAACAAGAGAATTATTAACATCGGACAAATTATATGTGATGAGATATTTGTTTATAGTCAAAAGGATGTAGGTTCTCTTTTTTTTCCGAGCTTAATCTCTCAACTATGCGAGAAAGAGAAGGTGCCAAGTGATCCGACGGACGAGAAATTGCCCTCCAAAACTAGGTGGAACTGAGCTCAATACTTAAGGATTATGGGTGAGGGAACGACGAAAGAACAAGAAGTGACAAAGAAAACCTCAACACTGAAAATTTCTCGGGCAACCAAAATTGCCTCGGCAATTCCAGATGCCTCGGCAATTTCTAGTGCCTGGACAAAACTGGCAGAACATGCCTCAAAAATTCCTGACGCCTCGGCAATTCCAGATGCCCAGGCAAGTGCATCCGCGGTGACAGGCCTGGATTGAATAATAGAGATGCTATGCCCATTATCCCACCGATTAGAACAGATGGAGGCTCAACAACAACAATCCATGCGGTACATGAGGGACCATAGCGTAGCCATCACACGAGTGATCTTTGAGAAGTATCCTGACAACACCATACCTTTCCTGGTGTTCTCTGCTAACCTACTTGCCCCGGCAACTACTGCACACAATAAATAGTCAAACAAGAACATACCTGAACCAATGAAGTCGCCACCGTTTGAGCCATCAGAATTGACGCGCAAAGCTTCTATCATCGAAGAGACCAAAAAAGAAGATGAACATGGCGATAACGTTTCGGAAGTGAAAGCTCAAGCTGCCACACGTACTCAACCATCGCAAAATGGAAAAAGAATCAAGCAAACTCCCCAAAAGAAACTCATTATTCAAGGTGACAACCTTTCCGACTAACCCATTTGCATTTTAGTTTATTTTTACTTTGCTATAATTGCATGCATTGAGGACAATGCTTCTCTCGAGTTTGGGGGGTATTTGTTTCTAATTAGTTTCATTTTTAGTTGCATTCATCTTTAGTAATCGCATATAGGTTGCATATGTTACTTGCCATGTCTTTGATTGGATTTAATTGCTTAAGACTTGTTGAATATCCAATGATGTTGAATATTATTGACACAATTGGCTCTAGTAAACTTGAAATTAAATGCCCCGGTAATTAAATTGATAAAAGCCTATTGTTCACATAGAATCTTGAAAATCAACTTGTACACAACTACGCACACACATTGTCACGAGCATTATAGTTTGGTTCCGGGTAATTTTTGTGCTATCTGAAAAATTCAAAAGGTGATCATACTTTGTGCCACGGTTCTGAGGTTTGAAGCATGTCTTTGATGATTAAAGTCTTGGCAGGTAATTGTTAGTTTTGCATTGCTTGAGGACAACCAATAGTTCAAGTTTGGGGGTGTGTTAAGTGTGAAAAAGTACTATATTTCTACCCCTTTTACTCTTAATTATTGTTAGACTTAGGCTCATTTTAGTTGCATTATTAGGCATTCATGCATAATTTCACTGTTTCTTTTGTCGTTAAGTTTGATTACCCAATTTGGTTGATTTTGTGGAAAACGATACTACTTTGGTGTGCTTTTGTGTGCAAGAACTAATTGCCCAAGCAATTGGGAAATTGCCAAGGCAATTGAGGATAAGATGACATGGCAGTCGAATGTGATGACTGGATAAATCCAAGGTGTTCGAGATAAAGTGCGACGAACAAGGATAAATCCTAGAAGAGTTGGAGTTCCAAGAAGAGATTAAAATGAGATTAAATTCCAAGAGTTTTATGAGGAGTTTTTAGAGGAATAAAAATATAATAATAAAAAAGATTTATTTCTTTTATGTTATTTAATTTCAACTTAACTTCCTCTTCGAAGAAAGACTTCAACCTAGTTATCTCCTATATAAAGATCAAGCCACCAACTTGGAGAGCAGTCGAATTTTAGAGAGAAAAATATAAGGCTGTCGACATCTCGTTCTTCTTCCTTCTTATCGATTAGATTCATGCTAGGGAGATTATCTCTTGTTTTTATTTTGCACCCAGCCATGAACTAATTTTAATTGGCTTGGGTTATTGTGCCTTTGTGGTTGTGAGAACGATTAGATTTATTTAGGTTTTGAGTTTGCAATTTCAATTCAAGGTTTGTTCATTCTTGGTTCTTATATTTGATTGCGAGTGAATTGGGAGAGGATCTCTTGAATTCATCCATTTATCTAATATCGGGAGAGTTAGATTCAAGAAACGAATGAGCATGGTTTTCATACAATCAATCGATGGTGAAGACTAATCCGACTTAGGAATAAGTTGTAAATTTCAACGGCTAAAAGGAGAGCAAGATCGGTGATTGTCCACCCTTGGTTCACGTAGGGATGTATTATCAAGGCATGCACAATTAACAGTGTTTCGAGTTAGGGATAACAAGAAACCATTGAAGAACGCTTCGCTGAACTTTGAAGGTTATCGCCCAATTGCCAAGGCAATCATTACAATCTCAATTGCCCAAGCAATCGCAGAATTGCCCAGGCAATCCGACTGGATCCAATTGACGAAACAATTGAGCCATTCTTGCACTCAATTACCAAGACAATCCATTCAACTATCACCCCACAACTCACGATAACCCGGCCTACACTCTTTTATTTGATTACATCTCTCTTTACTTTAATTGCACTTTTACTTTACTCGACAAAATCAACTCCTATTGTCAATTGTGTTTTTATTTTTATAGTGCAAGAAGTTAGATTCTCGAAGTAGCACCAATCCCTGTGGAGACGATATCTAATCTATACTATTACTTGCGACGTGTTCACTTGCACTGTTTGTGTTGCATTCAAATCACGCAACAATAATAACCCAAAAGGTTAAAATCTTCATTGATACCATGCCCCCACTATCTTACTGTGATGATATTTGCAAAGTTTGCATCACTCCCGAATGCAATGGCCTGAAGAACTTATCATCATGTACGAAAGACTTATTGATGACCTAAAGGCTTTAGAATTGCACTGCACTTTTTGTCTTGTGCAGACATTTAAATGTCTCATCAATCCCAAAGGTGATGGCCCGAAAGACTTAACATCATGCCCGAAGGACTTACTAATGACCTAAAGGCTTTAGAATTGAACTACATTTTCTGTCTTGTGCAGACAATTAAATGTTCTCATCACTATTAAAGGTGATAGCCCGAAGGACTTACTGATGACCCGAAGGCTTTAGAATTGTACTACACTTTCTGTCTTGTACAGACAATCAAAAAATCTTTGCTGAGATCCACTTCTTCAAACAGGTTGATATCTTTTCTTCACAAAAATTGTGATTGAAATCTTTGGTAATCTTTGCTGGATCTACTTCTCCAATCTCAAAGTTGTGGATTGAAATCTTTACTTGTTCTTTGTTGATTCTGTAAATTCCTGCCAAAATATGAAAAAATATTTTGAATGTATGAGTTAGCATGCTCTTATCTTATGGATGTCTAACTATATATGATGCGTGGATTATGACAACTGAGGGCCACCTAGATGGGCTCTAATCTTCTTTGCTTCTCCGTTAAATTTTTTGTTTCTTTTGCTACGGTACCTCATCTCTTTAGATTGTTCTTCTTAAATCATGCTTAGCTTGATCTTCTTGAGTTTTGTCTAAAACTCTTATTGTCTTCATGCCTTGACAAAATTCTTCCCAAAATTTAATTGTAGAGCTCTTATTCTTCTTGAGCAGATTTTGACTTTTCCAAATTCTTTTCAGCTCTACACCATCTCTTGTCTATTCTGATCTGAACTCTAAAGCACAACGATGCCCCACTGATCTCTTTGTTTCTTGTCACATCATGTAGAATTTGTCCCCCTTTTATCATTTAGGGCGAACAAATACCTCAAGTCCTTGAACTTTCTTTAAGTCCCCGAATTTTCTTCAGGTTCATTCATTAACTTCAAAACCCACCAAAACTCTTGCTTTATGTCCCTGAACTATCTAATATATGTGTTCTTATCATTATCTTCACTTGACCCTGATATGTTATTCCTCAACTGAGTAGAAGGTTGCCGATCAAAGATGAACGTCCCATACTCAACCATATCTTTTCCATGTCAAATCAATCATTTGCATCCATAGCCTTGCATTTTGAAACTTATCTCTAAAGTAATACAAAGAAATCTTTTTGTTTGTAAAAATATTAGTTTGTTGATTGGTATTTCAATGAAAGGTACCTTAAAAAGCCCAAAAATTAGAGTCTTAATATAAAGAAAGAAAATAGAATAGGATGCCCTGGATATCATGTGAAAGTGCGTCTCAGATTCAACTCTCTTATGATTAGCATATCTTGTGAATGTTGTGGCGAGTCAAGAAATTTCTTCCAGATTACTCGATTCACACCCTATGATTACCACGTTGCTTGATATAGATAGAAACAACTCTCTTTCCATTCTCTTCATTCCTTTCTATTCATAAATATGTTCAAGCTTTTCAAACTTGTTTAACTAGTAGAGTGCAAAAATATCATTCTAAGAATATAATTTTATAAGTGCATGTGTGTGCTTTTAATTGTTGCTAGATAATATTATATTACTATTATTATACGCATGTCTTCAAAGATACATCTCTGACACCAGGGTAATGGACAGGTTGAGCATAGCTCCTTATTATATTTGTCGACTCCCCCACAACTCCATCAGAGTGCTCCGAGACTTATTTATTCAATAGTTCATTGTTTCTCTCTTTTCCCCTTTTTTTATCACTTTTTTTCTTTTTTTCCTCTTCCTCTTCCTCTTTCTCTTTTCCTTTTTTTTCTTTTTTCTTCTTTTTTCTTTTCCCTCTCATTTTTCCTTTTCTTTCTTTTTACTATTTTTTTCATTTTTCTCTTTTTTTTCTCTCTCTCTTTTATTATTTTTTAGGGTATAAAAGACTACTCTTAGAACTTCAATTTCAAGTACCTCTACTCAGTTAAAATTATCTAGTCCACTTCACTATTTATGAATTTCAAAGATTTGTCATCGAACACCATCAAAGGTGTAGTAATCTGTCCTTTTCTGGCTTTGCTGACCATAGTAGACTGAGAAATAGATTCCACCTAATTGTTTTCACAACATTTGATTTATCTTTGTACCATAATCAATGTCGCATCTTGCAATTGGCATCTAGGGGCCTACAAGGGTAAGATGAGATATACATATATTCGTGAAAAAAAATCCCTTTATTGAAATGAAACCAGCAGACATGACATATGCCCTTAGAAAATGATCTCTACTACTTTTGGGCCAAATGTAGCAGAATTATTCCGATGTATTACTTCAGAAATGGTCCATGTGAATTGTACTCTCATGATGCAGAACCATAGGTAAGGTAGACATTTGAGAATTCTAGACAGTCTTAGAAGCATTTATTTTGATCTTCCAATTCCTCAGCTAGTATAACAGCTTGCTCTATTCTTTTTATCTCCTATTGTTAAATTATCTCCCGTGTCAGGATTCCATTACTAACTAGTTCTTTGATTTCTTTTATTAAAGGCCTACACTTCTTGGTAGTATGTCCTGGTGCTCCCATATGAAAGTCACAAACATTGTCTGGATCATAGCTATGGGAAGATGGCTTTAGCACTACCTTTATTGGCTTAGGAGTGATATGTTATCTTTCAATAAGATGAGGAAAAAAGTTTGAAATAGATACTCCAAAGATCTTTGGATTTATACTTGCTCGAGGAATTTTTCGTGATAGTTCTGATTAATCAACTAGCCTTTTTCTCTTGCGGCTCCGGGAGCTTTGAACATTACATTCATTCACTTCTTTCTCTTGCTTTACCTCCTGATCAGCACGATTTTCAAACCTTGGTCCAATTTTTCATTGTCTGATCTCAGTTTCTATTGCTTCTCCAATCACCATGAGGTCACTAAAACTGCCCCTTGAATTCACAAGCATTCACTCAAAGAAAGGAGATAGAAGAGTTCGATGAAACATAAGAGATATTTCTTCCTCTAATATAGGAGGTTGTACTTGGGCTGCTAATCCTCGCCACCCAGTGCATAATCTTTAAAGCTTTCACTAACTTTCATACTCATGTTCTAAAGAAGCTGGCGATCTGGAGCCATGTCTATAGCATACTTGTATTGCCCCGAAAATGCTTTGGCCAAATCAACCCATGACTGAATCTGTTCTCTACTTATTATGTTGTACCACACTGCAGCAAGTCCAACACACTATCATGGAAATAATGGATCAACAATTTATCATCGTCCAAATATCCTTCTATTTTTCTACAGAATATTGCCAAGTGGATTTTAGGACAACTAGAACCGTTATATTTCTCAAAACTAAAGACTTTGAATTCAGGCAGAATAACCAAATTAGGGAGTAGGCAAAATTTTCTTGCATCAAATTTGGGATTATCGATGCTTTTTCTCATCTTGATTTCTTCTTCAAGTCTTGCATATCTATCTTCAAACTACTCGAGTCTTAATCCTGGGATAGTAGGTTTCACAGAACCTATCCCTGCATTTGGGTTAGATGCCCCGGGGTAAATTGTCAAACATGGTGTAGCAGTGTGGTTCTTCACATTTCGTTGAGGCTTGTTCATCCATTCTTGCAACCCTTCTTGAGTTTGTTCAATTTCTCCCATATCTTTATCCATGATAACATATTTTCAAACTTTCACTAATTCCTAGATTACTGCCGTCGAAACCTCGACCGCTTTAGATCATGAATGTTAATGTAATGCTATTAAATAATAATGTTATGTTGTTAAATATACAATGCATGAATGCATGAGGTATTGATTCTAAAAGTGATCATAATAGATCAATTTTCATTGAAATAAAAGGACTCAATACATCAGATATCAGATACTACAAATATTGCAGAGCTCTAACTCCTAACTTCCTCTAAGAGCTAAGTCAGCTTTCCTTCGTGATCTAACACTAGATCAATATTCTGACTCAAAACCATTGCTACATCAGCCATGTCTGCCACTTGTTGAGCCACTTCTTGTGCTTGAGTAACAACAATTTTCATGTCAATGTCCCTTTCCCATATCTTTATTTTTTATCTCTGAAATTGGACATGTCACTTCTCCTCTCTTTCTTGACAATCTTTCTTAATATCATCAATAAGATCTTTGTACATTATTGTAATATTGAGATACTCGTCTACCTTCTTCTTTAGTGTTTCATATTTAGCCTGACTATTATTCAGCTTGTTAGTAGTATCTTCGTACATCTGTATGTACTTATTCATCATCTCAAGTTTAGCCTGACTAACCCTTAGTTCATCCATAAAAGTATTGCATTGTATTTCCATTGCCTACAAATCACACGAGAGAGTATTGTACGATCTTCACTTGCTTTAAAGTTCTCTTTCCAATATTCAGCTTCATGTTTCAGTTATTTGATTCTTAGTATAACTGTTCCAGAGTCACACCCAAACCAGCATTCTTGAGCATCGAACAAAGTTCTTGATAATTGAATTGCAAATGTTTCAACTCCTTATTCAAATCATTTCTCTCTTGCCTTAATTTGCTTATTTGAACTGATGCCCCTCTTTTTGGGTATTTTCATCTTGAGTCTCCCACTCAGCCATTAAATCATGAAGGCTTTTTGTTCCAAATTTCTATTTTCCAAGCTCCAAAAGAACTTGAACTCGACGTTTGAGGGCAATGCAATTCTTAATAGAATGTCATTGAATTCCATCATGAAATTTACAATGAGCATTGACATCATACCATTTTGGATATGGAGGTGTAAAGGTGTAAGGAAAAGTGGGGTCGCCAATTGGGCTTTCAACAATTGAGGATACAGTTCATTATATGAAATAGGAAATCAAAGTGATGTTTGTTATCTCCTGTCTTTTGACAATCGATTGAGAAAATACTGGGAATTAAACTTTGCCCTGGACAATTAATTGACTTTGATAGACTTGAGCTTCCCTTCACTTTTTGATGAGTCTTTTGTTTTGTTACTATTTTATCGATAAATACTCTTTGTTGATTCTTTGATATTGTTGATTTGGGTTGTTTTTATTTGTTTCTGTTCAGGACTGCAATTTCCAGAAAACAGCATTAAAAGAGCATGTTCTGCAATTTTTTATTTCCTGGAATCAAGGTTGGACACATGGGCATGACTTGGGGCATGACGATGTCTGACCCAAGTCATGCCCATGTCTAACGTGGCAGATTTTGGCAGTCCAGCCAGCGACAGCTTCCAGAAGGCGATCCAGTCAGCATTTTCTAGAAGAACGAATGGACGGAATTTACTTAGGATTTTAAGATTAAGTCTGAATTTAAATATTTGGGAATTATCACTTTATCATTTAGGATTTGAACTTTCTATTTTATTTGAATGTTTTTAGGATTATCTTTAGGTATTTTATTTTAAATATTTTCTTTATCCTTAGGTTATCTCAAGCTATAAATACCCCATTAGGGTGAAGCTTGAAAAACACATCTTGTACTTAGTTTTATTTGTTCTTAAGGTTTTTACTTTTATAAGTAATTATTTTTCAACTTCAATTTTATTTTAAGTTATTATTTTACTTTCCTTAAAATATGTTAAGTATGATTTCTATTATGCTTAGCTAATTTTCCAATTAGCCGAAGGCTTAAAGCGATGTCTCAATTCTGATTGTGAGAATTGGAAAGCACCTAATTTCTTCATATATCTTTCTCAATTTTCTGCAAACTTGGATTGGCAATCGGCCTTTCCTTTAAAAATCTTTACACTTTCAATTGAAAAAGATCTTGTTGGTTTGATTTTTGTTCTGATTTAAAAGTTGGGAGGAAGGATCGGCTTGTAGCATATTCGACTTATTATGAACACACTTAGCGACGGGTTCGCTAAGGGAAATTGAGATCGGGTTTGATTCTCATTGAGACAACATAACCTGAGTCGAGCTTTTCTAAATCTTAAATTGTATTGGTGCTAGCAGCGATAGTCATGGTTAGTCCAAATAAGGACTGAATATCAAAGATTGGCTTTGATTTGTTGGTTTACCGAAGAGAAAAGTATGTTACAAGGGTTGGGCCTTGTAGACTGTAACCAGCATATATCCGGAGTAAAAACTTCTTCGATGATCAGTTGGAATTAAGGCAAAGCAAAGCTTGAGGCTATTCTATTTAATTGATTTTTATTTCAAAATTTACTTTCATTATTTTCTCTTAATTTATTCACTTTATTCACTTTACATTTATTTCTACTCTACTCTCTTAATCAAACCCCCCCCCATTTTTCTTTATTTTCTCAGCAAAGTCAGAATCAAAACCTCTCTACATCATAAGCTTCTTAGTCCCTGTGGATCGACCCTTCTTCTCTTTACTACGCTTATTAATTATTTATTTGAGATTAAGGATAATTTATTTGACAATTACGACGCTTGTTAAATCGGCGCCGTTGCCGGGGAGTTCGGCAAAGTTACTGATTAAAGTTTGTTTTGATTTATGACCAGTAAGAATTTGGGAGAACTAGCTAATTTTGAACCGAAGATCGAAGCATTAGCCCGAAGACTACACGCGCAAACGCTTCAGGAAAGAAGACAACAACAGCAAGAACAACGACAACAATAATTCGAACCAGATCTAGAAACACCCTTTGACACTGAAACACACTTTGAATACGACAACATAGAGCATAATCCGATAGCAGACGAAGACCAGACTATTCGAGAACTTGCTATGGCACCTCATGAGCAACAACCTTTGTGCATCACATTCCCTAATGGAGAAACGCCATTCACACTTAAGACGGGTCTAATCCATCTTCTGTCGACTTTCCATGGTCTGCCCAATGAGAACCCGCACAAACATCTAAAGGAATTTCATATGGTTTGTTTAAGCACGAAACCACAGGGAGTATCCGAAGACCAAATTAAACTTCGCGCTTTCCCTTTTTCCTTAGCCTATTTGGCTAAGGATTGGTTATTTGATTTACTGTCTAATTCGGTTAATACATGGACTGATATGTCTCAAATTTTTCCTGACAGGTTTTTCCCTGTAGCCAAGGCGGGTGAACTAAGGCGAAGCATCTTAGGAATCCGACAAAAAGAAGTTGAATCATTATATGACTATTGTGAGAGATTCTTATGCGCAAATTGTCCACAACATGGACTATAAGAACAAACACTTCTCCAATACTTCTATGAAGGCATACTACCTATGTAGATGAAGATGGTCAGCGTATCAAGTGGAGGGGAACTTGTAAACATGACTTTGACTGCGACTAGAAATTTTATTTCTACCATGGCCATTAACTCTCAACATTTTTGCCCTTCCAGTGAACCCTCTCGACGAGTTCACGAGGTAAGTACAATTTCTTTAGAAAATAAAATTGATAAGTTAGCTGATATAATTCAATCTCTTGTTGCATGCAAAATTGGTATAGCCAGACTATGCGGGATATGCACAATACCGGACTACCTTACGGATTGTTGTCTAATGTTACAACAAGATATTGCCGCACAAGTAAATGCAGTGGGAAATTTTTCGGGACCTCCCTAGAGACCTTACAATCCTAACGCCAACTTCTATAATTCGGGGTGGATGGACCATCCAAACTTCAACTATGAACCAAATCCCAGACCGAATCAAGCTTATCAACCACCTACACCACAACAATATCAACCGCAAAAATTGTCGTTGGATTCAATTGTCAAGCATTTGGCGATATCCCAGGAAAAGTTTCAACTAAAAACCTAAGCACACTTTCAAGAGATTGACAAACAGATAAGTTAACTTACGTTAGCAGTGAGTCATTTAGAATCTAGAGGAAGCTACCATCACAAATCGAGGCGAACCCATGGGAAAACGTTAGTGCAATCACCCTTCAAAGTGGCACTGTTGTCACACCACCAGTCCCAGAGGATATTGTCGCAGAATCCCAAAAAAGATGAATCAAAATCCCAGAGGGAGAAAGAAGAAGTTGACGCAAGATCCCAGAGGAAAAAGAATGATGAATCACAAACTCCTCCCACGCCATCTTCCTATGTCGTCCCACCTCTCTTTCCTTCGATGTTGGTTAAACACGACAAACAAGCCGAAAAATAGGAGATACTTGACGTTTTTCGAAAGGTAGAGATAAACATACCTCTTCTTAAGGTAATTCAAAAAGTACCAAGATACACCAGATTTTTGAAAGACCTTTGCACAACCAAAAAGAGACTTACCGGCAATGAGAAGGTAAATTTAGGCAAAAACGTATCAGCTGTTTTTCAATGTAGGTTCCACCTAAACTAAAGGACCAAAGTATGTTCGCTACTCCTTGTAAAATTGGTAAGGTAAGAATTAAACCTATTATATGTGACTTGGGTGCTTCCATAAATGTTATGCCGCTTTCCGTTTACAATTCACTTAGTGTAGAACCTTTGAAGGAAACAAGAGTGACAATCCATCTTGCTGATAGATTCGTCATCTGTCCTGAATAAATCCTAGAGAATGTGATGGTTAAGGTAAATGATTTAATATTTCTGGCAGATTTCTATGTGATCGACATAGAAAATGATCGAACCAATACCTCCTCTAAAATCCTTCTTGGTCGCCCCTTCCTAAGCACGTCACATGCCAAAATTGGCGTTAGAAGTGGCATTCTTACCATGGAATTTGACGGTGAGGTTGTTAAATTTGATGTTTACAAGCCGATGAAGTACCCAGATAATGTTTCAAATATTAGTTTCATTGACGTTTATGAGCCTTTGGTAGATGAGTTTGTTGAAACTAATTTATCCGATGATTTGTGCAGGGAACTGGAGGATCACGATGAAGAAATTAGGGAGTTGGAAAATATTTCTTCTGTTTATTCTGACTTGTGCCTAACTCCTTCAAAAACTAAAATGTTACCTTCCATTTTGCAGGCACCGAATATTGAGTCGAAACCAATGTCGAAACATTTGAAGTACACGTTGTCAGGCGAAAGCGATATCTTCCCGGTGATAATTTTGAACAAGCTTTCAAAGCTGGAAGAAATCTGAGGAAAAGCTTACGTGAATACCCAAACCTATAAGAAAAAAACAAAAAAACTCCATGATCGTAGAATTTCTCTCAAGGAAGTTCTCAGTTGGACAAAGCGCAAGAATTGGAGGAAGTATTTGTCGCAGTACCTGTAGTCTGAATCATGTCGTCGAGCTAAACGATGTTAAAAAAAAGTGCTTTAATATGAGGCAACCCATTTTTATTTTTTGTTCGCTTAGTTTACTCATTTTTATTTTATATTTATGATGTTTTTATTTTTCTTATGAATTTTAGGTACCCAGGTATTTTTCGTTCGAAGTTAATCGGCCTCGGATATAGAATTCTTGATCGAATATGGCAAAAATTTGACCTTAGAGATAGCAGTAGAATCATGAGCAGCCTCTGATTAATACCCCAAATTCTCGTACACACTGTTTAACTAAACGACGCATGTTAGCAAAATCCTTACCTCTTGGTGTATGTTAGCCGAACCCAAAGCCCAAAGTTTTTGCCACTATTTTACTTATTTGTCTTACCATGGACCCCACATCTATTTGATTAAACCTAATTCTCTATCTTTCTAAAACTCCTCACGTGAAAAATTAAACTTAACCCCTATTCATCTTTTTCTTTAGCCGCACACCCACCTCCAGCCCCAAAATCTCACCTACCTCAACCACTCACCCATTCGCACCTCTCTGCCATCACCTTCATTCACTCAGCCTTCATTCAATGCCTGAATCGAAACTCTTTTCATGTTGTCGCCATCAGCCAACATCCTATCTTCCACACGAATCTGCTAAACAAGACACCCACATTCTGGATGAACTTGCGTCACCTAAAGCTCACCATTGACAGCCACGCGATCCCCTGAACCAAGACCTCCAGCTATGCTCCACTTTTCAGCTCTCACCATCGCACCCTCAAGCACCGCGGCCACCACTCCTTTCATCCCCTTCTATTCGTGCAACCCTCTACGATGCCCCTGAACCGACAGCAAAATCGATTCATGGTCGTGCCTCCTGTGGTGGATGTTGACAATGACTTCGAATAGTCCATTGTCATTAGACACGGGGAGTACCTATATTCCTTCTTTTATGCTTCAATTTTTCATATTGGGACAATATGCTTTAAGTGAGGGGGTAGAGAACTAAATCGAATTTTCCCTTGTATATTCATATGCTTGGAATTTAGTATGCTTTGGTTGAATATGTTGAATCTTCTATTGAACATCCTTTCTCTTGCTGAATATTTTGGAATGTCATGCTTCTTGGAACACACTTTTTTGAATTAGGACACATGATAGCGGATGGCATGATTTGTGATTTTTTATGAAATTCTTATATGATATCTCATGAGTTTATTAGTTAAAATGCACTTGACTCAATGCAGGTTACACATTCTGATAAGATTTGAGCCTAAAAGAGCAATTCATTACATTCTTACTCATACTCTTGTTTGATTGAGTGTGTCGATCTTGGAATTGTTATTCTAGAACCTGTACTTAAATACATGTTGAGATTACGTATGAACTTGATGCTTTAATATGATCGGGGCACTTAGGATTTACCCATTTTTTACCTCAAAAAAATTGCGTACCCACTCATTTCCCCTATTTATCCATTTTGAGCATTTTCCCCTTCATGTTTTACCACATTTTTAACCCGAGCCTTTTTATTTATCTATCTTTTTTACCCTTGTCAGGACAAGAGAACGAAATTACCCGATGTATGTTCATGTTTCAAAAAAAAGTTATAAACAAAAAAATGATGAAAAAAAGATGTTGGAAGACTGCAAAAAAAGAGCAGTTCAAAAAAATAGAACAAAAAAAAGAAAAAAAACAAAAGAAGAAATAAAGTTGTATGAAGTTTATTGCATTCCTTTTATTAGTTTTTGATTTTACGTGGACTTGATCAATTATTCATGTATCTCTTGTCTTGAACATTAACCCATATTTTTTCCTTTTTCTAACCTTTAACTAATCCTTGTTACAACCCATTTTAGACCCTTTAATTATTGCATCTTGTTCTTACAAGTAGTGGAGATTTGATTTTCTTACAGGCTATGGTAATATCATGTTTAGTTCTGACTTTGAGCATTTTTACAACCGAAACACTTTGAGTGAATTGAGCGAATCCTTGTGAGAGTGTTGAGTTTGGTTGCATTGAGATTGATAGATAAATGGGATGTCATGGTTTTGTTTAACTTTATCCTACTTGTGTTTTCCTCCTGATTGATGTTTTTATTTGGATAATTGTTGTGAACTTGACTTGGATGAATTTTTGGGATACAAGGTGAGACGTAACGAGGAAAATATAATTTTTAACATAATTGATTAAGGCATGCTTGAGGACAAGCATCGAATAAGTAAGGAGAAATTTGATGAGTGTTTTATTTTGTTACTATTTTATCGATAAATACTCCTTGTTGATTCTTTGATATTGCTGATTTGGGCTGTTTTTATTTGTTTTTTGTGCAGGACTGCAATTTACAGAAAACAACATTAAAAGAGCATGTTCTGCAGTTTTTTATTTTTTGGAATCAAGGCTGGACACATGGACATGACTTGGGGCATGACGATGTCCGACATGGTAGATTCTGGCAGTCCAGTCAGCGGCAGCTTCCAGAAGGTGATCCAGTCAGCATTTTTTAGAAGAACGAATGGACGAAATTTACTTAGGATTTTAAGATTAAGTTTGAATTTAAATATTTTGGAATTATCACTTTATCATTTAGGATTTGATCTTTCTATTTTATTTGAATGTTTTTAGGATCATCTTTAGGTATTTTATTTTAAATATTCTCTTTATCCTTAGGTTATCTCAAGCTATAAATACCCCATTAGGGTGAAGCTTGAAAAACACATCTTGTACTTAGTTTTATTTGTTCTTGGGGTTTTTACTTTTATAAAGTATTTATTTATCAACTTCATTTTTATTTTAAGTTACTATTTTAGTTTCCTTAAAATATGCTAAGTATGATTTCTATCATACTTAGCTAATTTTCCAATTAGCCGAAGGCTTAAAGTGATGTCTCAATTCCGATTGTGAGAATTGAAAAGACCTAATTTCTTCAGATAACTTTCTCAATTTTCTGCAAACTTGGATTGGCAATCGACCTTTCCTTTAAAAATCTTTACACTTTCAATTCAAAAAGAGCTCGTTGGTTTGATTTAAAGTTGGGTGGAAGGATCGGCTTGTAGCATATTCGACTTCCTATGAACACACTTAGCGACGGATTCACTAAGGGGAATTGAGATCGGGTTCAATTCTCATTGAGACAACATAACCCGAGTCGGGCTTTTCTAAAACTTAAATTGTATTAGTGCTAGCGACGATAGTCGTGGTTAGTCCAAATAAGGACTGAATATCAAAGATTGGCTTTGATTTGTTGGTTTACCGAAGAGAAAAGTAAGTTACAACAGTTGGGCCTTGTAGACTGTAGCCGGAATATATTCGGAGTAAAAACTTCTTCGATGATCAGTTGGAATTAAGGCAAAGCGAAGCTTGAGGCTATTCTATTTAATTGATTTTCATTTCAAAATTTACTTTCTCTATTTTCTCTTAATTTATTCGCTTTACATTTATTTTCTACTCTACTCTCTTAATCAAACCTCCCATTTTTCTTTATTTTCTCAGCAAAGTCAGAATCAAAACCTCTCTACATCAGAAGCTCCTCACTCCCTGTGGATTGACCCTTCTCTTTACTACGCTTATTAATTATTTATTTGAGATTAAGGATAATTTATTTGACAATTACGACGCTTGTCACTTTTGCATCACCAGGTGTTCTATTAATTGTCAGGCATTTAGGAAATTTGGGCATCCATCTTCAAAACTCAACATGTCTGTCCTTATAAGATTTTTCAACCTTGTTTTTAGAGCCTCGTAATTCTCAGTAGTATGGTCTGAACCTCCTTGATGGTAATCACATACTGTATTAATTCCATAGCTCTTGGGTGAAGAAGACACTTTGGGCTAAAACTAAACTCGGCTCACAAAATTTTCTCTACCAGTATCGGAAGTAATTCTACAAATTTCATCAAAATTTAATTAAAAGGTCTTCCTTCATCCTTTTTCTCATGGGTTTCGTTCTGATCTGTCATCACTTTTCTGGAGTTTGACTCAATTACACCTGCAGCTGGTTTATTGATGTGATTATTCATGAAATGGTTTTTTTCAGTTCTCATTTCAGTTCAGTATGCCACTTTTCTTTGGCCATAGTTGTCATCATAGTGATCATCTCAGTCATTTGCCTTTTTAGTTCTTGCATCTCATTCTTGTCAATATCAGCACTAACAAATTATGATGTGTGACTCTTGGATAAACTACCCTTCACTTCTTTCCATGGTTTGTCTAGGACACTGCTTCATATTTGTACTCTCCTCTATCAGAATACGAATCCCTTTATCTGTTATGATTGCCTTCTAATGATAACCACTTTTGAATCAATACCACTATGCAATGAAGATGCGGTGCAAAAAAATGCCAAAAAACAAAAAAAAAAGAAATGAGTTAGTATTGTGAAATAATATCAAAGGCAAAAATTAAATGAATACAGTAAAGCAGGATATATTGAGTAGAGAGAATAACTAGAAAGCATATTTAAATAGGTCGTACCCTGTCTTAGGTTCATGTCTAGCTTTAGTGGGGCAGACTTCTATATTACAACATGTGGTTTTCTAGACTCTGAGTACCCGAGCTGTCGATAATGTCTATTGCGATAGTAGGATATCGATTCGGGAGTATACGTCCCCTTATAGTGGAGGCGTAACCTCACGGTGTATAAGGTTGGTATACATGAAGAAAGAAAAAATTCTAATCACTGAGATGGATACCTCACGTAGGATCATGTCTCGCTCCCACTTAAAGGAGAAAGCTCGGGTAGAAGGCTTATGCATGAATGAAAGTTTATATCATACAACTAAAAAACATATCTCCATTATTTCTAAAAAATCAATCCAATAATTATTGAAAAAATTAAAATCAAATTACTATTCTTAAATGCCAAAATGCCACATAAAATTAATTAGGCTTGACTCTCAAACTTGCCCCCAGCGGAGTCGCCAAGTTGTCGTGGTCATTTTTTATGAGATAAAATAGCTTGACGATTAATCTTGAAATTAGGGGTTTTCGTTTAAATTCAATTTTGGAAAATCATTTTGGAGTCACCACCGATTACTTCAAGGTAGACCGGACACCATAAAACAACCAGAGATTCATTCTTTAAAGATAAGGGTTTGGGAGTCAGTTACGTGTGGGCAAGGATTAGCACCCCCACAAACGCCCGTTATCAGTACCTTTAATTTTACACATATTGGCATTTCGAATAATATTTTAAATTTAATTTGACCCTTAATTATTAATTAGATTTAAATTATAGATAATATTCCTAATCCAATTAATTAATTTAATTGTTTGAGTTCTAGTCCTAATTAAGGCTCTAATTAACTAGATTAATTATCATCTTCTAGGTTATAACAAATATTACTTGTTCTATTTTAAAAGTTTATGTTGAATATACCCAATTACTTTAGGGTACCATTCAAATTAAAACCTCTAAATTTCCAAATAATACTTGTTAACTTACTACAGTTTTCTACCTATTTAAATTATTAAATCCTAATTGATCCTAAAACTAAGGCTTTAAAATACTAATTAAATCTAGGTGTTTAATTATCTCACAATTAAAACTATATGCTTGAATTAAATCATGCATCATACAAATAATTTAAAGCAATTAAATTGAACTAATTAAACAATTATGAACTAAATTGAAAGAAATTAAAACTTTAATCTTGATTTTATTCGAATAGGGGACCAAATTGAAATGTTTACAAACTTTGCAGCCCAAACCACAAAATCCTAGGAGTTAGGCGCGGATCCTCTTGACCCGACCCGATCAAAATGTACAGATCCTCCTGCCGGGTTCGAGTCAGCGCGCTGGTTGGATTATAAAACCCCCAAAAACAAAACTCAGCCCTTTTCCCATTTTTTTCATTTCTCATCTCTCTAACCTCAGCTCTCTCCCCTCTCTCTACAAACCTCACATTTCCCAGAATTCGCCCCATAAATGAATCAAACACAAGCCTTTTCGGATGAATATTTATCGTGTTCATCCAAAATTGGATGAACACGATGAACTCCGGCCTAAAGCCACCGTAAGCCCCACCATTAGATCCTCAACCATCGTATTTCAATCACCTCCAGTCGTTTGCCAGCAGCCGTAAGTGAACGCCAGCCACGGTCTAACGATTTTCGACCATCATGTCAAAATCCTAAAGACCTAAAACATTATTTTTTTCTTAGATGTAATCCTAAAACTAATCTTGGCCCGATAGAGCCACCCATCTCCGACCACCTAAGACCTGAAACCCTTCCTTTTTCAACTTCGTCATGCCTTAAACCCTCCGGCCACCACAGATAAGTTTTGATTTGTTTTCTTCTCGATTTATTATTTTTGATTTTATATATATACAATATAACAATTTTTGTTTTTGATTTACAGGAATTGAAAAGAAAGAGTAGGATATACCTCTTTGATGATGCTTCGGTGGTAGCTTTCTGGTGTTCTCCATCGTTCTGATGATCAATCGAACTTTGGTGATGGTCTGATTCTCGACGGCTATTCGTGTTCCAGGCAGTTTGGCTATCCAGTGGCCTCTCGACTTCTAAGTAAGTCTTATCTCTCATCATTATTATATTGTATATTTATTATTTATTATTATTATTATTATTTATAAAATGTAATTATTATGGTCAATGATTGGAT
The DNA here is from genome assembly GCA_019671005.1 of Hibiscus mutabilis. Lineage (NCBI taxonomy): Eukaryota > Viridiplantae > Streptophyta > Magnoliopsida > Malvales > Malvaceae > Hibiscus > Hibiscus mutabilis. The sequence goes on along the minus strand of CM033713.1, from coordinate 20,475,672 downwards.
CTGACATTCTCTCTCTTTTTATAGGTGAGTGGGAAAGAATGTCATGGCCGACATCAACAAAGCCAGCTAAGTGGGAGAAAGCACAAGATTCGCATGAAGTCTGTTTGGTCCAATGTCGAGCTGTCACGTATTCCTTTAGATTGAAAGTTGGGTGGGAAAACAAAAAATTGGGTTCAATTGTGTTTGTTTGGCTTGTAATATGATATAATGAGCTGTTAAAGAAATAAAATGGGCGGGAAACATTTGAGAGTTGGTCTTTTAAACTATAAATGGGCTTTGTACATGTATATTAGACATTTATGTATAAAATGGACTGTTTTTTTGGTTTTGTTATTTATTTATATTTTTTTATTTTATCTATATTGAAAATATAATATATATATATATAGGTATACCCAGATAAGATTTGAGTCTTACTGTTGGGAAACGCCGGTACACCCCATGGCGCAGCAAAAAAATTATCCGGCGTATTTTGCCAATGAAGTAGACGTTGATATATTTATATCAATAACATAAATACCTGATCCGAACTGTCTATTTTCTCTTGCCTTCTTGATGTCCTCAAGACAGACAGGGCAGTTTCTCTTCCAATATCCACCATTGTTGCAATGGAAACACTTTCCTTCTTTTGCAACTCATCATTTGGGTTTCAATGCAGTCTTTCCTTTGTTGGGCTTTAGCTTTGCCTTGATGTTGGGCTTTCCTTTTCTGTTATCCTTTCGGACCATCAGAATGGGCTTGCAGTCAACTTTTTTCATGTTATTCTCTGAAGTTCTTAACAGACCAAGCAACTGAGGCAACGATTTGTTAATTTCGTTCATATTGAAATTAAGAACAAACTGATTAAAACTATCCGGTAATGATTGCAGGATAACATCAATAGCCAATTCAACACTTAGAGGGAAGCCCAACTTTTCCATGGTCTGGATATACCCTATCATTTTGAGAACATGAGTTCCTACTGGAGTTCTCTCCACCATCTTGCATTGAAACAAAGCCTTAGAGGTCTCATATCTCTCTTAACGAGCTTGACCCTCATATAATTCCTTGAATTTTTAACCATCTCATAGGGAACCATGTCCTCATGTTGCTTTTGAAGCTCAAGAGTCATGGTCGAAAGCATCAAACACCTGACATATACCATGTCACTTGAGTATTTTTCAAAGGCTTCCAATTCATCTTTGGAGGCAGCATCTGCTGCCTTTTTAGGGACGGGTTCTTCGATGACTTGTAATTTTGTTCTTGCTTAAGGACAATCTTCAAGTTACAGAACCAGTCAAGGAAGTTCAAGCCATTCAATGTGTCCTTCTCAAGGACGGATCGCAATGATAATGAGTTTGAGTTTGCCATAACAAATCTACAACGATAAAATATGATTTATAAGTACCTTTTATCATGTTTATAAAGTAATAACATTCCCACTATTAAAAACCCTCAAAATTGAAAAACTTACTAAAAGTATTTCTAGTGGGTACGGATCCATATTTCATTTCATCCTAAGTCAACTTTGGCTTTACTCCTAGAATTTAATTATTTAGGTAAGCAACACTTGCTAATTACATCTCATGTAATTCCTATATTTGGTGAACAACTATTGTTCTTAATCATCTCATGATTATCCAAATCATTAGCCTTTAGGTTTCTAATCTCATTAGGACAACCTAGTTTAACCAATATTACAACCAGTGAATATCACTTGCTTATTCTTCGCGTTTAACCAAGATAGATATAAGTACTTTGCTTTGGCAAAACCTATATAGTACCGATCGAGGTTTTAACGAGGGCTAATATTGGATGGTTATTTTAATTAAATATGGAGGGTTTTTGTTATATTAATCTCACCATTCAAGTATGATCTAATCAGTTACCATCATGCTAAAAACATACATGGTAACACATATATGTAAAGCAGTAAATATAAATACAATGGCTATAGCCCGTAAAACTAAGGTGACCCATCCCAAGCCAATGGGAGAACCAAAATAAACTAAAGATAGAACTTGCTTCTCAAGCATCTAATCCACCTTTGATCGGCCCATCATTCTTCTCCTGTGATCCACGCTTTCTCCACAAATATTACAATTTTTCAAAAACTCATTTTACATATGAGGGAGTAAGATGAAAAAAGAATTACAATAGATGAAAGAAAAGCACGACACACATGCCGTATTTATAAATATAAAACCAAAGTAAATGGGCTATTGGGCTATAACCATGCTTTTCAAACACCGTCATATCATCCAAAATAGTTCCTACGACCTTTGTTGCCTACGCGGTCCGGTAGATCCGTGTTTTTGGGATTTTTTAATCCCTAAGGTTTTTCGCACTAGAACAACCATTGTTCCTTTGCCGAAAATGATTTGCTATCAAAACTGCATGTTTATCATGTTAACAATTAACATACGAACATTAAAACCTTATAGCAACAATGTAATATCCCAAATTTTGGCTAATGACTAAATTATAAAATTTGAAAGTTTAGGGGGTTAAAGTATAAACTTTAGAAAAGTTTGGGGACTAAAGTGTAAATTTCCCCAACAAGTAATTTTATTTAGTATAAGAGTGAATCGGATCGAAATAGGTACCTTGATATCGATTTTAAGAATTAAGATGTAGAAAAAAAGTATCGAATTTGGATCAAATAAAATTGTTAAATGTGCTCAGGCTAGAGAAATACAAGGATGGATAACCTTCGGGAAGGCCCCATAAAAGTGTTTCTGATCGATATTTTGGATTCAGTAAGAGTAAAGAATATTCGAATGAATTATCGATAAAGGATTTCTAAGATAAATTTTATTCTATGAAGATTTTTGATAATTATCGGGATAATAGGCCAAGTTAAGAAAATTTCAATCTAAGTCCTTAAGAAAGGAAGTTTTTATGAGATGACAATTTTTATTTCCCGAATATGGAAATATAAATTTTTTGGAATAAATCTGATAGTTCGAAAAAGGTAAAATCGTAGTAAAAGTATTTTACGAATATCGGGAAATCAGATCGAACTAAAATTTCAGAGACTGATCCAAAAGCCATGGGAAAGTCATAAAATACTATTTTGTGAATATTTTATTATAGTTGGTTGGATTCCAACTAGACTTAGTTGAATTTTTACAAGAATGGCAAACCAGTAAATAAAAACTAGTTGGAGGACAAATTGGTCATTTTGCCCCAATGGCATTTTTGAAATATTTAAAAAGTTAAAAGGATAATTTTGGAAGAAGGAAATGGAAGAGTAAATCTTGGCCCTTGATTAATGATAAGATCAATCTCAACCGTTGGATTAAAAGGGTATTTTAGTAATTTCAATATTTAAATGAATTTAAAATTCATTTATATTTACAAGTGGCATAATTGTAGAGAATTAAAAACAAAGTAGCAAAAGATGAAGACTTCTTCATCTTCTACCATTCGAAAATATGAGAAAGAAAAGGGAGAAAATTTCCAAGTTCGATTCAAGCCCCGAAACTCGATTTCTAGGTAATCTTTTCAACTACAAAGTTGTTCTACTCTTCAAGCTCTATCTTTTGATGTCAATAATTCATGGAATACATGCTTGATTGATGAGAATTTTTATGAGAAAGAAATTAGTATTTATGGACTAAATTGGGGGTTTTGAGATTTTATGATTCTATGTCGGAATTTAAGTTGAAATTAAGTTGTTATGATGATAAAATCATGTTTTTGAGTTGGGATTTAAACCCTACATATTTTAGTTTGTATGAAGATGATTAGGGTTTATGGATTCAAGTTTGATTTAGGGTTTGTGATGTTGGATAAATGATCTAGTAAGCTTGAATTTGTTATTTGGAAGCAAAACCCTAAATTAAAGGTATAGGGACCATTTCGGTAATTCTAAAATTTAAAGGAATAATTTGAATTTTTATGATTTTGAAGTGTATTTATGTTATTATTGATGTTGGAGATGTGAAATTGAAGTTAGAATGCAAAACCGATGTTAAATCGAGTTAGTGACCATTTTGACAAATTGTCAAAGTTAAGTGACCAGTTCAGAAATGAGGTTTTAGAGAAGGACTAAATCTGATTTTAGTTGAAATAATAGAATTCAATTAGTAATGTTGATTTGAGGACTAATTTGCAAAGTTACGAAGCTTGAATCCATATCTTTGTATTTTTAGTGACTATTTCGGAAAGAACGAAAAATTAGAGGGAATTATTTTTTTGAATAATTATTTGATGAAGAAAGTGATACATTAGTGGTTTGAATCAAGTAAGGGGGCCAAATTGACAAATAGCAAAGTAAGGAGAAATTAGTATAAAGTTTGAAGTTATTTGTGGAAGTTGTGTAGGAAAACTGGATTTGGCAGTAAGTTTGAAAATTCACCATAAATTCTACAAAAATGGTTGGATGGTGAATTTTATATCAATGTAAATGTTTATCCGTCTAGTTTCGTTTAAAACAAACAGTGATTGATTTCGATTCATATATCAAAAGATGTGAATTTTTAAGTGATGAAAGGTTAGAAAACAGAATAGCAGTCTGTTCCGAAATTCAATACTGGAATTCGACTTTGAAAATTTGCCATAAACCATACAAATTGAATCTGGGTTATTAGTTTATGTGGTTGAAAAGCTTATCGAATCTAGTTTCGTTTCAAACAAACAAAAACTAATTTCGAGTTCTGAGTCAAAAGATATTAATTTTTAATCGAATGAAGGTCGGAAAAAATTATAGAACAGTTTCTGTTAGGACAGCCCTGTAAACGGGAGTTTGATGAATTTTCATAATTTTTTTTAGATTTTATTAAATTATGTGGCTTATACCGTTAGAACCGTTATCGAATCTAGTTTCTACGGTGTAAAGGAGATTAAGATTCATTATGTATTCTGCCCTGTATAAGTAAATCTTTGATGGTAGTGCAAGTTGACAGAAAATGGAAATTGAGACAATTTGTGTCTAATGTTGGTTAGCAAGCTTGGAGAAATTATTTGAAGATCAAAATGGTCATTAGGGACCAAAAATGAGTTTGTGAACAGTATAAGGAAGGAAATAAATTTATGGAAAAATTTTATGTTGAATGATTAAATAGCTTAATTGAAATATTGTTAGAATTGAATCTGATAAATGTTTATTTATATTCATGTGATAAATGAAGTTGGATCCGAATCAAAAGAAGGTTTGAGGCACTATAAAGGAAAGGATCAATAGAGCTTAGTGAGACATATTAATAAATGGCCAAGGTGGGTGTATTTCTATATATTTGCATTATGTTGAAATTGGCATTACATTTCTATATAATACGTAATACGATACATAGCTCGACATGGCAAGATTGATGGAAGACCAGGTACGAATGATTGTTTGCATAAATGATGATGCATTATCCATACATGAAATATGGATAATGACAAGATTAAAATGAAACAATATACACCTGGGGATCCACGCCCACAGTGCAAATGCACTAACAAGGTGTTTGATATACGGAGCAAGGAGCGTCCTTATATGAGGAGCAAAGAGCGTCCTCCAGAGTTCGTACTCAAATAGCACTACGGTGCAGATAGGCTGTAGGTACCATGGGCCTTTCAGCCAGACACATTAATAATAATACAAGATGGTTATATGATAGATCATAAGCGTGCAAATGACTGCATGATGATACATGAATCACATGATAGTGATGATACATGATTGATGATACATGATCTATATGATACACGATACATGGAGTATATGATAAATGCTACATGAATTATATGAAATGATAATACATGGTATACATGATGTTGATAATACTTGGTTTACATGCTATACAAATGATTACATGATATAAGCATGACCATGAGATGATACATGATATTAAGAAAGTATGATATATGATGAAAATTATGAAAATGATATATGAAATTTATGGAATATGAGATACATGATAATCATGATCATTATGTTATGCTATTATAGAAATGTTTTAGGATAAAAGCATGTCCATGACAAAGAATATGTTATACAATATTAACATGAATTATATGATAGTTATAATACATGACACGTGTATATTGTGATATACTTGCCTTGTTGTAGAGAAATATGAAATGCATTTTTATATGAAGTATTATATAACATCATTTCATGTGTAAATAAATAAGTTTAATTGTCTCACTAAGTTCGTACTTAACGTGCGTTTTATTTCACACGTAGGTTCTTCAGATTATAATTAGCAAGGAGGAGCCACTCATTTGGAAGTCAAGTTATCGGTAAGTGAAAGTACGTACATCTTTAAAATAGTCAGGAACTAGTGGGCATGTAATTATATTTTCAAGAAAACTAGTTTGCAAGCTTTAAAATATATATTTCCGAATTATGATAGTACAAGGATACATGGAGTATGAAAATGAAATAATGTTACCAGTAAGGTAAAAGTATAATGGTTTAACCAGAATTTAAATCTTATCGCTCAGAATTTTTATAATCAAGAAAGGGTCTAGGCAACAAGCGATGTTTTCACCCTGAATAATATTTTCTTTTAAATAACTAAATTTTATGTTTTATAAACCAATTCAGGGTTAAAACTAGCTACAATTGTCTAAAATTGTTTTAAGTTGAAATTTATAGAAAATGCTATTTACCGAAGAGTTTTAAAAAAATTCAGTATATGTTTTTTAGTAGCATCTGTAATGTATATTCGTATTACGGATATACGTTATGGGTGTTACAAACAAACACGTGATTAACGTTTAACCATCGATTGTAAAAACTTATTTAAAACAGATTAACATATTAACCGTGACTAGATTCAATTTCTTTGTTTCGCAAAAATATCGTACACTCGTCAAAATAGAAAAGCAAAACATGCATCTCATACAAAAGTATCATCCAAGTATTTAAGGCCGAAATCGTATCGTACAAGTGGCTCTGATACCACTATTGGAAACGCCGGTACACCCCATGGCGCAGCAAAAAAATTATCCGGCATATTCTGCCAGTGATCCATGTACGAGGAACGAATCCTGGGCGAAAAGGGATAAAACGTTACCTTAAATAAATCTGAAAATTTGTAGGGAGTTAGGAGAATATAATTCTTCTAGCATGATATCGAATCTAAGTCGTCACAATAGTGTTCTGACCTCTACGCAGTCCACCCAAATAAAACGAACAATATTTTACTTCTCTAACTGTTAGAGAGGTTTTTTGCAAAAGGCATATCTTCGGCTGCTAGACCTTATGCCTTTATATAGCATTCAAGAACCTAATTCTAATTACATTCAGATTCATTAAATATACAATATATTTAACCGAATATAATTAAATATGTAGAATCTGATTCTACTTTAATTAGGTTTCTTTAGATATATATATTTTAATAGTATTTGATAATTATAATAATTATCTAGTATTAAAATATATATAAACAATATTATCTATAATTACAATAATTATAATAATTTCAGTTTTTACTTATTACGTGTACAACAAGTTTGTACACATGCTATCTAGTCGATATTTGTTCGTTTCAATCATAGGGTGTGACCCTTGTAGGTTCATGTAACGTTAGCAGTAATATCTAGAACAATTCTAATATTACAAGCAATGAGTGGCATCTAGCAATGTGTCATTGCTACCTAAGTTACAGGAAGTCATGGTTCGACATAACCTTTTTCGTGATTAACTCTTTTCATGTATTACATCCTTTTGTCCTCATATCTAGATCGGACACAAGTCATGAAATAGTCACACTTGTATAGTCCATCTAATATTTCTTGATATCTTGAGTAGACTATTATAAACGAATAACTATGATATCTCATATCAATTTATTCGAGCATGGCCATACATTTTCTAGTCTCACTCAATCAAGTGGCCTATGATATTACTCCTATTATGTAGGAGGGACAAATCCTATCTTGATCAACCATATTCCGCTACATAGATTGCGACATATCCAATATTAGTCTTTATAGTGTAGTCAATTACGACACACGTTTGACCGCGTCAAAATATGTCACTCACGATGTTGAAATAATGATGATCTCAAGTCTGAGGATCATACATGTAGCCATCACTATGAGCAATGTTATGACTGTCACATAATAATCCAAGAAACATGCTCATAGCGGGTCAGTCCAGTATGTCGTTCTCTAACACATACTTATGTATTGATTTTGACATCTTCATGTCAATGATAACACTTTGTCATCAATCAACTACATATTAGTCTTAATATATTATTGTTGTCCATGCCCACAATAATTCTCGACTAAGGACATTCAAAGATAACTATATTATTCTAAGGACTTTATTATAATTCATTTTATTTATAAATGCACAGAATAAGACTGAAAAATAATAATAGCTTTATATTAATAAACATAATAAAATAATTATATCATTTACAATCATCTCATGATTGGTCTTTGGGCATACTCCAACATTACACACCTCAAATAAAATTTTTCTAATAAAGATTTTCAAAATTTTTAATACCTTATAAATATTTTTAAATTTATTTTTTAATAATTTATAATATATCATTTATAACTTATGATATTTGAATAATTTATAATTTATACTTAATTTTTAGATATTTTAAATAGTGTTTTTATTTTATTAATATTTTAATATTATTTTTAAGTATTTTATTAATTTTTATCTTTTATGTTATTCGAATATTTTAAATTTTTAATATTTTCTTAAATTTGTATTGTTTATCTAAAAAAATTAATTTTCCCTTGTACTCAACCATAAAATCAATCTTACCCTCAAACTCAGTTGAAAAAATAATTTTGCCCCTCTACCACGTCATCTTCACACATGGACCGCCACGTCAACACCGTTAACCACCACATCAGTACCATAACAGTCAGTGTTGGCTTCTATCGGTCAAGGGAAAAATGTTGATACAATTCGACTAGTTTAGGGGCCAAATTGATGCACAAAAAAGTGTAGAGGCAAAATCGATAAATTGTAACTTCTACATGGACAAAAATAACCTTAAAGCCTAAAACAAACTAAACTCTTCCTTAAAAATGATCAACTCACATTATTGGATCTCAATCTCTTCCGTATCAATCGACAACTTGTAAACTGCAACCTCATAACACCCGAACCACAACGAACAACAACTAGCAACCTCAATGAGCAACATCCATCTAAAAAAAGGTATAAAGTCAAAAATAAACTCCCAACGTTTGATATTTTGGTCACATTAGCACCTATTCTTTTTTTGGTGTAAACAGACCCTTAGCGTTTTATTTTCGTTCAAAATTCACCCCCGTTGGATAGAAACCGTCAGTCAACTAACGGTCAACACCCTATGATGACGTGGCACGTCTACATGGCATGATTTGCTGACGTGGCGATGCCATGTGTATAGAGATGCTGACATGGCATCACAATTTTTTTAAAATTAATTGTTTTTTATTAAATTTTAACCAATCAGATGATGACACGTGGCATCATCTGATTGCCTAACCACCAGACCGACCTCCTAAGTTTGATAGTAATCACTAAATACAGTATATTACCTCATCAACATAGTATGCTTCTTCTTCTTCTTCTAATTTTTTTTTGATTTATCTCTGTTATATTCTCCCATTAAGACACATATGGCCAATTTGATCTTTAACTCATGAAAGAAGGAAAAGATTACCATTTGAAGAGTTTCTAGTGATGAGTATAAGGAGTTCAGCGGGGACTGGGACAGAATCCATAATGTATTTAAATATCATGTTCTGTCTTTTCAATCCTTGCCATTGAGCCATTTCTCCTACTTTCATTAAATTTTCAGCACCATGCATTAGTCCACAGACTCTTCTAATCACTTCACAAAACAAATTTACAAAACAAATTGATGAAGGAAAGAAAAGTTTCTTATTTTTTATCAGAGGAATTATGAGCAACAGAAGGGTCAGCAGAAAAAGAGTGATGGTGCAGAGACTTTAACACAACGGCGGCAGTAGAAGAAGTAGCACCAGCACCGACAACATCGTATATATCGCCCCTGCATGGCTCTTGATTGCTTGTGTTGCAAACAATGGGCCCACCACCACCAACTCCTGCATCAAATCCTTCGCCGTAACAAGAAGATGGTGGTGATGAATGTCGGTCGGCCATTGCCATAAAGCTCTTATTTGAGCAAGACTCCTCGACTAGTTGCATCAAACCCAACCCTTTCTTTATACCAATAAAACCATCGTTCCTTTTATCCATGTCTTCAAAACAACACCTTTCCCATCTAAAAGAAAAAGACAACCTTAAACCTAAACTACTTTCACTCTTTTTCCGCAAAATAAAAAAAGAAAATGAGAAAAATTCTTACCCGACACTGTAAATCAATCCCCTTTCTTTCTCTTCACATATCTCAAGCCAAACCAGTGATGTTTGTTGCTGACATATAAAACAAGAGTTGGCGGATATTATGGTGGAGCAGTGCCGCTATTTGCAGCCATGGAGAAGAAGAAGCATACTATGTTATATACGTTATTTAGTGTTTAGTATCAAACTTAGGAGGTTAGTCTGCTGGTTAGGCACTAAGCCTTTCATCCACTAGACCTCGGCTTGAATCTCACCTCTTGCATATTGTAATTTTAATTAAATCTTTACTTTAAAAAATTTAATAAAAAATAATTATTTTTTATAAAAAATTATGATGCCACGTCAACAAGTCGTGTCATGTAGACATGCCACATCATTAAGGATGTTGACCATTAGTTGACTGACGGTTTCCATTCAACGAGTGTGAATTTTGAACAAAAATAAAACGTTAAGGGTCTGTTTGCAAAAAAAAGAATAGATGCTAAAGTAACCAAAAGGTCAAACGTTGGGGGCTATTTTTGACTTTATATCAAAAATATCAATAAAATATAGGCATAATGTCGAAAAATGAACATAATGTTCGACTCGATAGTTACTTTGGCCTTATTCTTTTTTGTAGCAATTTAACCCTTTACGTTTTATTTTGGGTCACAATGGTCTTTCCGTGGATGAAAATTGTTAGTCCACCAACGGTAAACAACTTGAAATGACTTAACAGAATGACACATCAACAAAAAATAATTTTATAAAATTATTTTTGGATAGATGTGTTATTCTGTCAACACATTTGTTTATATGACACTGCTATGTCAAGTGTCAACGTGCACTTGTCATATAAGTTTGTCACGTCATTTCAAGCAATTTATCGTTAGTTGACTAACAATTTTCATCCACAATGAGTCATTTTGACCTAAAATGAAACGTTGAATGTTAAAGCGCTTTTATATAAAAGAATAGAGGACAAAGTGACTATCCACTCAAACGTTAGAGATAATTTTTTGGCATTATGCCTAAAATAACCCTATTGCCTATAAAATCACTTGTAACTCGAATTTCGTCGTCTCTGTCTAAAATATTCATGGTGCGATGCTTGGTGAAGAATTAAAATTGAAAGAAAAAGAGGATATGTGGTGGATGTGGAGGCTCTCCAGTTATAGAGTGCTTTGTGCGTCTTTTGCTTCTCTTTTGTATAATATTGACACCGATCATAGTGAATGTCTTCTCCTCTACCTATAGTTTTTCTTGTCTAAATTTTTTCACGTAAATCTCTGTTTTTTTAATTTTCTTTCTTTTGATTCGTGCTTCGTTTGTTTATCATTATCTTCTCTATTTCATAACAAATAAAAATAGTTGAAAATTATTCGGGATATCCTTTATATCACTATATGCTTGAAGACCTGAAATATCGACTTGCATCAGTGCTTGTTTTACTTCTCTCATTAAAACTTGTTATTTGCTCTTAAAATTCTATTATATACATAATATTTCTTCTTTGTTTCACTGCTTTACCTTCTTTTTCTAACCACATATCACAAAAATGGCTTTCTAAACCAAATAAAGATTTTTCATGAGATCTTTGATAATTGAACAAGTTAGAATCGGTATCATGAATCCTAGTCTGTAACCCCCTAAACACAACCTAAAAGTTTCGTCCAAGTTGCGAGGTTCACATGAGTCACTAATGTGACTCGATCCGTTTTACGATTCAATACATTCAACTTTGCAAATTCTATTCATTCGAATAGTTGAGGAAGCTAATTACACTCATTTAAAAACAAGTATACATAGAAGAAATCAATCTCATTTAAGGAGCATATCCGATTTAGTCGAAACAACATTATAAACAATAGGGTATTTTCATAATTTAACCAAAATTGGGTTGTCACATGTAAAAGCAGAAATGATTAGTCGTTTAGAGTATTAAACACAATTTAGGATATCAACAAAATACTAGCTCAACTGATTATGAAAAGCTTGGTCATTTTTTTAAATAAGGACTTCAGGGATTAAATAATAAAATAAAATAAAAAACTTCATATTTTGAGAAAAATCACTAAATCAAGATTTTCATAAAACTAAACTATATTCAACCACCAGGTCAAGTTTTAAAACGATTTAAATCCATTTTGACAGTTAAATGTAGTTTTTAATACTTTAAGGACCATTTTGTAAATTGTGGAATAATTTAGGGAAAAAGAACAATTTTGAAATTTTCCAATTAGTCAAATGTTTCACATATATTATTTTTTTAATAGTCTAAAGGTGATTACAAGATAGTATATGTTAGTACATATTATTAACCTTTTGATAATGCATACACCGAGGCCACTTATTGGGTTCAATTTCACATACATCATTTTAAATCATGTTATAGCATCAAAATCATATTTATAAAGTATTTGATCCAATGTGCAATTTAGTCCTAATTTCATATTCGCCTTAGTTTTAGTAATAGTGTTTTAAAACGTCCTTAAAATATTCACCAAATCCAAACATTTGATTACAAGCTCATTTTGTAACATCCTCTACTCGAACCCTTAGAGTGGTCCCAATGATAAAGGATGATGTGTTTCATCCAGGTGACCCGAATTCGAGCACCATGTGTGCACGGTGTGTGTACGTTATTAAAAGGCTAAGATAATTGAACAGATACTACCATGTAATCACACCAGCATATTAAGAAAAAAATACATCCTCTACTCGGTCTACTCGTAAATTGGACTAAAGGTGTCAACTTTAACCATGCAAATATTTGAATCGAAATAAAACACAATTAAACAATAACAAACTATACACAATTAAACAATACCATGTTCTTTTTAACCAATACTTTTACCCTTCATTAACAAGTTCACTTTAATTCTATTTAATTCAAATACATTCATCATCAAAGAACAAACACCTATAATTTAATTTTAAACAAGCATCCTACAAAAGTCAAGGGACTAACAAGTCGATTGTTGAAAGATTAGCGACCAGTTTATCAATAAGGGATTATGAGTAGGTATGGCCATGGCCCGGGTTTTGGTTAATCTGTACCCGACACAAAAATTTAATACATCTATCCGAATCCGATCTAACCCAACATTTTATGATGTTCCACCTAACCCTGCCCGACAAAAATAAAAAAAATTCAATTTTCATTATTATTCGATAAAATAGGGAGTTAATTGAAAAAATATAAATAGAGAGAATAATTATTCTATTTTTATTAGACAAAATAGGGAGATAATTGAAATATATATATATATATATATAAAGAGAATGTCATTATAGCAATTATATCTAAATATTTAAAATAAAACTAAACTATATTTTGGGTCGTGTCGGGTATTTTTCACCTTAAACCCAAACTCGACCCGAACATAAAATTTTCTTTAAAAAATCTGACCTTATAAGATCGAATCGTGTTAAAATCCGTCGAATATGGGTCAAATATCCATCCCTAATTATGAGGCCATACACATTTTTTAACTATTTTTTAAAGTATACTTGAGTGTCGATACTAAACCCTTAAGTCGGTCGGCAAGGTAGATTCATAAAGAATCCAAAACTCTTACCTAAACTTGTAACTTCTATGCTCCAACAAAACTAAAGAACTCTGAACCTCTTTGTATCGCCCCAAATCGACTCGGTCCTTTCTAGAGGATTCAAAATACTGTATTGGGTCATCGAAACATACTGTTACAATTTGAAACTATAGTTTAGTCAAATAATTCAAAACCTCGTTCTGTTACTACTTGTAGTGTTTTCCGGAATCTTTTTCTTATTTTCCATATAATGACCGATTTATTCATTAAAATAATTATCGACCAATGAATCTCTCAGGCAAACGTAATACATAGTTGAACTTTACCTATAAAGGAAAATAAAAAGATGTCAGCAAAAATGGTAGCACTCAAGAACTTGGAGTCTATCAATGGGATGCACCCAATCTCATGTATCTTTTCCATTTTTCCTCTACAAGTTGCTCATATCTATATATAATATACATGTACAAGTGGTTTCAGTAGAAAAGCTGATGATATTTATTTTAGGAGATTCAAGTTCAATCGCTTGATCTGTAAGGTGTATGCATTGTGAAATGGTTAAGAATATGTATGAATAGATACTACCTTATAAATCACCGACTATTAAAAAAATATTCTTTTAAAGATTATTTCATATGTAGTATTATTTTCATGGGTAAATTCCACCACGAATTGTTGTATTATGAATAAATTTACGATTTGATCATCGTATTTCAAAAAGTTACAATAAGGTCATTCTATTTATCGATTAGCATAGTCTCATCTCTTTATACCCCGGACGTTAACTTTTTATTTCCATTTTGGTCACTCAAATATGAGTTAGTGTACATTTTGGTCATTCAACTTTCGTTTGAGTCAACTTTTTGTGTTTTCTTTTCTAATTTCTAATAGGTTGATGCAAGGTCTATTCCTCATTGTCTTGGTGTTCTTGAAAAAATGGTTCTTCGATGGTTTTATACTTCACGGATATGTAAATAAAAATTAGAAAAAATTTGTTTGAATTGTTGCAATAACATCTACTCATTGGTACTAAAGTTGCAAAAAAAAAAAAAAACCTTCAGCTTTTGGCTACACCATTACATACACCTCAAGAAAGATGAAGCAATTTTTTCATTCAAATTCTATGCTAATGTCAATTATCTTGCAACAAACTGCGATGTTATCATACTTTTTTGTGCATTGACAGATGAAACTTGTCACATTATTAATTTCTAAATTAATTTGATATGTAATGAGCTTGTAATTGGCGACGATGATCGTGGCAGTGAGGGCAAATGGTAATGCAATAATTAAATTAGAAAATGTTCTTCACATTTTCCTTTACAAATTCATGAAGTATAAAAAGAATCGAAGAACTTTTTTTTCAAGAAAAACATCAAGTCAATGGATAATTGATCTTGCACTAACATGTAAGAAATTAGAAAATAAAGTCTAAAAAAGTTGACTCGCAACTGAAAGTTGAGTTATCAAAATTAAACTTACTCATAGTTGAGTGACCAACACGTAAATTTATCTAAAAAAATGTTAACATTTTCTACACACTAAAAAAAAGTGATCCGATCATTACCATCGATAAATAGTGATCCGATTGTAACTTTTTGAAATACAATAACTCATTTGTAAACTTACTCATAATACAATAACATCTAGTGTAATTTACCTTATTTTCATTCAATAAATGACAAATAAAATTGTGAATCAATATTTTTGGTTAAATCACTAATCCAGATCGAGTTTTGCAGAAACCCATTATGGAGGCAACTCTCTCAACCCAATTTTTTTCATCCATAGCACCAGGATTCGAACTCTTAACCTTGCGTAAGGGACCTAAACGCCTCATCTTGTTAGAGCAACTAGTTGATGTTTGTGAATCACTATATTTTTTTATTAAATAGAGAGATATTACATTCTCTAGACAAATGTCGTGATTCAAACACATATAAAATGAGATAATATAAACAGCCTTGAACACTCGATCAATTAGTCAATCTCGATTGTAAATCATAATACAATGTTATTTCTTTTTTCAAGTCAGCAACTTCACGTCTCCATCCAACCATGAATCATTTATCAATAACAAACCCCATAAAGAACAAGTCCATGTATAGTACAAGCATTACGCTATCCATCACTGTGGATATGGTAGTGGTTGTTGCAGATTTGACCCTTTTTTCCAGGAAATTTCTCTCTATCCTCTTCAAGTCCTAAACCCACATGGGTGTTGCCTCTCTATCCTCCAACATCAATCCTTCTTAGCACTTTCGCCCACCCCTCTTTCATTATTCATACAAAATGACCTTTGGTCCACTCTCACCACAAAAATATAATTCCAGTTGGCCACGGCTCATTTCTCGATATCCTTTTTAATGCAATAAAATCTTCATTGTCACCTTCCTCGATACATACCTGGTACGGAATAGTTATGGAGTGGTACGATACCGTCAATGCCAGTTAAGCAATCCAAAAAAAGAAATGTAAATTTGATGAGACTTGAGATGGGGAAGAAGAATGAATCTTCATTAATGGCATCTTTCTTTGCTTGTATCGGCATCGGGTAGGGTCAGTTGAGGGTGAGTCCAATACAAGAGGAAGCTTTAGGACAAATTTCTACTATATCTTATTGCAGAGTTGCCCCCAGACAAACAGATTATCCTCTGCAATTTGCCCTTTTTTGTGTGAGTTTGCTGTACAACTTAATTTACAGCTAAAAAAAGGCACTACTTAATTTAGGTTAGTGGTAAGTTTTGAAACTTATAGGCAAGTTTCAAAACTTGTGAAAAAATATTTGGATAAAATTTTAGTTTAGAACCTAAAATGTTATCAGAAAGTATAACGTTTTAGTTGCGTGGATAATAATTTAAGTTCAATGTTTTCAAATATTTTGATTGTGCCGTTTTTTAGTCTTAAATTAAGGTGACACACCCTAAACCCAATGCCTCTTTTGTTGCAATTTACCATACAATAACATGGAAAGTTGATGTGTTATCCACATATATCCATCACGTATCCGAATATGATGAGCTCAAAGTATATGTGAAAATATTATTTAGAAGATATTGTTGGTATAAAGTTGATGTGTTACCCTACAACTAATCCTCTAAACCCTAAACTTATTTTTATAGTGGGCATAAATAAAGGCACAAAAAAAAGATAATTTCTGCTCGATAAATTCTATCCCTACTCTCCCTGTATTGTTGTCCACTATAAATACTAATCTAGGACTAGTTTGAGTTGTTTTTATGTGCTTTGGAGTGAAATTATTTTGCACTTAATTATTTGTTTATTTAGAAGTACTTTTCTATCGCGTTAGAGCTTTATATTCGTTGTTCTATCAGTGTTGCAACTAAGTATTCATTGGAAAATACATATGCAGGAGATTTACGAGGCTATATATCGTGAGTGTCTAGAACTAGCGAAGAGTTAGATTGAGTTAAAACATCTTTTTGGACTAAGAATATATACTAAACGCAAGCGTAGTTATGGAATATTATTTTCCATGATTAATTAGCATTAGATGAAAGAGAAATTGCACGTAATGCATTCGAAGTTAAGAAGAATGTGAGGATAGACAAAGGTAGAAATTGTACTCAAGGGTAAGCACTTCAATTTCACAATTTTTGAAGGGACGTTTTTGGAAGCTTAAAATTAATAATAAATGAAGACGTACAACTTAATATGAATTTAACAACAGTAGATAATATAAACATTAATTTTTTTTAATATTTTAATGTGATTACGTGATAGTATTTATTCTTTAGTTTTAACTTTTTTGAAAATGCACACAAACTGTATAAATTACGCTGCTCTAACATGGATCAAGAGAAATATTTGAATTAAAATAACAGCTTTAAGCAGAGGGTAAAGGGAAAAAAAAGTAAATGCCTCGTATTTAAAAGTTGATCCATAAATAACCTAGTTTCAAGTGTTTTCAGAGTTGCAACAACTCATTTGACATGATTAAGAAGTGATAGTCATCATATTCGAGTTCAAATTTCATCGTATGATTTTTTGTTTGTTTGTTTATTCTTAACCGCGACCTCCTTTATGAATAAAATTTGCAATACAATATAAAATCGGGATCAGCTGCCGAATATAGAAAATGAAACTACTTGCTCATTTCCAAGAAACTAAACCCTTGTTTCATTCCTAAATTTCTGACAAATTTAAGATAAAGAAATGAGCAAAGATGACCCCAACATGTGCATCGAAATTATTTTAAAATGCACGTTCTTATTGCAAAATCAGATTGCACCAGCAGCAGTATTTGATTGAATAATATTTCACATTTGATTTAGGACAGTATGATGCCTTCTTTTATTATTTAGTGTTTCCCCAAGTGTCTAACAATGGGCAAGGAGCAAGATTTGTACAGGTAGCCGACACTGTTCTTTTTCCCACATGAATTATCATTGGAAAGAGCATTTCTGTGGACAAATTACTTATTTCCCTGTCATTGCCCTTTTTCCTTTGTTTTAGAAACCAGAAACCATTACTCTTTTAGCAGAACGTGTATTCTTTTCCACAATATTGCCTTACAAATGGTCATCTTATCTTCTGCCGAATGGCCTGCTTTTTGTGACCTTACTGTATATATGTTCGATACATAAACAAACATGAATGTAAATATATGATCTTTCAAATATATACGAGGATATTTATTTTCGAGTCCAAATATCACAGATTCACAGAGTGGGAATATGCAATGTATACTCTCTTGCTAAATCTTTGCACATTTCCAGGAATATCAATGCCCATATTCCCCTGATAGGAAAGATGACAAAACACAATGTGCAGCAAACCAATGCATGCTATACCAAAATTTAGCTCATCCCATCCATCCCAAAGTCAAGTCAAGCCAAGCGTGCGTAAGCAGCTAAGCAAAATAACACGCAACAGATGAGAGACGATGTGTGTATTCAGGTTTTCTATATATATATATATATATATATATATATATATATATATATATATATATTAGTGGGACGAATTGAAATTTGAGGTTGGAGGGAAAAATATTAGTAATATTTAAAAGTGAATGACAAATTTATAATTATTCTAATTTTTTAAAAATATATATATTTAAAGGTAAAAAAAATTGCTGCATGGGAGCAGGATCCCCTCCCAAGGTACTAATGCTTACGTCTCTGTAAGTTATGATTCACTTATATTTTTTAATAATTGGATGACGATAAATAGATAATTGAGATTATTTCATTATCTATTCTTCTTTAAAAATCTTCTTATTTACTATCGTTAGTCTCAATCATCCATATGCTTTTATCTAACTATTCACAAATTTTGAAAACTTTACATGGGGTGAGAGAATCTTGTCTACCCATATATTGATACAATTGAATTACACACGCACTCAAAAATCCTTGGAAATTACACTATTTTTGTGGTGACACGAACACAAACATGTTGTGTTAGGGACGAAGTTTAGGCCATGTCTAAGAAAGCCTTGCCCCGAGAATTTAAAAATTTTCATAATAAGTTTTTAAAATTTTTTAAAAATTTTAACTTGATCTTTCAATTTTTTGAGTCTATTAACAATTTAGGTCTTCATAAATTTAAATATTAAATAAATTAAATATTATCTTTTAATTTTAAATTTAAATATTTAATAATTCCTTATATTTTTAAATTTGTGTAATTTTCCCTTCAGTCCTCAATCCGTCACTGTGCTTTGTGGGGGTCCGAGGGTTCTTAAATATATCAATAAATGTTTATGTACTTTAAGAGAGAAAAAAATAGTGAAAGTTTAGTTTAAAGTTTGCATGAGGCTTCATGGCTGATGGACTGATTCCCGAGAAACGCGGTTTTAGACCTGCCAGCCAGACCAGCACCAGCTGGCCTTTTCCTCACTTTTATTGTTTTTTTTTTACATCGGCAATGGCTTTTCTCAAGTATTTGTGTACGTATACTTCAGGACGGACTCATGATTTATATTAGGATGTGAATTTTGAAAATGATATATTCGAAATTTAGATATAAAATTAGTATAAAATTTTAAGGGTGCATAATTAAATTATCAATAAAAAGATGGATAGAATTTTTGATACATAAACTGTATAAAATTTATGTTACATAAACATGTATACTTATACTATAAAATTTAAATTTTTAATTTTTAATTCTAAATCTTAAAAAATTAAATTTTAACTCCAAAAACTAACCTTAAATTCTAACTATATGTGTAAAATAAAATTTATATAGCTTGTGTATAAAAAGGTTTTCCTAAAATATATAAATATAAATATAGAGACATGATAATAGATAAAAAATGGTAAACTACACCACATACTACTCAATTATGACCCTTGACTTGAAAATGTCACCAAACTTTAAAAAAAGTTCACAACTAACACTGAACTTTAATATTTGACTCGAAAATACCACTTCACTGTTAACTCACACCAAAACGACGTCGTTTTGCTTGAGGAAAAATATTAAAACCATTCGCTGGGGGGTTTGAACTCATGACCTTTAAAAAAAACAACTAAGCCTTAACCACTAAACCAATATGATATTATATAATATTTTACCACAAATATTATATATCTCAAACTACTTAAGATTAATTCAAATTATTTTAGGAAATAAATAATACTATAAATAATATTAATATATAAATAATATAACATATATTATTTGAATCTATAACAATATATATAAATAAAAGTGTATTGTTTTTATTTTTTATATAATATTTATAAAATAAATATATTATTTAAAAAACTCAAATATTTATGAAAATAATATATTTATATTATAAATAACATATAAAAACTCTAAACCCTAAATCCTAAACCTTAAACTACAAAGGCCAAACCTCAAATCCTAAACCTTAAGGTTTGAGGTTTATAGTTTTTTATATATTATTTATAATATAAATATATTATTTTATGAATATTTTTGTTTTTTAAATAATATATAAAAATAATATATTTTATTGATATATGTATGAGTAATATATTTTATATTAAAATTATTTATATTATTATTTTTTATAAAATAATTTGGTTGAACCAGATGGATAAGTTTATATAATTTAAATAAAAATATTTTATTTTTATTTTTTGTATATTATTTATAATATAAATATATTATTTAGAAAACATAAAGTATTCATAAAATTAATATATAAAAACACTTAAACCCTAAATCCTAAACTCTAAAGTTTAGGGTTTAAGTTTGAGGGTTGAGGTTTGTGGGTTAACAATTTAGGGTTTAGGTTTTTTATATATTATTAATAATATAAATATATTATTTTTATGAATATGTTGGGGTTTTTTAAAATAATATAATTATATTATTAATATATTTTTATTTATATATATTGATATATATATATATGAAAATAATATATATTTATATTTTTATATATTAATATAATTTATAGTATTATTTATTTTATAAAATAATTTGAATTAATCTTAGCTAGTTTGAGATATATAATATTTGTGGTAAAATATTATATAATGTTATGTTGGTTCAATAGTTAAGACTTGGGTCTTGTATTTGGAGGCTTAGGGTTCAAAACTCTCTAAGTGCATGGTTGTCATTTTGGGCTAGATTAGGCTTCAAAACAGCCGCATCAAAACGACATCGTTTTAACTTAACGACGAAGTGGTATTTTTTAGTAACATATTAAAATTCAGTGTTATTTTGATTTTTTTTAAGTTTGATGGTATTTTCGAATCAGGGGCCATAATTGAGTGGTATATGATGTAGTTTACCCTGGATAAAAATGAATCATATATTTCCTTGTTCAACTTTTCATTTTGTTAGAGTCAATATTCGACATCAGTATTTGATTTATACATAAATATAGATATGTGATATAATTTTTTAAAATTTTATCAAATAATATGTACATATACGTCCGACACTCACTCTTAAAATTAAATCAATGAAATTATTAATAAAAAAGCCTCTAGATCTTGGAATCTTTTTCCTGTCTAAACTCACATTACCATATCAAATAAACTAAAGGATATTTTGTTTTCAGGCATAAACACTTACTAATATTTTCTAAATAATGAAGAAACCGATATCAAAGTTTTCTGGTCTGCTCCTCTCTCTCTCATTTAATGTGTATTTTGGCAGGTGTCAACCGGGGTGGGGATGATTTGCTAGATAAGCCTAAAAAACTCTAGAAACAACCGTTTTACTGGGATATGTGATCAACAAAATATGATCTTGAATTGACCTACTATACGAAAGATAAAAAAAAAATCATTCTTTCTCGTTATCTCTTTTTATATATCAATATTAAAAAATTAAATTTTAAATCATAAATTATAAATTCTAAAATTTAAAAACACAATATTCTCGTAATTCTCTACACTCTATACCTTAAACTTAATTTTTTTTAGTATATAATATAAAAAGAAGCATCAAATAGCCAGTGTGATATTGAACCATTCAAAAATTGACCTCTCATGAACAAGTAGGTTGAGTGTGAGGTTTGCAAATTGACATTTCTTCACTGAATGTGTCACCCACATGTTTGGTACAAAATATTTACTATGCCACCACCCACTCATATCTATTTTCCATTTATATACATCTATCTGTCACCCATTTCTATTCATATGTGGAACCATACGGATTTGATCAAGGGATCTTCCAAGTTCCAACTTCAAACACTGGAGCCTCCCCCCATCTATAAATACTCCCCATTTTCAGCTCTTTACCTCATTGCACTCTCCAGCAACAAAAACCAGAAGCATTTGATCCTTTTGCCATCAACAACTACGCACTGCAATTGATTGTTTGCCTTTTGATCATTTTTTTGAAAGTTTATTGCCAATGGTGAAGAGTGGACAACAAAAGATACAAGAAGAGCCAACAAAGCAAATGACAGCATCATCATCATGTAAGAAGAAGTACAGGGGTGTAAGAATGAGGAGCTGGGGTTCTTGGGTTTCTGAGATCAGGGCACCAAATCAGAAAACAAGGATTTGGTTAGGGTCTTATTCTACAGCAGAAGCAGCCGCTAGAGCCTATGATGCTGCACTGCTATGCCTCAAAGGTTCCTCCGCAAATCTCAACTTCCCACACACATCCACTCATCATTACATTCCTGATACCATCATGTCTCCTAAGTCGATACAAAGAGTGGCAGCCGCCGCGGCAGCTAACAGTTTCGTTGGCACCACTTCCTCCCCACCAATATCTCCAACGCCACCATCCACATCATCATCTGTTTCATCCCCATCAATGTCATCGTCACCGTCCGATCAAGTCGATGACGATGTATCGCTGATGCAATCACTTGAACCTATTTCTATGGTGGAACCATGGTACAGCTCCTTTGATGGCCTGCAATCTCCAAAGTATATTGAACAGATGTTCAACTTAGCGCCATTTGATCCCCCGGCCGTGGTGAATGATTTTTATGAGGAATTAGGCGATATTCGCCTATGGAGTTTTCCCTGAGGCAAAGTCAAGGCATTACATTACACCATTCTTTTCGTTCATTTGTATTCATTCATGATCTTCGGTTGTTGTTTGAAGGCATTGCTGACAGTGACTCGAAATTCATATTTTAACTTTATTTTTTAGTTGGAGGGAAGAAATCCACATGGAGATGAAAACATTTTTTGGGGGAATCTCAAATGTGGGGTTTCTACGTATTCAATTTATGCAAATTAAATGTCATACGACCTTTGTAATGGAAAATAAGTACTTTTTTTCATTATTATATTTTTTTACTATATGTTTCTTGTTAAATTTTAGGGTTCTTCAAGTTATGCATATTCCATTTATTTTCACAGGCCTTTGAAAATTGTGAGGACCCCAAGTTTATTTTGTTTAGGGTAGAGTATTCAAATAATCACTTATCTGGATTGAAGTGATTTTTTTGGCCAATGAACGTCCAAAAACCACAAAATAGTATTAACATTTTGATTCAGTTACAAAATGGTCTCTGCTAGTGATAAATTTTGATAGTTTTGAATGATCAATTTGTAACATTTGAAAAAAAATAATGAAAACCTCGTAACTGAATTAAAAGTTAAATGATCATTTTGCAACTTTCAAAAGTTCAGTGATAAAAAAGATCATTTTAGCATAATTTAGTGACCATTTGTGTACGATTACCCTTTTGTTTATTATTGATAAAAATGACTGTCAATGGGAGCAAATTCTGGAAATTGTTGAAACTTGAAACCATATGTAGTTGCTGGCCGAGCAAAAAAAAATATGTAGTTGCTGATTTTCTTATTAAAATGTTCACATTTTTACGCTATTGCCTTAAAGAATCATAGCAATTTCCATTAATGCACCTCAGCATCTAAATCTTCACTAGATTTAGATGTTTGTAAATGGTATACGGCATTGCAGCTTTTCCAAGTATCTAGGTTTTGCATTACAATAACTAACAATCTTCCATCACTAAGCAGACAAGAAAAACACAGACAGAATCTGTAAGTTTGTAAATAGTTACAAACTTTTGTCTTTCCATATATATATATATACAAAGAGAGAAAGAAATCTTTTTACTGTGAGTGCTGGACATGGTCTGATTAACTTTTCTTAAGGTTTTAATATATTCGATCAGTCTTTTAAAGGATTATAGTCAGGGACGAAGCCCTGTTCGGGTTGGGAGAGGTCCCAAAATTTTTTGGTATAATAGCATTTTGGATAGAGCATCTGCTTCCTTACTGCTCTAAGAAGTAAGCTAAAATGTTATACCTTTAATAGATACTAATATATACACTGTTTTTAGAGAAGTTCAAATTGATTAGATTCTTATTTCTTGATTTAATTGGTCGAATCGGTTCGATAAAAGTTTGATTTTAATATACAGACCAGTCATTGATTTTAGAAACACATGTTACATGTAATTGAGATGGATAATGAAACTGTTTTTCTGCAGCATTTAGAGCTTTTACAAACATGTTTTGCAACAAAGTCTGCATGAACAGCTGCATATAAAATCCTAAAGAATTCAGCAACGTTGCGTCCTTGATTCAACTGCAGGAAAGATAGTTAAACAGGATTTCAGTTTCTATTAATAGCAAGATTATAAACTAATCAAGCATTATGATTTACATTATTGGCTGCATGATAAAACTCTAATTATGTTCAGTTTTAATATTTTCTATTGTTAGCTGAGCATGAAATTGTGATTATCTTTACATATTGCATGCACAAAAATGAAATCACTGAGAATCAATTTTCATTACCAGGGGATGTGCTGATTCTATCAGTCTCTGGGTTAATTCTCGCATGCCTTCGACGGAAAGGCCACAAATTACTAGCCAGTTGCCTGAGCCTCCAACATCTTCTGCCGTTGTCGGAAGAAACCGAAGAAGCCTCGGGTTCGGAGAAATAGTCACTGATAGATAGTGCATCACTACTGCTAACGGGTCAAAATTGTTCATCGGTACCGCTAACAGGCAACTCATGGCGGCAAACAGGGAAAGAATTGTGAAGCCTTAACCAAGGCACGATGCAATCAGTGTGGTATATGTGATCACAAGGCAATTCCCTTGCCTCTCCACCGACCTTGAATTCCTCCTTACAAACCGGACACTGCGAGTCATGGCGTAGATGTGATTCGGTAACCTTCACAGTTGGAATTGCATCGATTGTTGACTCGGGAGCCGGGGGTACTCCTGGACTGTCATTTTGTGTTAGTTGCTCTATCAACTCATTTAGTCCCGGTCCGAAAAAGAAGTTCCTTGGATCAAGACCAGGGCGTGCAAGGTTTTCATGTGGCAAAGTTGGTTCACCTTCGCCTAGGCCAAAAGGACCTGCCGGTCGTACGATAATCCATGTCCTAGTAAGACGTGGAGATTCAGGTTCTTGCTCTCTATCGTTAGTTTCATCAGAACTACGGCTCCTGCGCCTGCGAAGATGCTCCCTGGGCAAATCTTCACCTCCGGAGCCGAGTAAATTGTTCCGACGTCTGAACCAACGCCTGCCTCGAGGTTCTTGGTTATCAGAATTGCCGGGATTGAATAGCCTGATTGGAGGATCCATAAGAAGGGACAGTGCTTCCAACAAACGAGCATCAGGGGATGGATCAAAAGCAGTGAAATCAACAACCATCCTGGGTCTGGTGATTTCCATCTCGCAAACAAACGGCCCTTGACATTGAGGGCAGACGATCTCCTGAGGATTCGTAAGGGCAATCCGGACAGATTGATGGCAGTGGTAACACCAGTAAAGCTGGTTGTTCCTCTCAGGGGGTGCACCATCGGCCCCAGCGGTAGCATCGGTGCCATTGGCCCCACCGGTAGCAGGGGTGGTAGCATCAGTGCCATTGGCCCCATCGGTAGCATCGGTGCCATTGACCCTTGCTCTGGGTGGGCTTTGAGACATGATATTCTAGTTTTGATCAATTTGGTTAAGGTTTAAGAAATTATGATATTGGAAACAACATATATTACCATACATGTACCAAGATGAGCAGAAAAGCATGGCTTTCTAGGTCAGCATAAAGCAATCCTCTCTTTCAGAGTTTTTGTGTTGTTTTATTTATGTTTGGTTTGGCTTGAGAGGGTCCATGTTCACACTGTTGTCGTCCAGGCAAAGCAAACGATGAGAAAAGATTTTGGTAAAAGGATTTTTATAGTTGTAAGCTTTTAATGCCTTTGTTCTACGGAATATTTTTAATTTCCAGGGAATTTATGGTGTTAACATTCCCGGGTAGAGACGTTACCATCAAAACAGATTATGTTAGCAGTAATCTATCTCGTTAATGTAACCAAAGTGGATGAATGGAACCATTTCTTTCTTTTTCTTTTTTTTTTTTACTAGAACCACTTCTCCACTGAGACCACTTGTTAGATTCGGAACCATTTCTTAATCATTATTCAAATAAAAGTTATAAGTTTGCTTTCGATAAATAACCTAAATCGTTGGCCTAAACACCTAGTTTGCAAATGTGTAATGGGCAATGGGCATTACTTGCTCATGAGTCCGGCCTGATAGACCCGGCCCATTTACCATTGAACTTTGAACTGGTTATATAATTGTAATGTTTCCAAGCACCAACTGGTTGAATCCTTGAACTGATTTTGCACATTTTATTGGAACCGTGAAGTGATTTTCTGCCTACCATTGCGAGAAAGATGATCACATTCCTTTGGGACTTCTAATTTGGCTTTGGTGGACCATTAATTCCCCCAAATGTTCAAGACTTTCAGATTGTGTGAAAAGGGGATTCTGAGAGCTGCTGGTGTTTATTTCCCATTGAAAGGCAACGAAAAGCATTAACCCTACAAAACTTTGTGATAGAATTATAGACAAGAAACAAGTTCATGATATGGCCAGCTTTGATATTGTCATTATGACTCAAAATCATTCATGAAACCTGAAGATTTCTAGCAAGAGAGGAATCAACTCTCCTAGTTAAGGAGTAGTTATATAACTAGACCTGACAAATTTGACCTGAGACTAAAATCGATTTATCTGGCCAGAGATTGACCTGAACATGATGACACAAATTTGTTCCGAAACTCGAAATAAAACGAACCGAACCGAAACCGACCTGAATTTTAGCTAAACCGAAATAGACCTAAACCGATTTTTAACCAAACTGAAAGCAACCCGATTTTTAACGAGGCCAGGCTTGTGTTCCTTCCCCACTGTTTATTGCCATATATTGCCAATCAAAGTCCTAAAATTCCCCCATCTCTTGCTTGCTTTTGCAAGGCCTACTCTCTATGCCACGCTTATCATGCTGTTGTTGACTGTTGTAGAGACATACCCTTTCTTCTGTTTTATTCTCTCATGTTACGTTGCTTTCAAAGTCCCCATTATCATTTCTTCTCCCTCTGCCTACACCATGAATAGGATTTGCGAGCTTTAATTTCTTACTACCATCCTATCTAACATCAAATATGATATATCATATATATTCGAATAAAAATATATATAGCAGATATTTGATACGAATATATTTATTTTTTAGAAAAAACCTCGTATGTTTGGAGGTTTATACTATGTGCTTGTATTCGAATATATAACAAAAATAAATGTCATATATATATATATATATGGATGATTCTACAATAAATATGCCATGTACATCTATGTACCACTAATCATGTGTACCGCGCTATGTACCATTAACTATTTTAATTAGTTTTAAAATCACAAGGACTAAAAGCGTTATTGTCCCTTTTTAGAATAAAATTTAAAAAAACAATATTTATATTAGATTTTTTTTTCTTTTTGCGTAAAGCACACAAATGGTAATAGAACTTTGGTAAATTATTTAATTTGGTAACCAAACTTTCAATTGCTTTAATATTACCATTAAACTTTTAGTTTTGCTCCAAATTGGTCACTGACCCGTTAACAGAAGTTAAAAAGGGTGACATCACAGTTAAAATATTTTGTATAATAACATATTTAGTCCTCCATGTTTGCACATTCAAATAATTTAATCCTAATTCAAAAAATAATAATTTTAACCATCATTATTTGCACATTATTTCAATTTTGCCCTATTTTTAATTAAAAATAATTTAACCATAAACCTTAAAACTATACAAGTTCCATAAATTGTAGGTTTGTGACTTGAACCTACTGCCCTTAATCGTGAGTGAAATCGACGAAGGGCTTCCTTTTCTGCTAGAAGCTCATCCGAGATGTTTGACAGCAAACAAAGCTTTGCTGATGGGTAAGGAAATCTCAAAAAACAACACATTGTTGCTTTAGCAAATTTTTGAACATGAGTTATCATTAGATTGAAATTTTCATGTCAAGAATTTTTACCTTTTGTTTGTAATTAAAGGTTTGAAGCAAACAATTGCAAGTCATGAAGCTTGCTGAAATTTTTGTTGCTGCTGAACATTTTCAAATCATGATATGCAGAAAGCTTTGTCATCTATTGAGGCAACAAAAATACTTTCTCCTTTGGTTATCAGTTAGAAGTATCTAGTTTAGACCTTAGATCTTTATTTGTTTTATATTCCTGGATTGACTGATGTGGCAGGGAACTTATATTCAACATTGAATCTACACTTTTTCTCTCATTAATTCCTATTTGGGTCATGGCAGTAAAAAATATATGGATCTAACTAAAGGTACGTGAAGCTGACAATTATCATCGTTCTTGGTGGAAAAGACATGGACTTGTTAACTGGTTTTCTATACAAATAATTTACGGAACTCGTATATGTTTAGGTTAAACTATTTTTAATTGAAAATATAGTAAAATTAAAATAATGTGTAAATAATAAGGGTTAAATTTATTAATTTTTTTGAATAGGACTAAATTATTTGAATGTGCAAACATTGATGAGTAAATGTGTTATTATAAAAAAAAAATTTAATTGTCGCATCACTCTTTTAACGGTCGTTAACAGATCAATGACCATTTTGAGCAAAATTAAAAGTTTAATGGTAATATTTAAGCAATTTAAAGTTTGGTTACTAAATTAAATAATTTACTAAAATTCAGTTATCATTTTTGTACTTTACTCAAAAAGAAAAAAATCTAAAAAATAATATATATTTTTGTTTTTTAATTTTATTCTAAAAAATAATAAAAATACTTTCACATACTATAATTTTAAAAATAATTAATAGTACATAACAGCATGTAACGTTTATTGTAGAATCGTTTAATTTTATACCTAATAGGCATCAGCCAAGCAAGCCTCCGGACTAAAATTCAATAAATGCTTTCCGCACAACTTCGTCTAAAAGCTACATTGACCCTCAATATATATACGAGGAGGCTATCAACTTCTATCGAGTTGAGAACCCACCTGAAAGTCAATATAATTTTTTTTTCCTTCTTCATCTCCTCATCATTATTGATTGCAGCTCTTCACCCATATCAACATTGGTGAAACTGTTTGAAGACCCACCACCTCCATCATATATATTGTCACGATGTAGGTGAAAAAATATTTTATGTAAATGATAATTGAACAGACGTTTTGAATAAATAAATTAGAAACCAATTTCAACACGTTAAAAATGAATGTTTTGATATAATAATAGTGTATGGTTTTGTAAATATTATGGAATGCTTAGTAGGGGTGTTTAAAATTGTCCAATAGATAGCTCTAGTGGCCCAATAAATTTACAATGCAAGTTATAAAATAGAAGGGAGGATAAAACATAATAGTAATATAGCAGTGATATTAGACTTATTAATAAGGGTGTTCAAAAATATTTGATCTGATCGATTTGATCTGATTATCCGTTGACCCGATCCGAAAATTGAGATATATGATCCAATTTTTATTTTCGGATTGGATATCTGATCCGATTTTAAATTTTACGGATCAGATAGGAACAACAATATTTCATGTTTCGAATTATCTGAAAATCCAAAATTTCATGAATATTAATCTTGTTATATTTAACAATTTGATGCTTGTTGTATCCGAAAATTAAAAAAAATCAAAAATTTCAGAGATGTGAATCTTGTTATATTTAGCAATTTGTTGTTTGTTATATTCGAAATTTCAAAATTTTTATAAATACGATCTTCATATTCGAAAAACTTGTTAAATCAAATTATATTTTCTGATAATCGAATATCCGAATATCCAATTTAAATATTCGATATCCGAATATCCGAATATCCAATTTAAATATCCGATATCCGAATATCCTAAAAAACCGGATCAAATTTAATTTAATATCCGACAATGAATACCTCTACTTATTAAATCTCTGAATACCAATTAAACCGATTTTGACCCCTAAATTGCCAGGTAACACAAATCATGAGATAATGAGTACAAAGCAAGAGTCAAACATATAGAATATCAGAAGAAATATGTGCATGAATGGAGGTGAGTGTAAGCCCACAAATCAATGACACTTGGCATAGGCAACTGTTGATGGAAATCAAACAGGCTATAAAAACAGAGCCGGAGAACAAAAACCAGCGCACGATGCTCCAACCGGGCGATGTGGGTTAGGGCCTAGGGGGACTGTTCTAAAACTTGGCTTTATTGGAACGCACAGAATGACAATAGAGCTGGACTTTCCAAAGTGCAAACTGCCAGGAAAAACCATAACTTTGACAGGTTTTTCCTACCATGGATGCAATTGCTATTCAGTTAGATTCTAAATGTAATGGATATACCAAAAGAAAGAAAAGTAGAAAATAGTACCATTCCATTTTTCCAAATTCCAATTGTATGCAATATCTGTGTTTGGCGTTAGCAATTGGAATGGAATCCAGACATTGAAGTAACCAAACTAATGCCCCATTGAGGAGAAACAAAGTTATGGGTGCAACTCTATTTTCATTTCTCAAGATTGTCTTCTTTCAAACAAGGTACACAATTTGTAATTAACTAAAATGTATCTGTTCGTTTCTTCGATGGTCGGAAAATTTTGTCCCATTAGAAACATTTCCAATGTTATTACTATTATTTAATTTGGGTTCCATACGAAACATTAGAAGAAGCTAGATATTGGCAAAAAAAAGACCTGTCTTGTATAGCTTTAATTTCAGTGTTGAAAAATGTGCCTCATAAGTTGACATTTCTATTGTGAACACCTAGAGTATGAGGTGATGATATCTTTACATGCTCAAAATGCCTTAGCCAATCAAATATGACTAGACGATGCTTCACTTTTCAACAAGCTTGTATTTAGGCGTTTTCAAGTATAACGTGTAAAATTTTATGAATGTTGAAGCCGTCAACTTCACCTTACATCTTATAAGTTTATGAACGATACTTGTTATAATTAAAGGAAAATAAGGGAATAAACAAACTAAGACGACAAATAAAAGTAAAAATATATGAAACATTAAGATTTATGTGAGAAACCCTAACGAAAAAAAATCACAAATAGAGGATGAAAATTTTTACTATGTCGTAAGAAGAGATTACAAGTGTGATCAGTGGCGGAATCTAATAAAGGAGTTTGAGAGGGCAACTTAAAACTTTAAAAATACATGTTTAAATTAAAATTTTCAAAAATTTTGAATGGGTCTAACTAAATTTTTTGTATTTTTGAGAGGCTTAATGAGAACTTTAAAAATCATGGGAAATGTTTAATAAAAATATTTAAAATTTTAAAGCTTAATATCAACTTTTAAAATTTTTGTACGGCCAAACTAAAAATTTTAAAAAAATTAAGAGATTAAATTTTAATTTCTCAAATTTTTGGGGTGATCAACCTGTCCCTTCTTTATTCCGCCACTAAATGTGATGCATTGATGCAATACAACCGATACTACATAACGATATCCTAATTCTTAGATGTCTATTTATTTAGATATATTATTTGCTTACAAAGGAAATGTACAAAAAACAATTTTACTCGTATGTTCTTACTGTTCATCGAACACGTAAAGGAGAAGTAAAGTTTCACTTGATTTTGAATTCTTTCGTATCGCATAAGACATCAATCTATGAAGGATACCTATAAAAGATCCGACCTCAAAAACATCAATCAACGAAGTACATATATAGTTTGAAAAAGAATTTAGATTGCAACTCTAACACACGACTGAAAACAGTGATTAACTAATTATTTTGCATAACAAAGATTTAATTTTGCTACAGAAAACATAGTATCCGAAACTAGAAAATCATCCTTTTGATATTAGTGAACCCCCCCCCCCCCAAATTAGAACCCTGTATAGATAACAACAAAACAGGGCAAAATAGCCTTATGATTAAACACATACAACTCATCTAAATTGGAGTAGACCCCAACATCTCCCCCCACAGAGTCGTAATCCTCCATGTTACCTTCCATGCTCTTCTGAACTCTCCCGGCGATCACCCTACAAACAAGCATTGCCCTCTTTTCATTCCAGTCTTCAACTCCGGCCGCTTTATCATGAGCTTTCCCACTGGTTGCTGTTGTCAGGATTCCTTTTCCATTCAATTCTTGAACCACCTTGAAACCATTCTTTATGATGCTACACACATTGCAGTTTGGGATCGAATTGCACAAGTTGGAGGAGCCGTAGAGGCCGAGTGAGCATGCAAAAGTGGTGCAGTGGAACCTGAGGAGCTCGTTGCCGTCTGCTATGCAGCGTGGGTGCTTTTTCGGGAGCTTGGTTGCTTTTGATTTGATGGAGTCTCGGTATTCTTCGAATTTGGAGATGGTTCTGGGGGTGTTGTGGACTTTAAGAATACGGTCTATTTTGCATATGGGTGTTTGTTTCTTTAACCAGCTTGACTGGAATATGATTTCCACTATGTTCTTGCTGGTGTCCTCAGGACCCAGTTCGGACACTGTTTATAAATATGCAAGGGAACAGCAAAATCAGATTAAGAAAGTTTATACAGAGAATATGGTAAGGGGATGAAATTACCTGCATGTCTAACAGCTTGATGAAGCTCCAAATTCTCAGGTTTCATGAAAATCTCACCACATTCAGGGCAGGCGCAAATGGAAGTCCTCAAGGAAGGATCTTTGGCCATTCCAAGGACTGGATCGACCACCATTCGGCACTCGTAACAGCCGGAGAATCTCCTGAATGGCATTCCTCTGAAAGACCCGCCGACGGAGGAGACCGAGGCCGATGCCGATGCAGAAGATAAAGAAAGTGAAGAATTCGTTGATGGAGCTACTCCATTGAGTTCATGCAGAGGAGCTTTCATGGATCTGCTAGAAGAAGCTTCAAGTGATGCCTTTTTCTTATGGGCTTCAGGGGGAGCTGCCCTTGCTTCAGGCTTTTGCATCACCTTTGTATTGCTACATAATGAACCGGAACACCTCATTTTCTTGCATTTCTTCCCATCTTCTTCCACCACTTGTTCCTTTTGCTTTTGCTGCTGGTCCTGGTGTTGCTCTTGTTGATGCTGCTGGGGGTTTTTGCCAAAGAAAAGGCCTTTGACAACCGCCCAAGGCGGTGGCTTGTCGTTCTTCTGATGCCGCTTCTTCTGGTTTCGGTATGTTCCCATGCTTGGTTTTCTTTGGTGGGTTAGTCCAGCCATTTCTTCTGAGATTCAGACAAACACGAAGCTGAAATCAGTTGGTAAGAGAGAGAACTGCAGAGATGCTTCTTAGTCTCCCACTGCCTACTCACTACTTTAGCTTATTATTATTTGCAAATTTTATTTATATATGAAGAGTTTTTAATTTAATCAACCTCTCTATAGATTTGCTCATGGCAACTTTAGGCCGTTGATTTCCATCATAGATACTTGGATAATCTCAACAAGCAACAAAATGTGGGTCCTAACATTGAATCATATAAATATAAATATCATTTTTTATTATACATCTACAAGGTACATGTCGAGATTTGAATCCTTAAAGATAGAGCAACATAAATATTTTTTTCACTCGACCAATTAATGTATCTTAGAAAAAGTGATACTAATTTCAGTAGTATACAATAAACAATTGGTGATTGGATCAAGCTTGTTACAAATTCATTTTTTTTAACTTGTAGATGAATATCAAGTTTGAATTGAATTAGATTGAATGTTATAAAGCTCTTCAATTCGTTTAAGGATGATTAGAACAGCTTTGCATCAAATGATAAACCTTTCCCCATATGGGGCTCATAATAAAGCAACATTTCATCAACTATATCTAATTATTGCATCCCTATAATCATTAACATCACACGAAAACGCCATGTGCTCAACAAAATCACCCTACTTTCCTCCTTCTTTCCCATTGTTTGACAAAATAAGCAGACTGCAAGTATATTTGCAGATTGGTTGTCGGTGATGGTGATGTGGTGGCGGTCGAGGTGGTGGTGGTGGATGGTGGGAGCTAACTGCTAAGCTAACCCGAGGTGGGATATTTGGGGGTGAGTGCAAACTCACTAATTGCACAATTATGGGGGGAAAAGCTGCTTGATTCCTTGTGCCTCAAAATCATGCCACAGTTGCCCCGGAATAAAGCTTTTAACAGCACTACTTTCTTAAACAAAACATTTTTTAATAGCAACTAAACATTTCTTGAGGAATCATCCGCAGCCAATGCTTTTCAAAAAGAGAGTAACCGTTGAAGCTGAGAATGGGATCAAAAGCACAATTCAAACTTGGGATAGACACTGTTAAACCCAGAACGTTTTAGCTTTTAGCAAGCTTTTTGGTTTACTCTGTAAAGTTGGGTTGTCTTGTCTACATAAAGAATGAAGCTGATTAATCTCGGACTCATTATTCTTGCAGTGGTCTAAAGTTCATTTCGAACCTCCATGTCTATCGGTTCATATTTTTTTCTTAGTCAGACATACACCTTACCTACGCAAGTACTTGAATTCGAATCTCCTAAAATAAACATCATTCTTTTTTTTCACTGAAGTCATTGGTTCATTTTGGAATGAAGTTAAATGATATAGAAGCAAGAGTGTTGGTAATCTGCAAAACCATGAAATGGGCATTAATCAATGGGCATATGGTCCATAAAGAATCAAAGATGACTTTGATATCATCATATAAAGAAATGTGTTTGTCTAGGGACCAAAATTATTAGACTGAAGCCCAGTTTAACTTCCTAGGCTTCTAACTCAGAAAAAACAAAATGTAAATGGTCGACGAGAGCCCGTATTTTTAAAATTTACAGTATAACATAATATATATATACATGCTTACATAAGTGAAGGAGACGTCCATCCATATTTTTTAAAACATTTTTTTTTGTTTATTTATTTAAAACGTTTCTAAAAATAAAGTTTACTGAAATCAACTGTAAAAAAGCATGCAGTATGATATGTAATAACCAACCATTTGCAGTAATAAAATAGTGAATTTACTATTTTATAACAATTGAATAGTTTAATGATCATTTTATAAAATTTATAAAGTTCAATGATCATTTTATAACTACTAATATATTATTTTAATTAGGTTGACATGCCCAGTCAATCTATTGTTAGGCTATTGATGATATCCTCAATACTCATTTTATAACAAAATTTAATATTTAATATTTTATTTTGTAACTTTTTATAATTTAGTGTCAAAAGGATCATTTTGAAATAGTTTAATGATCATTTGCGAATTTAAAAAAAATGATTCTTTTACTGGTCTGATTTCTGTTTTTTAAAGTAAATTATATTGGAAGTCACTCAATTATTAGTAAAGTTACAAACAAGTCACTCAATTATTAAAACTTACAATCAAGTCACTTAATTAAAGTTTAGTTATGATCGGGTCACTCATCCGTTAAAATACAAGCAAATATCTAACTAGACTTGGTATAATGATAGTTTTAGTCTTCAAAACCTACATATGCTATCATTTTAGTCTTAATTTCTTAAACTCGATTCGAAACAATTTCAAATAAAATTTGAGTTATAAAACAAGAATTCGAATAACTCAAAATTTTTAGTAATTATTGGATAGATTTTCAAGCTCGAGTCGAGTCCCTATATTTTTCCTGATATATGTATATTGCATATGAAGAAATATATATATATATATATATATATATATATATATGTATACCATTTATGGATACAAAAATATATTAAATTGGAACTAATCAATACCACATTATTATAAATATTTATAATTAAATTTGAACAGAAACTCGAATAACTTGAATTTTAAACATTGCTACTATAATAGATAGGCAATCCGAGTTTAAATGCGTTGAAAAGCTCAAAAACCTCATCAAATATGATGGTTTTGAGTAGGCTGAGGAAATTGGGTATTTCTGATCTTCCCTTTGTCTGCTACATCCTATTGTATCAGATAAGCAATAGTGTTGCTATCAATCTACCAGCACACATGGGTGACCATTACCAGCCACTTGTTTGTTATGTCATTCTTGGTATTCTCTGGCCTTTTTCCCCCACTTTTTTCAGCAATAAGTTAAATTTCTCATCTGGGTTTTCTTTCTTCGTTTCAAGTGGATACACTACAGAGACAAAGAATGGGAAAGAAAATCTGAGCTTACAGCATAAATGATACTCCATGTTTGAGCTCACCACCGTTTGGTTAAGCAGTGAGTTTTGCTTAACATGGTTTTTATTACAAGACAAGTCAAGAATACTGCTGCTGTGCCTGTGCTGAAGAATTTTGGATTGAATAGAGTCTAGATGGTTAAGCAAAGTGTTGGAATATTTCAACTCA
Organism: Hibiscus mutabilis; assembly: GCA_019671005.1. Taxonomy (NCBI): domain Eukaryota; kingdom Viridiplantae; phylum Streptophyta; class Magnoliopsida; order Malvales; family Malvaceae; genus Hibiscus; species Hibiscus mutabilis. The sequence goes on along the minus strand of CM033713.1, from coordinate 20,438,878 downwards.
ATATGCCATTGGAGATGGAGGCTCCAAACAACGCATAGAGTGTCGTTTAAGGGAGCATTGCTTGATTCGGGGGTACGCCAATAAAGCAAGCAGAAGAAGAAGGTTTCGAATTTGCCTTGCCCCGGACTTTCTCGATCATGTTATTATAATGGATCTATACCATTTATCAGGAGTTTAATTGAGTTTGTGTCCTCGGTTAACCTGTTCTCAATTCAATTAAATTACACAAAACTCTTATTTTAAATGATAATAAATATTTTTATAATAATATTTTCGACATTTTCATACTTTATATAATCTTTAAAACAATAAAAAAAACTAAAAAAAACATTTTTTAAAAGTATTGAACAAGAGAACTATGATTTGTATGTAAATCATTTACCACTCTACCTAGTACCTATATTTATTTACTAATTAAATTTTCATACATCTTTTTTTTGAAAAAAAAACTTTTGTCCATACTGTGTAGGGGAGTAAACGAGCCAAGTCGAGCTCGAGTAGTGCTAAGCTCAACTCGGCTCGTTAAGATTTCGAGTCAAGTTCGAGCTCAAGTAATTTTTAACGAACCTGAGAAATATAAGTTCGACTCGGCTCGTTAAGAACTCGAATCAAGTTCAAACTTAATTTGAACCCAATCGAGTTAAATGTTAACTGATCTTTGACAGTATCAGGTTCGAGTAGCTCGTTATTTATTATTAAATTCGGTGATCGACAAGGCTAAGAAAATAAAAGTAAAAAAAAATACGGCGCTCTTCAATTTATAGGGAAAAAAATTATTAGGGTGAATATTTTATTTTGAGACAAACTTAATCTCATTATCTTCTCCTACGAGTTGCTTTCTAAAACTTATTACAATTTACAACCACCGAAACTGTTCATTCTGAATCACTTGGGAGTTGGGAGTTGGGATTAAGAATAGGCATAAGTCATAGCCAGACCTTATAATGTCAGACTTTGAAATAAGTATATATATGGTGTTTAGAGGTACCCTACTTTTATTATATTTTTTTTCCGGTGAATGAATAACTAGAATTGGGACGGAGCTATAAAATTATTTAAGATAATTTATTTTTAACGGTATTTAAGAGATTAATTATTTTTTAAGAGGTGCCATATATATTATTTTTTATATACAGATTATATAGAAAAAAAAATTTAAAAATTTTTGAGGTGTCAATAGAAGCTTCTTGCATATGGCTCCCCATGACTAGAATATAATTGAATCGAAAAATTATATATGATATTTATGTATGGTGAAACTTAAACATGAGTATTCAAATACTTATGAGCTCAACCATTATCAACTCTACTTACTTTTATTATATTTATAGATAAAGAACAAAAATGTAAAATTCTTGTAAATAAAAGGTCGGGTCGGATTCATATTTAGAGTGATTCAAATTAATAGTGTAATTTTTTCTTATATTTTTTATAGATATTTGAAGTAATGTCTCATCTTTATTTTTTTATAATTAGGTTTTTAAAATTATTTTTTTTACAATTGGATCTTTAAAAATAATATTTTACAATTAGGTCTCTAAATTGAATTTTTTATAGGTCTGGTTCGAGTTGAGGTACATAAAATTCAGGTTGGATTAATTTCAAATTTAAAATAATTGTTTTCAGGTCGAATTTGTGTCGGTCAAACAATCGACCCGACCCGTGCCCATCCATATATAAACGCACTAAAAAGTTTTTTTTATAAAAAGAACTCTACTCATTAAGATGGAATAATATCTTTTACACTGAATGACTAGCATTATCCACACCAAATTTATAACTATTCATTCCTTCATGCCTAAAACAGTGTGTAGATCATGCTTTTGCTAATTTGCCTTTCAACATCTTGTTGAACGGAAATTTTGATTTTTTTAGGACAAAGGAATTGGGATTGGTTAGGAGTTGGAGATGATGTTCTGGAATAACAACAACATTATAAGTGGGCATCAATTTGGGTCATCATTTTTATGCTTTATTTATCATGGGATGTTTGACGATTCAAGTTCCAAATAATTGTTCTTGTATCGAATCCAAAAATAATTAACAGAATTTCAACCTTTTTGCTCCTTTTATTTAATTTTGAAAACAGATCTCTCTCTCTCTCTCCAGCAAAGCTATGAATATTTCGCTGTCGTATTTTTAATATATTCAACAAATAGTAATGCTTTTATTAAAAAAATTCTAACTGCTCTATTTTTTGCGGCTCAAATTTTTTTATTTAGTCACTGATATTCGATTTATTGGTTGATTAATTATAATTGAATTTTTCATAAGCCTAATATGGTGCGACCCTCTCAATCTATTTTTTCTCATTTACAACGTCAGACTTCGAACTCTTGAAGTTTAAAGAACCTAAAGTCTCATCCAACTATACCAATTATTTATTGATTTTTTTATATATTTTTCTATAGTTGACAACAAAGCTAATTTAAGACTGATCGTTGACCGTTGACTTTTCTTTTTTTTAGTCTTTATATTATTTGTTTTGCTTTATTAGTCTTTCTTTCTCCATATAAAATAGTGAATGGTTTTGTATGCTTTAATGATATTTTTTGGGTTATATTTGACATTGTCTCTCTAGAAGCATTATTCTGTTATCTATTAATCTATCTCTGCTTTGAACCCTTAGGGTTAATATTGATAGACAATCGCAATCACTCAAAATATATTGTAGTTGAGTTGTGGTATAATGTAAGTTTGTCAACAAGCTATTATTGTTATTGTTATTGTTATATGTATTTTATGTTTGTGTTGATGGTATTTGCCCTTTATAGCTGACAATAATATTGTTTGTGTTGTTATTTGTTTGAGTTAGGGGTGCTTATTGAATTGAGCAGCTCACAAACAACTCGAGCTTGACTAGGTCGAAATTCAGTTAACTCTCGACTAGAATTGACTCGAATCGAGTTCGACTCGAGATCTTAGTGAATTAAGTCGAGCAAGGCCTAACTCGACTCAATTAGTTCGTGAGCAGCTCGTTATTTATTTTATAATTTTTTACGATTTTTTGGTGGCACTTTAAAAAAATTATGTTCTAAGAAATTTAAATAATAGTTGATAACTCTAGAAAAGTTAAGTGAACTTCTAGATAATTTATCCATAAAATTTTAGCTTCAATTTTTCAAAGAATTAAAAAAAGTTAATTCGTATTAATAAGAAATTAAATTATAATAATGAGTCTTTCATTTTTTTTCTTTATTATTACTTTAGGTATAAAAGTAGATAATTTACCCATAAAATTTTGGTTTCAAATTTTCAAAAGATTTTGCATTTCCCGGGAATTAAAAAAGTTAATTTATATTAATAATAAATTAAATTATAATAATGAGTCTTTTTTCCTTTATTATTACTTTAGGTATAAAAGTAGAAAAAGAGAAAAGTCTTTAGTTTTCACTTCCCATATAAAAAATACGATTGAAAGTTAAAACCTAAAATTCCTAAGGTATTATGTCCTTTGTTGTTTATCGAAGATTGTTGAGAAACTAAAGAGAGTCTCACACTCGAATATCGACTTCATCCCTAACTCGGTCATGACAAGTTCATTTATTTATCTTCTCAAACCTCACGTTTTTTTCCTGAATTTCTATGTTTATATTAAGTTCGAATAGTATCACTAGATTTTACCTATATTTAAAAATAAACAAGGTAAAAATTTTGACGAGCTTAACGAGCAACGAGTTGAGTCAAACAACGAGATATTTTAATGAGCACGAGTCGAGCAAAATTTTATCGAGCTTAGCGAGCAATGAATCAAGTTGAACAACAAGATTTTTTAACGAGCACGAATCGAACAATATTCAACTCGCGATCGACTCGCTCGATAAGCATCCATAGTTTGAGTTATTTGAATGGAATTTACCTATATTTGTTGTTTATCGAATATTGTTGAGAAACTAAAGAGAGTCTCACACTCGAATATCAACTTCATCCCTAACTCGGTCATGACAGGTTCGTTTATTTATCTTCTCAAACCTCACATTTTTTTCCTGAATTTCTATGTTTATATTAAGTTCGAATAGTATCACTAGATTTTACCTATATTTAAAAATAAACAAGGTAAAAATTTTGACGAGCTTAACGAGAAACGAGTTGAGTCAAACAACGAAATTTTTTAATGAGCACGAGTCGAGCAAAATTTTAGCGAGCAATGAATCAAGTTGAGCAACGAGATTTTTTAACGAGCACGAATCGAGAAATACACAACTCGCGATCGACTCGCTCGATAAGCATCCCTAGTTTGAGTTATTTGATTGGATTTTACCTATATTTGTTGTTTATCGAAGATTGTTGAGAAACTAAAGAGAGTCTCACACTCGAATATCGACTTCATCCCTAACTCGGTCATGATAGGTTCATTTATTTATCTTCTCAAACCTCATGTTTTTTCTTCTTCTGAATTTATATGTTTATATTAAGTTCGAATAGTATCACTAGATTTTACCTATATTTAAAAATAAACAAGGTAAAAATTTTGACGAGCTTAACGAGCAACGAGTTGAGTCAAACAACGAGATTTTTTAATGAGCACGAGTCGAGCAAAATTTTATCGAGCTTAGCGAGCAATGAATCAAGTTGAACAACGAGATTTTTTAACGAGCACGAATCGAGCAATACTCAACTCGCGATCGACTCGCTCGATAAGCATCCCTAGTTTGAGTTATTTGATTGGATTTTAACCTTCCTTATTTGGTTATATTTTTTTAATAGTCTTAAGGTGATTATAAGATAGTATATGTTCATACATATTCTTAACCCTTTGACAATGCACACACCTTGCTCACAAAGCGATTTGAACATAAGTCTATTAAGATGAACATCATCATCTTTTCTATTGGAACCACTTATTGGAACCACAGTGGGATATAATATTCCACGGTATCAACTTCATAAACCAAACAACAAATACATCAATCGAGGCTATCTCCTTGCTTTTCATTTATAGATAAAGATTTTTTTTTGAATAGTGTAAAGGTGATTACAAGGTAGTATCTGTTTATATACATTCTTAACCTTTTGATAATGTAGAAATACCTTGTGAACAAAGCGATTTGAACCCGTATCTCTTAAGATAAACATCATCCACTTTTTTACTGGAAACTTGTTGGGTTCAAAGATTATATTCTTTTAAAAAACGAACATTAAAGAAAAGATATTTATTTCCTCCCTTTGGATATCGTGTTACAAAAGCATTACTATAGTTGAAGGGGAAAAAAAGCATAGAAACATAGAAAAAAAAAACAAGTTATAGACTTGTACATGAACATGTATTCCCAAGTTCCAACATAAACAACATGCAGTGCTCAACCTTGTTGGATTTGAATCCATATCTCTTTCGAATACAGATTTGACAACGTCAAACGTTTCGTTTACAAACAAAAACATTGATCAGATCATTTGATATTAACCTTGGGTCATAATTCATAAACATCACCACCTTGGACAAAAACTGTTTTATATAAATTAGTTGTCGAAGTTTTGTTCTGTGCTCGTGTTTCCAGATATAAAATCAATTCATATTTCATGCTTAAACATGTTTGAATCACGTTTACATGAAAACAACTGATTAGTCAGTCATGTTATTTGCTTTGTCTCCGCGTGGTTCGACAAAGTAAGCCACAGTTTAACACATTTTCTGTTGCTCTATGTTTAATAAGTATGTTGTTCGTTACGATAATCGCAAATAGCATTGTAATAAACCCTATTTGAAAGCCATAGGTGGGAGCTTGTTCTTGAGAAAATCATTACATGCATGGTGGACTATGTTTCGATATGTCTGAAGGGCATCCTTTTGATTTTGTCCTTTGTTTTTTAGCCTTGTTTATTGTTGGTGTTTTGGTTAGGTTTCATGTTCTATGCACAAACTGACAACCCAGCTATGAGCTATCCCCAAGCTGCAATTTCTTGTCCTTTTCCTTCCATTTTCTTTTCCAACTGGATGAATCCAGGAATGTGTAGGGACCGAAACGAAAATATAAATATTTTAGAGGTCAAAGTATTTTTTTATTAGACAGTTTAAAATTTAATTATTATCTTAAGGGACTATAGATCAATTTTCCCATATTAACGGAGGCCAAGGCCGCTGCCTTTCTCTTTTGAAAAATATACGAACATATCAAAGTCTTTATAACTTTGATTTTTTTTGCTAGAACTTATGGAAGTTCAATAAATATAAAAAAAATATATAGATAAAAATAATTTATACACTATTATGACATAAGAAAATACATAAACATGACATAAATACAAAAGTAATTGTATCTTCTTTTTTTCAACGTTTTTTTCCTTGTTGTTTCCCCGCTAATCATGGTCTTAGGTCTTAGAGAGTTGTCGGCTTTCAAAAAAAATTGCATTCACGTTGAAATCAATGAGTAAATATGTACCCAAAAAAATCAACATGTTGAGCCATTTACGTTTTTCTTCATTTTATTTATATTATACGAATAATATGCTAATCAAATTAAACTCAAATAACGTTTATGTTTCTTGTCTTAGAAATAAAAGTTAAAAAAACATGGAATTTTCCAATAAATTCCATGCTACATATACCGGTGTTAGTTTAACAAAAACATGGATAAAACCTTGGCTAAAATTCCTTTGAAACGAATTCATATCGGTTATATATATATATATATATATAATTCTGGAAACATCAAATTCATGCTTGCTTTCCCTTGTAAAATTTTCAAGTTCAGATGGGATTTTTAGGCAACTTAACAGCATATGAAGTCAAGGTCGGGCGACATGAAATATGGAATTGGTGGTCATGTTTGAAAAGAAGCTAAAACGTGGCCAGTTTTATCTTTATTTTATTGTGAAACATTGGACAGAATCTTTTGAAGTTTGCGCCATCAAATTCAACCATGTTTTCCCACTTTCTTTATCCATTCATCAGCTCTCCTTTTTCCCCAAAAATACAAAACAAAGAATTAATTCCAACGTTGACTAGTTGTTAAAAGTGAAACACTTGGTTTGTCGTTATTGGTTCTTCTTTAAACCATTTAACTATTTTCATGAAAAATCTTTATTCGCAGATTTATATATAAATTTTCATGAAAAATAAAGTTTAAAAGTTTGGTCTATCAACGATTGTTTTTAATGTTTATAGTTAAAGATTACAATATTCAAAACAAAAAAAAAAAGTACTACCGACGGCGTGAACCGGGTTTTAGCTCGATTAGCATTTTATGAAACGACTGAATCTTTTATAAATTTAGAAGTTAGATTTTCATTAAAAATAAAAGAATATAGGGTACAAATAAAGATAGCACAACTCTAACATGAAAAACCATCGGATATGAAAAAATAAAATTAAAAACCTTCCCTCGAATCTAATATTATCTTCCATAGAAAATCCCTCAACTATTAATAGTTTCTTTGTCTCTATCTAACTAGACGTTACATAGATGTAAGAGTGAAGATCGAATAAATCAGTCTTTCAAATTTCTTCATAGACTGTTCTGACTTCATCGATAAACTGCCACAAAAAGAAATCTAAACATAAGAGACCAAAGACTTTCCCTGATCTAGGGGTACACCATAATAAATACAATACGAAACACCAAACTATTATTATGATAGACAAAATCTATGCTAAAAGACAGACGAAAAATGTGTCATAAAAGCAGACGAAAGTAAATGTTTTAAAATATGAAAAAAACATAAATGATATTTATTAGATCTAAAACAAAAAAAAAGTAAAAATGAGAAAGAAAATAGAAAAAGAGGGACGGCAGCACTAAACCACCGTCTTAGGTTGTACATTTGAAAGGAAAAAAAAGAAGAGAATTATTTTAAAGAAAAAAATAAGATTTTATATTATTTCTGAAACAATCTATGAAGGTAGTAAATTTAAATACATTAACAGAATTATTTTATTTAAAAATTTGATGAAATTTTAAATAATTTTTTTTGAATAATCTAAAGGTGATTACAAAGTAGTATCTGTTCATACAAATTCTTAACTATTTGATAATGCGTATATACCTTACAGACAAAGCGATTTAAATCCCTATCTTTTAATATGAACATCACCCACTTTCCACTAGGACACTTGTTGAGTTTAAATTTTAAATAATTTTTGACTCAGGTAATAGGATAAATTTTTAATAATTTCTAACTTTAAAAATAATTAATTAATTTATGTGATTATTTTTAAGATGAGACGTATAATCATTCAATAGATTTAGTTACAATTATAATGTCAATAACATTTTTCTATATTATCAGACTGCGACTTTCATTGTATCAAGGAAATTGAAATTTCTAATAATTTGCCAAGTTCTTTTTTGTCACAAAATCCACTTGAACCTTAAAATAGTTAAACTACTGGAATGATCACTTACGTTTAGGGATTGTACACTTTTGGTTACCGATTTTCAAATTCGACTATTATGGCCATTTACGTTTTTAATCTGTAAACTTATGATCACTGGGACATTTGTTGTCGTTAAACGTTAACGGGAGGCTGATATGGCATAATAAAATGAATGATAAATTACATAGATAGTCCCTAAACTATTGTTTCACTCCTATTTTGACAACCGAAATAAAAATAATTTATATAATTACACATTTAATCCTCCATATGTACAATTTTTTTATTTCTTCTCCCCTCCACCATCTCCATATTCTTCTTCATCTGGCCCAATCCCTAATTTTCTATTATATTAATTCTCAATTCACACTGTATATTTTTTCTACGTTCTTTTTTTCTACTATATTTCTTCATCACTTTCTTCTCCTCATTTCTCTCAATCTACTTTCTGTCTCCATCCAAAGTTGAGGAACCTCTGAGCCTTTTATCACTTGGCGTTAGCTTTCTAAGATAACTATTTTCATCTATTTTTTATTCTACAATTTGTCTTTGATTTCACACTTCCTTGTTTTAATCCCAGTTTTTATGTATTTGGTAAACTGTGTTGTTTTTCTTTTTACATATGTTTCAGATTTTGTTTTTTTTTTTATTTTCCATTTTATGGGTACTAGTTTTTATGCATTTGAAGTAAATTTATTGACCATGATTTCGATAATACTTTTTTAGTTTGGTTTCCTATTAATGGGGGTTAGATATATGTGGCGATCTCAACTGATATTTAGTTTTAAAATTTTATGAATAAGATTAGTGATCACTAGATTCATTTTTCATCTGGGTTGATCTTAAATTGTGTGTTTTTATTGTGCTTTTTATTGCAGTGTTTGGTGGAAACTGTTGAGGGATTTTTATCCTAATGAGGAAAGGGTCCAAAAAGGAAAGGGTCAAAAAGCAACTGCAAATCAGCATCCCACAAACTCTTCAAGGACAAGGCAAAGAACCAGGTGGATGATCTGCAGGGAATGTTCTTGGATCTGCAGTTTGCAAGGAAGGAAAGCCGCAACATTGATGTTGCAGTTCTACATGAGCAAGTCCATCAAATGCTCCATAAATGGAAAGTCGAGCTCAATGAACATTCTCCAGCTTCTTCATTGCAACAAGTTAGGATTATCACAAATTCTCATTTCATATTAATTGAATTATATGCCCCGTCAATTAATTTTGTTTAGTAGAAAAAATATACGGTGTGAATTGGAGATTAATATAGTAGAAAATTAGGGATAGGGTTAGATGAAGAAGAATATGGAAGATGGTGGAGGGGAGAAGAAATAAAAAATGTAAATATGGAGGATTAAATGTGTAATTATACAAATTATTTTTATTTCGGTGGTCAAAATATGAGTGAAGTAATGGTTTAAGGACTATCTAAGAAATTTATCCTTCTTTTTATTGTGCCAGATCAGCCTTCCGTTAACGTTTAACGGCAATAAACGTCCCAGGGATCATAAGTTTACAGATTGAAAACATAAGTGACCATAACGGTCGAATTTAAAAATTAGTGACCAAAATTGTACAAACCCTAAACATAAGTGACCATTCCAGTAGTTTACCCCTTTAAAATTAATTAAAATTTAATATAAAACTTATATAAAACTCAGTGCAAGGCTGGCTGTTTTTAATTAAAACTATAATATACCAGCTTGTTAAGCGCTATAAAATCATATTAAAAATTATTTTTTTTCAAATTAAAATATGCATCGCCTCGTCCATATATTCTCACTAAGAGATAAATATCTATCTATTGAATGTACTCCATTGTCATAGTGAGATCAAACTTTATATTAAAAATTTATATTGTTATTTAAATATTAATATATTGTAGAGTATTTAAAAATATATTAATACATAAATATTGTGGTAATTAAATTAAAATAATTTATATTTTTTTAGCTGAAAAAATGTCAATTTCGATTTTTTGTTAAATTAATTTACGATATTAGTATAAATGATTTAATTTATTAATAATAATATTTTAATGATGTAATTTAAATAAATTAAACGTTTATTATTTATTTAAAAGCTAATATTAAATTCGGTGATCAAGATATGAATTATATTTAGTTGAGATTTATGATATTTATATATTTGAAAGGTATAAAAAATATTATGGAAAAACATGAATTTTAATTCAAAATTATCTATGGAATTTTAAAACTATATATTTGTTAAATATGCATATTTAGCAATAAATATATTTGTTAAATTAATTAACGATGTTAGTATAAGTAATTTAATTTATTAATAATAATATTTTAATGATGTAATTTAAATAAATTAAAGGTTTATTATTTATTTAAAAGCTAATACTAAATTCGGTGATCTAGATATAAATTATATTTAGTTGAGATTTAATATATTTATATATTTGAAAGGTATAAAAATATTATGGAAAAACATGAATTTTAATTCAAAAATATCTATGGAATTTTAAAACTTATCGCTAAATATGCCTCCAACAAATACATGAATTGATTATATTCTTTCTTGTTTGACAAAAAGATGTCAGCGCCGCCAATGGATTCTTCTTCTTCTACGCAAGTTTCAATTCCTCCAGTGGTTAAGCCTGTTGTAACTTGTCCGGGCAACCCTTGTGCGCTGGCAGCTATTTCTCCTGGTTTGGCTGATTGTCCGCCTGATGTGGTTGATTATATTCCATTTTCGGTAGTGGATTGGTTAGCGTGTGTTGGTGAGAGAGGAGCGAAGGTACGGTGGTTCCAACAACGCCACAAGATGCTGATGGGGATATAGGCGTGAACCATGGTGATGTTGAGATGCTGTGTGAAGCGGGGGGTGATGGAACTGGATTGAAGATAGGTGATTTCAACGTTGCGAGTTCTGATCCGAGGCCGTTATTTCAGGATATGGTGCTGGGTGTGAAGAGTTCGTCGTCGGGGGTTTTGGATATACCGGAGTTGGATGTTGAGGTGCGAGATAAGGACGTGCGAGTGAGTTCTCTTAATGGTACGCCTGCTATCACATCCTCGGATATATTGCATGATCTGATAGATGCTAAGTTATCTAATTCAGTTGTTGTTCGATTATTGGGGAGGTCCATTGGCTATTCAGCATTAGAATCCAGGATTAAATCATTATGGAATCCAAAAGGTGCAATTGCTTTAGTTGATTTGGATAATGATTACTACCTTTCATTTTGCAAATTCTGATGATTATATGAAAGTCCTGGTAGGAGGGCCATGGATTATTTATGGTTGTTATCTAACGGTCTAGCCGTGGAGTCGTAGCTTTTCTACGGCTATTGATCACCCGGCTAAGATCGTAGTTTGGGTAAGATTGCCAGGCCTGTCGTACCGATATATACGAAGAACATATTTTATTATTGTTGGGATGGTTGGGAAGATTGCTCGCATAGATTATAACACAATGGAAGGGATAAGGGGTAAATTTGCGCGATTGGCTGTTGTCGTGGACTTGAATGAACCCCTTTCATCGAGCATTATTATTGATAGTGTACGCCAACAGATTAAATATGAAGGGTTACATACAATTTGCTATTCGTATGTAAAGTATGGTCATGTCGAGGCGAATTGCAAACCTAGGACGGAGAATGAATCAGATGGTCGTGCAAATGAGATTATTGATATGACTGTCTCTGAGCCTGATGAGCAATATGGTCCTTGGATGCAGGTACAAACTTGATGAGTGATTTAAATAGTTATTATTTTGTTATTAATTACTCATTGATTGTCGGTTGATATTGCTAATTTGGGATATTTTTATTTGTTTTTGCGCATGACCTCAATTTCCAGAAAACAGCACTAAAATAGCATGTTTTTTAGTTTTTTTTACTTTCTGGAATCAAGGCCGAGTTAGTGGGCATGAATCTAGGCATGAAGGCTGACGTGGGGTTCGGTCAGCAGTTTTTAGAAGATGACATCAGCAGCATCGGATAGCTTATCAGCCGCGAATAGATAGCTTATCAGCTGAGATTTTAAATTCAAACTTAGGATTATCATTTGTATTTAATTTAAATATTTTTAGGATTTATCTTTTATCTTTTAGAGTTATTTTTAGGGTTTTAGAATACTATAAATGCCCCATTGGGGTAAGCTAGAAGATCATCTCCCATTCTTAGCTTTGTTTTTCTTTACTTTGGAAGTTTTATAAAATTCTCTTCTATTTTTATTCTTATTCTTTTAAATTTTCTTTATTTTAACTCAAATCATTTCGTGAGAATTGCAAGAGCTCTTCATACCTTCAAACTTCTTTCTTGATTTTTGGCATTATTGGATTGGCAATCAGCATTTCCTTTAAACATCTCAACTCCTTCAATCCAAAAAGCGCGCGTTGGTTTGATCGACGTTTTGATATATTGTTGGGGAGAAGAGTAGGCTTGTAGCAAATTCAACTCTCTAAGAACACACTTAGCGGCGGTCCGCTGAGGGGAATCAAGATCGGATTCAATTCGCGTTGAGACAAAATTATCCGAGCACGGGCTTTTCTAGCATAGAATATAGCATTGGCATTATCATCAATTGCCATCGTTAATCCAAAAAAGTGCTAAATTCTAAAGATTGACCTTAGAAAATTAGTTCACCATAGAGAAGAGCAAGTTACAAGGGTTGGGCCTTGTAGACTGTAACCGGCAAGAACTCGAAGTAAAATCCATTTCAGTGATCGAAATGAGTTGAGGCGACGCAAAGCTGGAGGATATATATTATCATAATTACTTTTAACTATTTACTTTCTTTTATTTATCATTTACGCTTACTTAGATTTATTCAACTCATTTCGCTAAACCGCTTTTTTACTTACATGTTTCTTGGTTAAAGATCGATTCAAACCAATATTAGAAACTCCTTAGTCCCTGCGGATCGACCCTTCTTCTCTATACTATGTCTTTATTTATTTATTTATTCTGAGATTAAGGATAATTATTTTGACAGTTCACGACGCTTGTCAAAATTGGCACCGTGCCGGGGACTATGGCAAAGTTACTAATATTGTTTGCTTTGATTTATGACCAGGAAGAATCGGGCGAATTTGCAGATTTTGAACCGAAAATAGAAGCAGTTGCTCGAAGGCTGCACGCACGCACACTTCGGGAAAGAAGACAGCGACAACAAGGATTCTAACAAGAATTAGAATCACCCTCCACAACCGAAACACACTTTGAGGACACCGACAACGAACAGATTCTAATGGGTGACGAAGACCAAACCATTCGCCAACTTGTTGCGGCACCACACAACCAACAGCTGTTGTGCATTACGTTCCCGAATAGAGAAACACCATTCACGCTTAAGACGGGCTTGATACATCTTTTACCCACCTATCATGGTTTGTTGAGCGAAAATCCGCATAAACACCTAAAAGAATTTCATATGGTTTGTTTGAGTACAAAACCACATGGAGTATCCGAAGACCAAATAAAACTTCGCGCTTTTCCTTTTTCTTTAGCTAATATTGCCAAAGATTGGTTATTTGACTTACCTTCTAATTTTGTTACAACTTGGACTGATATGGCGTGACTTTTTCTTGATAGGTTCTTCCCTGCGGCTAAGGCGAGCAAACTAAGGCGGAGCATCTTGAGTATCCGACAAAAGGATACTGAGTCGTTATATAACTACTGTGAGAGATTTAAGAAGCTGTACACAAATTGCCCACAACACGGGCTATCAAAACAAACGTTTTTTCAGTATTTCTACGAAGGCCTATCTCCAATGGAAATGAAGATGATCGATACAGCAAGTGGAGGGGCACTTGTGAACGTGACCCCAACAACGACGAGAACTCTAATCTCTACAATAGACGCTAACTCCCAGCAATTTCACCCTTCTAGTGAACCCTCGCGACTGGTTCACGAGGTAAGTAATACTTCATTAGAAAATAAAATTGACAAATTGGATGAAATTGTTCAATCCATTGTTGTAGATAAAAAAGTCGCGACTAGACTTTGCGGGATATGCACGAGTCCAGAACATCCAACGGATTGCTACCCGATGATACAAGAGGAAGACGCTGCCCAATTAAATGCCATATGCAATTTTCCCGGACCTCTCAGAGACAATACAATCCCAATGCTAATACATACAAGTCGGGATGGAAAGATCGTCCGAACTTTAATTACGCACAAAACCAAAGACCAAACCAAGTACAGCAGCAGAGGCAGCCCTATCAGCAGACGAAATCATCCTTAGAGTCCATTGTTGAATGATTGGCGATATCTCAAGAGAAGTTTCAAAATCGCACCGAGGCCCATCTACAAGAGTTGGACAAGTAAATGACCCAATTGGCCCAGACGATAGGGCGACTCGAGACTCAAGGAAAACTACCCTCTCAAACTAAGCCAAACCCAAGAGAAAACGTCAATGCTATCACACTTCGAAGTGGCACCATTATCGAACCAAAAACCACGAAAGAAGACGACCAAAAGAAAGACAAAGAGAAGGTGCAATCCCCTATCCAGCCTGATACATCAGGTTCGTCTTCTAATCCTTCTCCCTACGTCGTGCCACCTCATTTCCCATCGAAGTTGGTAAAGTGAGACAAACAAGATGAAAAGAAGAAGATCATGGACGTGTTTCGAAAAGTGGAAATCAATATCCCACTCCTTGAAGTAATCCGGAAAATACCAAGGTATGTCAGGTTCCTAAAAGATCTATGCACTAATAAAAGACAGCTTACCGAAATCGAAAAAGTAAATCTCGGAGAACATGTCTCAGCCGTTTTCCAGTGAAAGCTTCCGCCAAAATTAAAAGACCAAGGTATGTTCGCTATTCCCTGCAAAATTGGTAATGTTGGTATAAAACGTGCAATGTGCGATTTAGGGGCTTCTATTAACGTTATGCCCCTTTCTCTATATAACTCACTATCTGTTGAGCCCTTGAAGGATACAAAGCTAACAATACAGCTAGCTGACTGATCCGTAATATATCCAGAATGGCTCCTCGAGAATGTTCTAGTAAAGGTAAATGACCTCATACTTTCGGCAGACTTCTATGTGATAGATATGGAAAACGATCGGTCAAACACTTCCTCAAAAATTCTTCTCGGATCTTTCTAAGCACAGCCCATACAAAAATTGATGTAAGAAGTGGAATTCTCACAATGGAATTTGATGGTAAGGTTGTTAAGTTTAATGTTTATAAAGCAATGAAATACCCTGAAAATGTTGCTAGTATTAACTATATTGATATCATTGAACCTGCTGTCGAATAATATTTTGAGACTAATTTCATCAATGATATGTGCAGAGAAATCGAAGAATTTAAAAACGACATTGGGGAGTTCGAATATATTTTTTCGATTAATGATGAGCCGAATCTTGAACCTTCACAATCTAAACTTCTACCTTCGATTTTGTAGGCACCAGAAATCGAACTTAAGCAGTTGTCAGATCACCTCAATTATGCATTTTTAGGGGAAAAAAGACATTACCGGTAATTATTTCCAACAAGCTGTCCAAAAGAAGAGGAAGATGATTTGGTAACGGTGTTGCGAGCACATAAAGAGGCAATTAGATGAACCATTGCAGACATAAAAGGACTTAGCCCCTCAACTTGTATACACAAAATTAAGATCGAAGAAGGAGCGAAACCGTCACGACAATGCCAGCGCCGATTAAACCGACCAATGATAGAAGTTGTAAATAATGAGGTATAAAAACTCCTTGATGCAGATGTAATTTATCCAATTTCAGACAGTGACTGGGTAAGTCCAATTCACGTGGTACCTAAAAAGACTAGAGTTACGATAGTCAGAAATTCAGAAGGTGAGTTAGTTCTAACACGAGTTCAGAATGGATGGCGAGTTTGCATCGATTACAGGAAGTTGAACTCATTAACTCGGAAAGATCATTTTCCATTACCGTTTATAGATCAAATGATAGAACGTTTAGCCGATAAATCTCATTATTGATGCCTTGATGGTTTTTCAGGTTTCTTCCAAATTTTTGTGGCACTTGAAGATCAAGAAAAAATGACTTTTACATGTCCGTTCGGAACCTTCACCTATCGTCGAATGCTATTTATGCTCTGTAATGCGTCAGCTACATTCCAGAGATGTATGGTAAGCTTATTTTCTGATTACGTTGAGAAAGTAATTAAGGTATTTATGGACAACTTCACGGGTTACGGTAAATCTTTTGGTGAGTGTCTATTGAACTTAGCAAATTTTTTAAGACAATGTCTTGAATTTAATCTTGTGCTAAATTATGAAAATGTTATTTTATGGTTGATAAAGGACTACTATTAGGACATATTGTTTTGTCTAATGGGATTGCCGTAGATAAAGCTAAAACTGATATTATACGCTCACTTCCTTACCCCACAAATGTGAGGGACGTTTACTTCACATTAGCTATTTCCTTGGTCATGTAGGATTTTACCATAGATTCATCAAAGATTTCTCGAAGATAGCACAACCATTATGCAGTTTACTTCAGAATGATCAAATCTTTGATTTCAACGAGAAATGCAAGGAATCGTTTGATGTACTAAAAGAAAAACTTGTGACGGCACCGATTGTTCAACCGCCAAACTGGAAATATCCGTTTGAGCTAATTCTTCTGCGAGTCTGAAAAATATGGAAAGCGTTATGGAAGTTACATGTTCTGCAGCAGATACGAACATTTTTATGGCTAGCGCTGAAAGGCAAATTACTTACGAATGTTGAACGAGTTCGACAACACATGGCTACTGAAGATCGTTGTACGATTTGTAAGAGGGGTATAAAGGATGTCTTACATGTGTTAAGCGATTGTACTAAGGCTCGTCAGGTGTGTCTTAGCTTGGTGAGGCCTGAACGGGTGAATGAATTTTTCTCTCTTACGTTACAAGATTGGATAACTTCTAATCTTAGTTTGCATGATGCAAGTCGATGTGAGTATTCGGTGGTCGCGACGCAATTCTATTTTGCTTGATCCTGAGTTTTTTGAGAGGGATGATTTTGTGGACGCTTGTGTGTGGTTTACTAATTTGATTACTACTGCCTGAGATGACCGAACAATGTTGCTCTTGGAGCCGAATGTTGTAGCTGAGCCAATGGCAATGTAGAGTTTCCCGGTGAGTGGTTAGGTCAAGGTGAATGTTGATGGGGCTATGGATACGGGGAATAAGATGGCCGCGGTTGGGGGTGTGATTCAAGGTGTCAGGGTGAGTGGTTGTTTGGTTTTTCTAGAAGTTTAGGTAAATGTTCGGTGGTGGTCACGGAACTGTGGGCAATTTATTATGGGCTCGTTCATGCTAGAAGGCTAAAATTTTGATAGAATCGGATTGTGCCAAAGCAGTTCGTTTGGTATAAGGGACTGAGTCCAATCATATTGAAAATGCTGTGGTTACTATGATTAAAGAGTTGTTGCTTGGGGATACGGAGGTTGTGGTAATGCAAATTAGTCATTCGACGAACTTGGTGGCCAATAGGCTTGTTAGAGCTTTGCGTGGACAAAAACCTATAGAGATTACTCATGCATTTGAACCGATAGAGTTACAACCGTTGTTGATGGGTGATTGGCAACATGCCACTGATGTTGGTTAGTAGGTTCCTTCGACTGTTACTAGGAGTTGGATTGGGGTTGTTTTTTGTGTTTTAGTGAAGCGTTGTTTTGCCTTAGCTTCTCGAGGTGTCTTGATGGGTTTTTCTATAACTACAATCATGTGTACTCTTTTTACTCCAATTAGGATTAGGAAAATTTTTTAACGAGGCATGTGATTGTAGTATTTTTTCTTATATAAAAAACCATAAATGAGTTTTTATCACATTACTTAATTTTAAAATCCAAAATGATTTGTTGCTTCAAAAAAAATATATCCAAAATGATTTGTTGAAATCAAAATTTATGATACGAAAGAAAGAATCCAGGTAATATAGGTGATAACTGTGTAAAAGTATTATTTTTCCAACCTTTTTTACTCATATTATTGTTAGACTTAGGCCCATTTTAGTTGCATTTGTAACCACTCATACATAATTTCTGTGGAAAAGTCGCTGCTTTGGTGCTTTAATTTGTGCAGGTCAAGATTGCCGAGGCAAGTGCTAATTGCCGAGGTAAGTCGGGATAAATCTGCCCATTTTTGGATAAACTCGAAATTCAATAGATAAGCCCCCAAAATCTAGATTTACAAGAGGAATTTGATGGAGATAAAGACTCCAATTATTGAGGAGTTTTTGGAGATAAAGATGGAAGATATTAATTATCTTTTATCCAATTTAACCAAGCCTAATCTTATCCTAATCAACAAGCATTATCCACAAGAAATTCAAGAGTTTGATCGGATGAGGAACTAATCTCCATGGAATTCCAACGCAATCCAACTCCAATGCAAATCCAACTCCAACGCAATTCAACTTCTCCTATCAGCAAACAATTGATCGATCATCTCTTTAAATAGAGATCAAACTTTTGATTGGAAGGGAGACGAGAAAGGATTCGGAGAAAGAGAGCAGATTGCAAGGCACCATCTTCTTCTATATTTTTACTTTATGCGAACCATGGCTGGGAAGTTTTCCTTTGTATATCTTTCAAACCCAGCCATGAATTGATGTAAATTGGTTGGGTTTATTTTGGGTTTGTGGTTTTGATAAACATTTAGATTGTTTAAGTTTTTGAGTTTGCAATTTTAATTCAAAGTTTATTCATTCTTGGTTCTTATTTTAATTACGAGTGAATTGGGAGAAGATCTCGTGAATTTATCAATTTATCTAACATCGGGATAGTTAGATTCAAGAAACGAATGAGCATGGTCATCATACAAACGAATGTTGGTGAAGACTAATTTGACTCAGGAATAAGTAGCGAATTTCAACGGCTAAGAGAAGCGCATGATCGGTTGTTGTCCACCCATGGTTAACGCAGGGATGTGTCACCAAGGAATGCACAATTAACAGTGTTTCGAGTTAGGGATAACGAGAAGCCATTGAAGAATGCTTCGCCGAACTTTAAAGGTTGACGCCTAATTGCCCAGGCAGTCGCTCCATTCCCAATTGCCTAGGTAATCGCAGAATTGCCCAAGCAATCCGACTAGATCCAATTGACAAAACGATTGAGCTACTCTAGCACTCAATTACCACGACAGTCCATTCGACCATCACTCCACAAGTCACAATAACCAATCCTACTCTCTTATTCGATTACTTTATCCTTTATTTCTGTTTACTTAGTTTATTTTACTTATTATTCATCACCATTCAATCTATCCCTTACAACGCAGTATCTTAAGCAAAGTGGCCCAAACCAATCCATGTGGAGATGGTATCTTTACTACACTATTACTTGCGGCGTGTATACTTGCACTGTTTGCGTTGCACTCAAAACACGTAAGGCGTCGTTGTCGACGATTGGCAGTTGGTGTTAGTTGTTTTTGTTATTGAATTTTTTATTTTTACTAACTTTTCTTTTTTTATCAAAAAAATCAGGTGAATTACAAAGTTAAGTGACATCAACATGTGGGGAAATAACAACCAATCTATTCGAGATTTAATGTGGGAAGATAATAATCAATCCAATCAAAAATTTGTTACACTCAACGATGATTACCTATACCAACCGAGAAAAGCCCAAAGAGCCTATACTGTGGAAAACTCTTGCGCTTGTTGTGGAGAGCATCATGTGTTTGAAAATTACCCTCAAAATCCTGGTGCATATGGCTACATGGAGGACTATAGTTGGAACCATCAGCAAAATCCTTCATGGTATGATCAAAATGCTCAATTTTTTTTACCATAACAGTTTTGTTGCTACAACAGATATACCATGGCAATATAGTCCTCGTCAAGAGCATTCAAATTCCCTAGAGGAAACGTTTCAAGCTTTTATGGCTAGACCTGATTCTCTTCTCGAATTCAATCAATTGCCATCGCAATATGGTAACTTTCAAGAACTATCAAATTCTATGGATGAGAGAATAGCTAGGATGGCTGTACTCTTGAGAGAAGCGGAAGATCGATCAAGGAGATTAACATATGTCTTGGATAACATGCCCCAACAATTTAGTCCTAGGGATACTGAATTCCAACGCAAGAAGACAAGGAGTAATGCGAAGAGAGCTCCCCGATGTTTAGGGAACAACTAAAACCTCCAAGTCGAGAGCATGTTGATGAGAAAGACTACCCAGCACTGGATGAGCCTAAACAAAGAATTGCCACAGTAATTGAGGAGCCTGAGCAGAGTAATGTCGCTACAACATTTAGCGAGGCTAAAAAGGGTAATGCCATAGCATATTCTGAGGAATCTGATGCCCAAAACGTTACAACACTGATGCTAAAGCAGAAATCTGTGGTTCGCTCTTATCCACCATTGCCACGACAATTACAATACCACATACATGATCAACAACATAATGATACTCTGCTAATGAAATATGAGCAGGTGATGGTTGAACCTTTTGAATTCTTTAAAAACCCACCTCATCCATTGCAGGTATTCCTTGAGGAACCAACGTTGGTAGATTTGAAGCCATCGAAATCTCTACTGATGGAGATGTTTGAGAGGCCTAAAGAAAATGGTGTTTAGACTCGCGAAGCTTTTTAAAAAATTAGCCATTCCCTTGACTTACATCGAATTTTGGTAGAAGATTGCCATGACAATTGGCTAGAACAGCAATTGCCATAACAACGAAGGCTACATCCAACCATGATTGAAGTCAAATATAATGAGGTAATTAAATGGTTAGATGTTGATATAAATTTTCCTATTAATATATTCATGCCTTCAGGAATAATAGTAAGGTGGAAGGTATGCATGGACTACAAGGGAACACGAAAGAAAGACACCCCCACCAAGGTAGCGCAAGTAGGAGTGGTTGCGATCATATTGGCCCAGCCTTTTGGGCAATATTGTCACTCGATGGAGGGCGCGGATGGACTATAAGAAGTATCGAAAATGACCCTCATCAAGTTTTCTTTAAGGCAACCCTATTCCTTTTAATTTTTATTTTATGTTTATTTTGATTTTAGTTATTTGTTTTGTTTTCCATTTTAATAAGACCATGATGTTAAAAAAACGCAGACAATCAGACTTGTCACAACCAAGGAACATGCCACGGCAAATGCGCCGATCCCAGAAGATCTCTTAAACTCACTGATGAATCGATTAGAGTGGATTAAGGCAAAGAATTGGACCATATGGCACTACATCAACACCCATTAAGCGCGTCATATTGGAGGATAATCTGAATTACAGTAATCATTTCCAATGTTCGCTGTTGAGTTACTTGCCTAGGCAACTGAAGCTGACAATTCTAGCCCAACTACGAGTGGCATTGCCGCGGCAACCCTTGCATAGCACAAAGATTCCCAAGACACCACCTCTGCACCATTAAAGTCCCACATTCGGATGTTCTAATAAAGCAACCATTGAAGCATAAAGCTTCGATCTCAGAAGAAATAACGAAGAAGGGTGAGTCGATTGAGGAAGTAGAGAAAATTGGAGAACGTAAGCATGTACAAGATCCACAACCAGTGAGGTGAAGTAGCACACACGCAAAGCAAACAACCATACAGATGCTACGAATTCGAGGTGACGACCTCTTCTATTAACTCATTTGTATTTCATTTTTCATTTGTTTAATTTTGCATGCATTGAGGACAATGTTTTCTTCGAGTTTGGGGGATTGTCTTTATTTGTTTCATGTTTAGTTGCATTTGCATTCATTTGTTCTTAGTTAGTGTTACTTGCCATGATAGTTTGCCTGACTGAACCTGTTAATAACCTGTTGCGATATTTGATGACGATTTATTTGTCACGACATTAGGTTAAGAGAACTTTTGACTCTAGGCTTAGCATGGAAAGTTTCTTAAGATTTTGTTATGATGCTGTTTTGATAAACATTGTTGCGACTTGTTAATCTAGGAGAACCTAGTGAACCTTAAGCAAGGAATATTAGAAAAACGCTAAAGGTGCTCGAAACTGGCGCTAGCCAAAAAAAATATAAAAAATAATGAAACAATGAACCTTAGCTAGAGGTACCTATCTGGCTCTAGTCTTAGGGATCTTGCAAATGCTAGAGGTGCCCAAAACTGGCTCTAGTTAGATCATTTGCCTCGGCAAGTTAATAAAACTAAGGTTTTGCTTGAAACTCCTATGACTGACTTGTACATGGCTACACGCACACACTTCACTTGCATCATATTGAATTTTGAGTAATCTTTCGATATTTTGCCAAAGTCACAAAGGTAATTAATGCCAGTTGCCACGGTTTTAAGGATTGAAATCAGGCATGCAACTTGTTCATGTTTGGTAAATGCCTTGGCATGTGCTTGTTAGTTTTGCAGTGCATGAGGACAAGTAATAGTTCGAGTTTGGGGGTGTGATAAGTGTGTAAAAGTACTATTTTCCAACCTTTTTTACTCATATTATTGTTAGACTTAGGCCCATTTTAGTTGCATTTGTAGCCACTCGTGCATAATTCCGTAGTTTTTCTATTTGGAGGGCTTGATCTTGTGTTTTGCTATTTTCATGGAAAAGTCGCTGCTTTGGTGCTTTAATTTGTGCAAGTCAGGATTGCCAAGGCAAGTGCTAATTGCCGAGGCAAGTCGGGATAAATCTGCCCATT
This sequence comes from Hibiscus mutabilis, assembly GCA_019671005.1. Taxonomy (NCBI): domain Eukaryota; kingdom Viridiplantae; phylum Streptophyta; class Magnoliopsida; order Malvales; family Malvaceae; genus Hibiscus; species Hibiscus mutabilis. The sequence goes on along the minus strand of CM033713.1, from coordinate 20,415,997 downwards.
TTTGGATAAACTCAAAATTCAATGGATAAGCCCCTAAAATCCAGATTTACAAGAGGAATTTGTGGAGATAAAGACTCTAATTATTGAGGAGTTCTTGGAGATAAAGATGGAAGATATTAATTATCTTTTATCCAATTTAATCAAGCCCAATCCTATCATAATCAACAAGCATTATCCACAAGAAATTCAAGAGTTTGATCGGATGAGGAACTAATCTCCATGGAATTCTAATGCAATCCAACTCCAATGCAAATCCAACTCCAAGGCAATTCAACTTCTCCATCAGCAAACAACCGATCGATCATCTCTTTAAATAGAGATCAAACCTGCTATTGGAAGAAAGGAAAGAGTGGATTCGGAGAAAGAGAGCATATCGCAAGGCACCATATTCTTTTTTATTTTTACTTTATGCGAACCATGGCTGGGAGTTTTCCTTTGTATATCTTTCAAACCAACCATGAATTGATGTAAATTGGTTGGGTTTATTTTGGGTTTGTGGTTTTGATAAACGTTTAGATTGTTTAGGTTTTTGAATTTGAAATTTTAATTCAAAGTTTGTTCATTCTTGGTTCTTATTTTAATTATGAGTGAATTGGGAGAGGATCTCGTGAATTCATCCATTTATCTAACATCAGGAGAGTTAGATTCAAGAAAAGAATGAGCATGGTCTTCATACAAATGAATGTTGGTGAAGACTGATTCGACTTAGGAATAAGTAGCGAATTTCAACGGCTAAGAGAAGCGTAAGATCGGTTTTTGTCCACCCATGGTTAACGTAGGGATGTATCATCAAGGCATGATCAATTTAACAGTGTTTCGAGTTAGGGATAACGAGAAGCCATTGAAGAACGCTTCACCGAACTTTGAAGGTTGACGCCCAATTGCCCAGGCAATCGCTTCATTCCCAATTGCCCAGGCAATCGCTTCATTCCCAATTGCCCAGGCAATCGCTTCATTCCCAAGCAATCTGACTGGATCCAATTGACAAAACGATTGAGCTACTCTAGCACTCAATTACCACGACAGTCCATTCGACCATCACACCACAACTCATAATAGCCCGGCCTACTCTCTTATTCGATTACTTTATCCTTTATTTCTGTTTACTTAGTTTATTTTACTTATTATTCATCACTATTCAATCTATCTCTTACAACGTAGTAGCTTAAGCAAAGTGGCCCAAACTAATCCCTGTGGAGACGATATCTTTACTATACTATTACTTGCGACGTGTATACTTGCACCATTTGCGTTGCACTCGAAACATGCAACAATAGAAAAAGAGAGAGGCAAATATTTATGAATATGTTCGAAAAACTATATGATAATTGAATTTAGATATAATTACATTTAAATGATATGTTTAGATAATTATCATAATTAACATATGTTATTAAATTATGTGTCTTTGGAATACTCGAATTACTTGCTCCACCACTTGTGAGGTATAAGCTGAGTGAATTATGCAAATAATATAATTATTGCCTTAATAAGTATACCCTTTTGTGGTGTACAAAGACACTCAACAAGAATTTGATTTTTTTAGTGTAAATTAAGCTTTAAAACTTGTTCCATTTGATTGACAAAAACAATGGACTGCACTTTTTGTTTTAGTTATCAACCATTCATTACTATAACATTAATATTGTTTCATTATGCTACGTTATTAAACCACCTCTTATTTGTTTCTCCAAAATAACACACACCAAAATTAACAAATTTCATACCACAAGCCATATATCAAACACCTTTCTTTTCAAAAAACCCATATTTCTAGTTAATAAAAATAGAAGATGTACAAATGAAGAAACTAACTCAAATGGTTTGAAAGAAACACCTTAACACACCAGTTTTTTTAATATTTCAGTGTGTGATTCAGGTTAACTAATCAATAAATTGAATATTGATATTTTAAAATAAAATTAAAAAGAAAAACAAAAAGAATACTTTAAATTTCTTATTTCAACTACCACTACTAAAGTACTATAAACATGATTTTGGTTTATCATTTCAAAACTTAGAATCTCGTACATCCGACCCACTATCAGTTGGCCTAACGGGATTAGGCACTAGATTTCTTAAGCAAGGTAAGCGATTCGAATTATGGCGTTGTAAATTAAACAATTGGGTTGAAAGGGTTGTCCTCATAATAAGCATATGCAGTACCCGATCCGAATTAGCCAGCCAATGGGTTCAATACCGTTGTTATACCAAAAAAAAATCTCGACCATCCTTAGAATAATAAATAATTTCTTAATAATTTGATAGGATTGGATCATGATCGTGAGAATCTCTTATAATATGTATTTTATGATTTTATCTTTGAATTTCTAAATTATAATTATAAATATTTTCTTTATATTTTACGTCAAATTAGTTTAATTTACGACACAAAAGAATTTACTTCTAAAAAAGTTAACATCTATATCACCTGTTTATTTTCTTAAATTTACTTTTTCTCCATAATAAATTTATTAAATTGAACAAACGCATGTTAGTATATTTGTTAATTTTAGTTATATATAAAATATGAAACAAATAAAACAAGAATACATGTGACATACGAGAAATAAATATTAGAACATGTATGTTCATTTTGAGTATTTTTCATCGTAATTCTATTAAAAACAACTTTGAACTTTAATAAAGTATAGAAATATAAAAAAATGTCAATTAACATAAGATTTTATTATATTTTAAATATTTGGATGAAGTCAAGGGCGGAACTAGGAGGCTAACAGGGGTCATGCCCCTAGAAAATGGTAAAATTTCATTTTTAGTTCCTTTAAAATTTAGTCTTTTTAACTAAAGCATTTGTTTAATTGTATTTTAGGAATAAAAATCCTCTACTTTTTTATACCCCACATTAAAAATACTTGCCAATGACAACGTAGGGGTTTTTTGTCCGGATATTGACGTTGATTTTTTTTTATGAAATAGGGAGTCTTTGACATATATATTTATATATTATTGCTTGAAGTTGTTTGAAAGGGAAGACAATATCTCTTTTCGTACATGCATGTAGCTGACGTCTGCCGAAGGAAATTGACCTAAAGTCGCCATGAAGTGTAGACGACTTTCAAAACACCGTTCAAATATTTCGTAAAATAAAAAATCAACCACTACATCTCACAAAATAAAAAAACTCACAACACTACCCGAGAAAAAACTCGATAACGTACCATTGCAACCTATCTATGTCATAGATGATGTAATTATAAATTTTTACGAATAACAGCTTGCTTTACGAGCGGAGTCTAACCTGCAACAAGTTATGGTACAACTATAGTGTGGTACCAATTGAAAATGTTACCAAATATAACTTAAAATGTTATCCACCAACAGTGGCGGAAGCTTGAAGGGACCGGTGGGGGTCACGCTCCCCTAAATTTTGAAAAACTCGAATTTTGTTCCTAAAATTTTTAAAAATTTTAATTTGGCCCCCTCAATTTTTTTATTAAATTTCCTCTCAAATTTTTAAATTTTTTTTGTTAAGTCTCTTAAAATTTTTAAAATTTTAGTTAAACCCTCAATTTTTTTAAAAATTTTCGTTCAATCCTGCAAATTTTTTAAAAATTTAAGTTGCCCCCCAAAGTTTTACTCCAAGTTCCGCCATTGCCCGCCAACCTAAAATATTACACTTTTTGATACATTTTAAGTTGGTGTTTAACACGACAAGTATCGATACGTAATCACCAACTAAAAATAATATCAAAAAGTATAACATTTTAGATTAATAAGTACATTTAAATTTATTTTTATAATATTTTCAGTTGATACCGTACCATAATAACACCTTGTCATATCGTACCATACCGTATGTTGTCTCTCCCGAAACCTATTTTTCTTGGAAAGTATGAAGTGAAGGATCCTTAAAAGCAAAATGATTAGACGAAGAAAAGCTTGAAAAATTGAAGCTTCATGGGATGCTGGTGCTTGAACAAAAAGAAAAAAAAATCGAAAATCGTGAGATTGGGTTTTGCTATTAAGAATTTTATAGTAGGAAGTGGTAAAGATCACACCGCGAGTTTCATTTCATTTGAAAAATAGTAATTTATTGGAAAATCGATAAAAGTACACGACTGAGTTTTCCTTCATTTAAAAAATATATTTATAGGAATTCATCTTCCCCATGCCCTATTAAATAATAATAATAACCTATGAGAACCCGTCGAGAACACACGGCTAGTTCTCCCTCCATGTAACAAATGTCGTAGTTCCTTGAATAATCTTCAACCCATCCTATTTTCATAATTATATAATATAAGTGCATTACTTCCCAAAAAACCGTTTTATTTGATTTTATTTGTTAATATTTTTAATGCTTTTGGGGGCAAACCGAAATAAATTATAGTTTAAATAATATTTTTGACAGAAAAACTTTAAAGCATTTACGTGAGCATATAGACATAATTTAAGGGCCAATTTGTGAATAAACCTTTATTACTTCTCAACTTTTTTCCTTTTATTTCTTCTTAGTTTCTCAACTTTTATTCCTTTTATGAATAAGCAATTTATATTTTAATTACACGTTTAAATTTTCAATACAATACTTGAATTATTTATAATTCAAATAAAAAACTAAATAATTATATTTAAAAATATTCTAACCCACTACTTATTTTCTAAAAAAATATTAACTAAACTTAATAGCATAACATTAAAAATGTCATTAATGTTTGATTAGATAATCACTTTGACTCATATTTTTTTGGCTTAAAGACCCATTTGTCCCCTAAACTATGCACTTTTTCTTGAACAGTCTCCTAAAGTATTTTTTGGGACGTTTTGCCCCCTAACTAAAAATCGTGACCTCATATTCCCCTTCCGTTAATTTTCGTTAAAAAAAATTTTACGGGCCACTCAGAACGTTTCACGTGTCATTTATTAACAAAAAAATAATCTGACTTAAATAAAAGGGGTAAATTGCACGTTAAGTATGCCATAATTTATTTTTTATTCATTTTAGTCACTAAAAATATTTTTTTAACCCAAAATTGACCATTATTTCTTTCTAGTTTTTATAATTTAGTTCAATATTTTTAATATGATGATATTTTTGTTAATTTTAGTCCTTAAAAATTTATTTAACCTAAAATTCACCCCTATTTCTTTCTCTCTTTTTTATAATTTAGTCCAAAATTTTAAATATGATGATATTTTGTTAATTAATTTTTTTTATTTTTAATTAATTAAAATGTGTCATGCCAACACTCGTTAAATATTAAATAAAAATTAAATTTAATTAAAGAAAATTAATTTAAAAATATTATTGTATTAAAAATCTCTCCCCCTCTCTCTCGTTTCATCTTCTTCAACAGAGATTTTATAACCACTCTTTCAACAAAATTTTTTAACAACAGTTCCAACACTATATCCTCTTAAAACTCACCAGGGCTCCATAGCCACTTACCACGTTTAATAAAAATAGTTTGAAAACTTTAAAAAAGTTCATAAGTCTCCTATAAAAAAGTTCCAACACCAAAACTCACCAGGGCCGCCATATCCATCACTGCTGCAATCAGCCATCAAATCAATCTAGCATAGCCTAGGAGGATTTGCAGATTAGGTCTTTCGTAAAACTCTAAAAAAGCTGGTTCTTGTATTACCGAATTATTATTGAAACTTTAAAGGATAATTTATCAAAAATTTTGTTATAATGCTTCTTTTTCATTTCTTTCACCTACAATATCTTTTATATTAAAAACTAATCTAAAGAAGGTTTTAAAAACAGCAAATAAGGTCCAATATTTAAAATCACCATTAAAGTTCCATGAACAAGTTTGAGAAAAAATTTGAACAAAAAAAAAGAACAAGCTTGAGGAAGAAAATAAAATTGACTTTTTCAAACCTCAAATAACTAGAAAGTACATCAAACAAATAATTTTTTACCTCAAAATTAAATTTACAAGAATCAAATTGGAAAATCAAGTAAAAATTCGTCCTTTGCTTAAGCTCGTCTTTCTTTGCTCCTACCACTGTGTCTATAATCTTACAATCCTTGAGGAACATAAAAGTTGACATTGCTGGAGATGTAAGAGCAAATATATGTGCAAAGTTTAGATTCAGTTCCTCTGTAAAATTTAAGATTAAAACATGGTTGTGGGGGAAGAAGTTTGTGATCTGTGTCTGCAATTTTAATACATTGTTTTTTTTGTTGTTGTTGCTGTTCTCATGAATTCATGTTTGCTAAAGGACTTTTTGCATACTGAAAGGAGAAAAAACCAGTGAATTTGATTTCAAAAGTTTGGTTGCCAGTGCAGCCTTTTCAATGATTCGTGGAGTTTTACTTCGAATAAAGTAGAATTTGTTAAGGACTAAACTGAATAAAAATAAGATATGAGAGGCTTAATATGCAAATTACCCACTTCTATTAAAGCCAAATATTTTTTGTTAAAGTGCCACGTGGCACTTCTTGATTGGATAACGATTTTTTAAACGGAGGTTAACAGATGGGGCATATGAGGTCACGATTTTTAGTTTAAGGTGTAAAACGTCTCGAAAAATACTTTAGGAGGCTATTCGGGAAAAATGCATAGTTTAGAGGGCAAATGAACCTTTCAGCCTATTTTTATAGGCATTTTAACTCTCAATGTTTCATTTTGTGATTAAAATGACTCATCTATAGATGAAAACTGTTAGTCAACTAACGATAAACAGTTTGAAATGACTTGATATGATGACACATTTATATTCTATATAATTTTATAAAATTATTTTTTACTGACGTGTCATTCTGTAAAATTAACACAATGGTTTGTATGACATTGTTATATCAACATGCACTGTCATATAGGTTTGTCATGTCTTTTCAAGCTATTTATCGTTAGTTGACTAATAATTTTCATCTAAAAACTGATTATTTTGACTTAAAATAAAATTGTTGAAGGCTAAAGTGCTTCAAAAAAGAGGCCAAACTGAATGTACAAACAAACATTATAAATATTTTTTTCGGCATTATGTAAACTAAAGGCATAATGCAAAAAAAACCCTAACGTTTGATTGAATAGTCACTTTGACCTATATTTTTTGAAGCAATTTAATCCTTAATGTTTCATTTTGGGTCAAAATAGCCCTTCTACAGATAAAAATTGTTAGTCAAATGACGATACACAAATTAAAATGACTTGACAAAATGCCACGTCAGAAGAAAAAATATTTTATATTTTATATGTTTTTTAAAATTATTTTTTGATTTATGTATCATTCTGTAAAGTCAGCATATTTATTTATATGACATTGCTATCGCAACGTGCATTACTATATAAGTTTATTACATCATTTTAATTCATTCATCATCAGTTAACTAACAATTTTCATCTATAGAGATTAGAGAAGTTATTTTGACCAAAAATAAAATATTAAATATTAAATTATTAAAAAAATAAAAAAATTATTCAGTCAAACGTTAGCGACAATTTTTTTTAACATTATGCCTTAGCTACAATAAAGTGGAATTTTAAAAGGTTAAAATTGTGGTGTTGGTGTAATTAAGCTGAAAGTCTGAGGATGAAAACAAAACATTCAAGAAATGACGCACTGATTATGTGGTGCCATGTCCTGCTGCCACGATTTCCGTTACGTCGCGATGGGAAATCAGATATAAAAAATATACTCGGTTTTGGAATCCCAATATTTCGTACAAGACCTTAGGGCATATTCGGAATATAAAGGTTTAAAGGAGCAGGTTAGCAGGTAAAAATGTTTCGTATTTCAATTAAAGGAAGATGGGTTTGATTACGGTAAACAAAGATTTATACTATCAATCTTTAATTTAAGCTTTCCTTCTCTCATTCTTTCACTTTTGGGTTTCATCTCGTTTCTCTCTTTCTTCTTCCTCTGTGTTTGTAGGATTTTCATTCCCACCTACAAGACCAAAGAAAAGGGAACTAAAGAGAAAAACGTTTTCAAACGAAATAGAGAACTTGTTCGCCGGAAATGCCATCTCCGGCGTTGTTTCCGGAATGCAGTAGTTGAAGCTCGGGAACGAAAACAAGAGACTAGTGTTATACTGTACTACCCAAAGAAAGAAACTTTTCGTTTTTAGTGAGAGAGGGAAGAAAGTTCGAAAATGCACGAAGCACTGTTCAGTGAGCAGAGCCATGTCGTTTCAAACACTAAGAAGAAGAAATCCGACGACGGCGGCGATGCCAAGGGCCATTTGGTGGTTACTGTGACGACTCCCGCGGGTACCCCTCACCGGACACGATCTCAAGCAACGACTCGGCGCGTCACTCCCACGACCAACTCTACACCCTTTGTCAGCGCTGGTTCCGGTGCTACCGCAGAGAAGCTCCTACCCAACGGTGATCTATACATCGGTACTTTTTCCGGCAACACGCCTAACGGATCAGGGAAGTACCTTTGGAAAGATGGGTGCATGTACGAAGGCGAGTGGCGTCGCGGGAAAGCTTCCGGGAAAGGCAAGTTCTCGTGGCCATCTGGTGCCACTTTTGAAGGCGATTTCAAGTCGGGTCGGATGGAAGGATTCGGGACGTTCATTGGACCCAACGGCGACATGTACCGTGGGTCATGGAGCTCCGATCGGAAACACGGCTACGGCCACAAACGTTACGCCAATGGGGATTACTACGAGGGATCGTGGAAGAAAAACCTACAAGACGGGCAGGGCCGTTATGTTTGGAGTAACGGGAATGAATACGTCGGGGAATGGAGAAACGGCGTTATCTACGGCCGTGGAACCCTGATTTGGGGAAATGGAAACCGGTACGAAGGACAATGGGAGAACGGAGTCCCGAAAGGAAACGGGGTTTTATCTTGGCCCGGTGGGAGTTGTTATATCGGTGCTTGGAACGAAGAGAACATGAAGAAATTCCAGCAGTTAAACGAAGGGAAAGAGCATTGTCTAAAGGGAGGAGAGAGTTTGGTGGTTATGCCGAGGAAGAGATCGTCGGTCGACGGCAGGGGAAGCGTCGGAGAAAGGAACATGAATTTCCCGAGAATCTGTATATGGGAAAGTGATGGTGAAGCCGGGGATATTACTTGTGATATAATCGATAACATGGAAGCTTCAATGATTTACAGAAATGGGTTTAGGCCATTTAGAAGAAATCCTTGTGGTTTTAGTGGGGAAATTAAGAAGCCTGGACAAACTATTTCCAAAGGCCATAAGAATTACGAATTAATGCTCAATTTGCAATTAGGTATCAGGTGAAATTTCTTTTCGAGGTTTTTGGTGGTGAATGTCTTTTACTTTCGGATTTTGGGTTTGATTTTCTTTCTTGTTACAGGTACTCTGTTGGGAAACATGCTTCAATATTGCGTGAGTTGAAACCCAGTGACTTTGATCCCAAAGAGAAGTTCTGGACTAGGTTTCCTGCAGAAGGATCAAAGCTTACTCCGCCCCATCAATCCATCGAGTTCCGGTGGAAGGATTATTGTCCTGTGGTGTTTAGGTATGTTTCATACAAGCATTTCATTGATTTTGTTTATTGCTAATGGTATTGACTGGATTCCTTTTCTGGTTTTAAAGACATTTGAGACAACTATTCCAAGTGGATCCTGCCGATTACATGCTAGCTATTTGCGGCAATGATGCCCTTAGGGAACTTTCTTCTCCGGGGAAGAGCGGAAGCTTCTTTTATCTTACTCAAGATGACAGATTTATGATAAAGACAGTAAAGAAATCAGAAGTCAAGGTTAGTTGCAAATTGCAATGTGTCTTGATGCATTAAATCTCCATGTTAACCTTGCTTTCGTGGTTAAGGTAAACAAGAATGATTAAGACTGAATCTAATGTTTGGTTAACCTTGGCAGGTGCTTATAAGGATGCTTCCAAGTTATTACCAACATGTTAATCGGTATGAAAATTCCCTTGTGACAAAGTTCTATGGCGTGCATTGTGTCAAACCTATCGGTGGCCAGAAGGTATGCGTTTGAAATATAATGAAACTAAACTGAATTACTCATTTAATGCTTTGGTCGTTGGTGACCTATTCTCACTTGCTCAATAATTATTATGGTTGAAAATTCCAGATCCGTTTCATTGTAATGGGCAACTTGTTCTGCTCGGAATACCGAATCCATAGACGGTTTGACCTTAAAGGCTCCTCCCATGGTCGCTCAACTGATAAGACTGAGAACGAAATTGACGAAACCACAACCTTAAAAGACTTGGATCTCAATTTTGTGTTTCGCCTCCAAAGAAATCGATTCCAAGACCTTATGAAGTAAGCTATTTTACTCCTCCCTTTCCTGCTGCTCCCTCTCCTGTTATGTCACTTCTTTATCCTTCTCAATTATTATCATTAATTTCCTATAACTAAATGGTGGCAGGCAAATTGATCGAGATTGTGAGTTCTTGGAGGCTGAGAGAATTATGGATTACAGCCTCTTGGTTGGACTGCACTTTCGTGATGATAATAGAGGTGATAAAATGGGGTTATCACCCTTTCTCTTGCGCGCTGGTAAGTTAATACACAATCATATATTTTCATATGAAATTTGATTGGAGTGTTTCTGTTGCAATAAAAACATTGATTTGATATGCACACTCTATGCAGGCAAAGAGGATTCATATCAAAATGAAAAGTTTATGCGTGGCTGTAGATTCCTTGAAGCCGAGCTACAAGACATGGATCGGATTTTAGCTGGCCAGTATGTTTTGCTGTCTCCTTCAATTATTTTTTGTGGTTCAAGTTAGTTGCTTGTTATAGATGTGGAATTGGCATGCTGCATAGTCGTTTTATTTATTGGCCAACTGTTGCTTGTATGTGGTGTCGCTAACGGGTTTAAAGTTTATGTCGGGTTTCATCTCAAAGTTATATTGGAGTTTGCCAAAATTTGGTATGATTTGACCATATCCCATGGAAGTATTGAAGTTTGAGTTTGCTTATTATAGATGTGAAATGATTCATTAACTAGGTGACGATGAAATTACAGTGCAATCAAAGCTTCTTACAAGTCTCTTTTCCTCGCCACTATTTCGATCTAGCACTTTTATATACTGATTCCAAATCTTATATATAATTTTGTTTTACCAGGAAGCCTTTGATTCGGTTGGGAGCAAACATGCCAGCAAGAGCAGAGCGGATGGCGAGAAGAAGTGACTTTGATCAGTATACTCGGGGTGGAGTAGGTCACTTTTCGTATAGTGGCGAAGTTTATGAAGTAGTCTTGTACTTTGGCATCATTGATATCTTACAGGATTATGACATCAGCAAGAAATTAGAGCATGCATACAAATCCCTACAAGCTGATCCTACATCTATATCAGCTGTCGATCCAAAACACTACTCAAAGAGGTTCCGTGATTTTATAGGAAGGATTTTCATCGAAGACCGGTAACATCGTGCGAAGGCATATTAACTGCAGCATAGTCGATTCCTATTTGCATCTCCCGTTACCATCCATGAGCAAATACTCTGTTGGACACTTGAGCAAGCTGATGGCTGTAAATTTGTGGGGAGCTCGGCGGCAGCAAGTGTTGGAGGAAATGCCAAATGGCTGACTTTTGAGGAGCAACTCAGGATGTTTGAAGGTGTTTTCCTTATTCTAACTATTTATGTGGGGTGAAATTTTCGTGGTAAAAAGAGTAATGTGAATTGTGAAGATTTGGTATAGAGAATCAAAGTGGGAGAGTGGAATAAGAAACCTGTACAGCCTATAGGAACTAGAAAGGATGGAATAGTTCGTGAATTTTAAATATTTGAAGCATATATGGGGTCATTATTCAAGTATATAAAAATGGGGTCATCTCCATTGCTTTTATTACTATTATAATATTATTATTATGTAATGAGATGAATGCAGTGAAAGGGGAGCATTGGGGTTGAGGAAAAGAGGGTTAAAGCCACATGAAAAAGGAGAGAAAGCAATGAGCCTTCTTCCCCCTCTCTTTTTGGACTTTACTGTTTCTTTTTCATTCAAATATTGTACACTTGAAGATCATTCACTCCTTTCCTTCCCCTCTTAAAATTTTAATTTTCTATTTGTTATTTGTAATATAACCTAAATTTTATGTAAGGTAATAAAAAAGTGAAAAAAATTTAGTGCATTTGGTAATAAAGAAAAATGAGAATTAATATATTGTGTAATAACAAATTACTTTTATTTCAAAAAATGAGAGAATGCGAGAAAAAATGAGTTAGATTAAAATGTAGTATAATTTTTTAAAGAGAAAAAAATTTGATATACAATTCGTATGAATTTTAATTTTTACGTGTTTGTTAAATTTAGGGTTAAGAGTTTAATTTATGATTTAAAATTTAAGATTTTAGGTTATAGGGTTTAAAATTTAAAATTTAAGGTTAGATTTTATAGTTTAAAATTTGGGTATTAAGATTAGAGTTTTAAATTTAAAGAAAGGTATTTTTTATGCAAATTATATATCAAGATATACTTTTTAAATCTATTTTCCTCTGATTTTCAATTATTATTAATTTTCCCACTCAACAGAACAAAATTTTATTGGGTTTGTATTATCTAAAATTTAGAGATTGATTCGTCAAAAACTTGGATCAAATTAGATCATGGGGGAAGAGTGAGGTTTTGGGGGTCAAAGTGGGGGATAGAGTCGTCTTTTTGACCTGGTTCACTTTTGGGGACCTTCGACTGTCTGATTGCTCAGACCCAAAGCCACGGGTCTGCTAATTTGTGGGGCCCTTTTGCATATGATCTGTCTCCTTTGATCGATCCTTCCACCCCTCCCACAATCAGAAAAAGAATTTTTTAGGTTTACACACTTTCATTTATTTCTTTCAGTAAATTACAAAATTTACTGTTGAATTTTTTCTCACTCCTAATTTGGTCACTGAAACTTAAAATTTTTTAACTTAATTATTAAGTTTTTGAATTGTTTTTGTTTCTCTCACTCATATGTTAAATAGTTAATGACGTTATGATATGACAAAAAATCAAAACGATATCATTTAGATCCTAATAAAACTCCTTTTTATTTCTTTTTCGTTTTTCTCTTCTATTTTCTTTCTTTCTTTTCTCAAACTACTTGTATTTCGGTCAGCATTAGACGAGAACAACCACCGTCGGTTATCGCCAATGACAATGAATAGGTCTCAAATTTTTTACTAAACTCGTTTCACCTTCTTGAATACATATATGATGTTCGTTTAATCGGAAAACACCTTTTAGACGTCACGAATTTAGCGTTGAACGCTTTAATTTCTTGTTCTCTAATTTTTGTCATATGTAGCTTGAACGAATATATGTTTATCCCCACCCTAAGAAGAGTTTTTCCACCGTTAGAATCTTCAAATGAAGACTTTGATCATCGAAGATTTTTTCCCCTTCTTTTTCATTTTTCTTTTAATTTTTACCACTTCTTAAAAATCATGTGCAGATCCATTTTTTCTGCCATCACTTTAGCTTCGTTTAAATGACGGTAAAGGTTATTTTTCACTGTTGATTATCATCTTTATTTTGGTTGTTGAATAGCTTATGTTCTTTGTTTTTTTTTTTTTTGTTATTTGAGTAGTTTATGCTTTTTTATTACCAAAGCTCCCGAGTGGAACAAAAATGGTTGCAGAACCGTTAAAAGCTCCAAGTTGAATGGTCGGTGAGGGTTGGGTTTGGGGGTCATCAGAGAGGGTTTGGGATTGAGATATAAGATTTAGAAATTTTAATTTTCCCTTTATTTTAAATCTTAGGTGGCATTGAATATTAATAAAATGTGTCATGCCGTAATAAAAAATTTGATAAAATAATCAATGCCATCAAAACTTTTATAATTTAACGGTAGAGTGTTCAAAATAGGAACAATTTAAAAGTTTAGTAATTAAATTAAAAAAAATCAAACTTTAATAACCAAAATAGGAGTGAGAAAAAATCAGTGACAAATTTTTTAATTTATCATATTTATTTTTATTCTATCGATATTTAGGTGAAATGCACAAATTCCCCGCTTTAAAATATTTAAATTTTAAATCGAGTTTTCAATAGAATCTAGATGCTCATGCCTTCTTTTTAAAAAGTTATCCATGGAGATTTATTTGGTTGAATTCAGGCTCGTTTTATTGTTTTAGATTTATCTAGTTATCCTTACTAATCCTTTAAAAGTGTAATATTTTTTTAACAATTCCTTCTTAGGGGAGGGGGGGGGGAAATATGCTCCTAATGGGTATTGGACGCACAACCTATGGGAAGGGAGGTGTGTTAACTGGGTGACTTATCAGTGTACCAAAGCTTTGTCGACTAGAAGTGTAATACTTCATTTTTAAACGTGCTTGATTAGTGAAAGAGGTTAGAGAACCTTCGTACACCAAGGGTAAGAAGAGAGTTTCAAGAAAGTTTGAGTAAGGTGACATTTTGGGATTTTTGCTTAAGATAGTGCATTCTAACTTTGAAATACTTCTTGCATGTCATAAATGTAATGAATTTGCCTGTTCGTATTATGCATATTGGCTGTTTTGTATGCTAAGCATGTTGGATGATATAGGTTGAGAAATTGATGTTACAAATGTTGTTAAATGATCATAAAATGCTTAGGTACGCCTTTGTAGACTTTAGTAATCACAATGACTTAAATAGGTGTTTTATAGACAAATTTTGATTAAAATTCGAGACTAAAATGCTTTTTTTTTTGGGGTTGAGATATCGAAATTGTTCATCCAGTTTTGATACATGATGAATAACATGTAAAAATCAGGTTGTTTTATAAAGCAAGTTCCGATAACCCAACTAAAGGTATCAAAACTGTTCATCGAGTTTCAATCCATGCGAGAGAGTTTTAATACTATTTTTATTTTTAAAAACATCGAATGTTAATTCGAATCGAAATCAATGGGTGAGTTTTGATACTCATGTAAGAGTATAAATACCCAGTGCTATTTAATTTCAAAGGAATGAGAAATTGTTAGAATCTTGTGATAAGCCTTAAAAGCGAATGAGCTAAGAAAATATTCAAAACACACCCAAGCATCATGTACGTTTGAAAAATTAACATTTTGGTCCTAAAATGCTAAAATTATTGACTTAAATATTTTGATTTAAACATTTCCCAGGTCACTTCAGTTTTGAACTCAAATTAATCTATCTCTGAACATTTTTATGAACTTTTACATAAAATTTTTAAGTACTTATAAAATCTAAGTGCAAAATTAATTCATATTTGAACTTCAAACTATGTGTCTTCACTCACGATAATATTATAATTACAAGCCAAAATATAAAAATATAAAAATATTTAAGTAAAAAGTGTCTTTTTAATTGTTTTAGAATTTTTAGATTTTGAGTGGCAGTAATGGCTAATTGACAAAGCTGATATATAAATCATAAAAATATTTAAAATTTTTAGAATTTCAAAATTATGAAAAAATGTAGAATTTGTTATGAATATTTTTTTTATCTATGTGGATGTCTATCATGATAAGAACTTTATCCAGGAGATTTGATTTACTTTATCAGTAGAAATATTATCTTCATTAATTAGAGTTTCATGTATTATGTACTTCTTATACCTATAAATAGATGATTTGATGAAGGTATTGTACACACTTAAATATTTAGAATAAATACAAATCTCTATCTTTCTCTAATCTCTTTGTTCTTATTATTGTTAATTGTTATTTTATTCGCAACACATTATCAGTACGAGTTCGCTCAACTATCGTGGCTCTTAGTACTAGATCTTAGATAAAAATACGCACATAGCAACCTCTCTCCAACAAGAAATTTAGGTTATCACGTGGGTTATAATTCTATACCTTATCTATGTTTTTATTGATTAAAATCCTTTTGGTTTAAAATAATAATAATAATAATACTGTATCAAACCTCATGTTGTTCATACTTTTACTTATATGATTATGTTTAATATTTTCATATTATTATTTATGTTATTTTATTTGGTAAAAGTTTGTACTTTTAACCATGTTTTGAGTTTTACATGCGTTTATATGGCTTGAAAAGAGACATGATGTAAAAAGATTATGAGAAGATGCCTTGGTCATTTTTTATGTCTCCACTATCCTCTAGATGAAAATTTATATCGGTAAACTCTATTCTCATTCTTTAAACTACGATTTTAAAGTGCGATAAATCATGGTGATTTTGCTAGAAAGTAATGATTTTTTTTTGCATCGTAAAACTCAGCTCCCAAGTTCAAGTTACGAAAAATTGTTTTGATCCAAGAATTTTTATGGGAGGCATTCCCTAAAGTGAATGCAAGCATCATGTTTATTTGATGAGTTTATTGGATCTGTTTTATTCCCTGAAGTGAATGCAAACACGGTAAATCACTATTCAATTAGTGATATAACTTCGAAATGATCCAAATTACTTCACAACTGAAGTTATGTGATCAGAGTATCAATGATGAAGATATGTTGATAAAACATACTTCACTTTTCACGCAAATAATGTTGTCCTTAGAGACAATATCGTGAAAAATGTTTTGAAGGTCCACTGACTTCACTCCATTCCATGAAGTGAATGTAAGATTATATAATAGAAAGAATAAAGGTCACATTAGTAGTTGTGATCGCGATTGAAGCCATGAACATAGACATGGACAATATGATTATTTTAAGAATGTTTATACCCACAAGAAGTGGGGTTATAAGGATGCCAAGAGTGATAAAGGTTATTCTGAGAAAGTGAAATTCGTTTATTACTAATATGATGTTACAAACCATTGGTCTCGTACTTGTAGTACACTGAAAAAAGTCAACAATTATTGAATGATAAAAAAAAGAAAATAGAAGCTAATTTGTTTGCGAGAATGACGAAGATGATATTGGTCATACTCATTTGTACATTGTTGATTTTCTTATAACCCTTGAAGGGAATAAATCGTCTTCTAATTATTCTCATAACCTTGAAGAGAATTATAGATCTTTTAATTTACCTTGCTTTATGTTTATTTATTTTACGTATTAATTATTTACGTTATATATATATTATGATATTTATTTTGTTTAACATGATTACTTATCAAATACAATTTATGATGACGATTTATGATTAACATAAGTATAAGAAATATTTTTCCATTTAAATGCAAGGGAAAAATGTGAGTACTATATCTCAAAGTACTAAAATATCGATTCTCCAAAAAGCAATAAGTTTTTAAGAAAAAACGCATTAGAAAAAGTGCATAATTGTGAATATTGCAATACTTACCGCTAATGATAATAATATCGTCATCACCAGAAGTAGAAATTTTACGAGAGCAATAAGAGTGCTCAAAATAATCCTTCTGGAATTATAGATAGCATATGTTATCAATTGGCATATAAAATAAGCCAATGTGGATATAAGTTCTGGTAGCGGAAAAATCAATTGAAAGCTCTAGAAGAGCTCTATATTGTTACCAAAAGAAAAATTTTCAATGAAAGCTTCGAAAAAGTTAAATATATTCTTATTCAAAGGAACAATTTTGGCGGACAATGTATTATCAAGTTTTAAATAAACTTGTATTTCAAAATTCGTACTAGACATGTACGAGTGAGATTGAATCACATGTTATGGTAAACCATAAGTTTAAAAATTCAGAAATATAAATATATACACACACACACACACACATATATATAGTTGGCATGATCAGTTAGACCATCCTGATCAATAATGATGCGGAAATTATTGAAATTTACAAGCACACATACTACAAGAACTTGAAGTTCTTGTGGTGCTTGTTCTCAAAAGAATTGATTAAATTCTACTTTCTAAAAGAACCCGAAGTTCTTGTGTTGCTTGTTCTCAAAAGAATTGATTAAGATCTCACTTATCAAAAGAACTTGAAGTTCTTGTACTAAAGTTGAGACCACATGTCTTGCATATCTAAATGAAATATAGGCCTAGTTATCCACAAATGTGGAAAATTTTTACGTGATTTTAGTAGATGCATCTACATTGTTTTTATCAACTTACAACCAGAAGTTTGTGAGATTGATTAGAAAAAGATTTAGATTATGCAATTAGACTATTCGTCTTGCAAAAGCTAGTGAGTTTATATTTTAGGCTATATCAGTTGAAATAAATGTTACAAAGCCTATTGATTATAAAAAAATATGGTTTAACAAAATTCTGATTGGATGCCTCCTCTTTAATAGCTAAACTATGAGACCAAAACATTTATTATCTATATGGTATTTCACATATAGCAACATTTATACGCATCAAGCCAACAAGTTATAATAAACTCCCCATTATGATTGGTTTTTGGTCATAAGCCATATATTTTCCATTTTAGAATGTGCGATATATAGTTGAATTGCTCCACCACAACACACAAAATGGGTATATATAAAAAGGGTTGAAAATACATATTGAGTATGAGTCTCATTTTATGTTTGAATTCTTAAAGATTAATTGGAGAATCATTTATGACACGGTTTTTCTCAACGTCATGGGAGATAATAATTAGCTGGATAAAGGAAAATGAATTATCATTATCTTGATCCTCATATATGAACCTAAAATTCATAAGATAATTCATATTATTACCTGTGAACTGTCAGACATATTTATTGACCTAATGAGAGTAATTAAGTCTCATATACCAGCTGAAAATGCTCTAAATTTGAATTACATGTTAGAGCTTATGAATGTAAATCATGCTTGAAGCATGATAGTTGAAATTAGTTCCAATGATCAAAATTCTCGTAAATGAAAAGTAGTATGAGATGGTTATATAATGGAGGCGAGTGCTCCTGGAGAGACTCAAAACACAACTGTTAATAAAACTCTAAAAGAGTTCCAGGTACCTAAAATAAAGATTGAAAAGAGATCTTGATAAGTTATGTCATTACGAGAAAGAATGGAACTGAAAAAGAAAAGTTGTTGACAACAATTTTACATAGAACACTTCTATAGAAATAAAGAAAGAAAACGAGGATCTTATATAGAAATCTATCAGAAGTATAGATATTGAATTGACTAATGTAGAAAGACGATTTGAACTTCCAAAAGTGTAGGTTTTGGACTAGTTGTCCAAACACCTAAAGGTGTAATGCAAGTGGGGTACAAATAAGTAGTAGTGAGATATAACATGACTTGAATTATGAAGAATTTCTAATTACTTCATGGTGGATGTAATTAATTTGGCAGTTATGAAATACTTTATATACATATAATTATTTTGTGGATCCCTATTTATCCTTGAAGGATTTAAAATGCTAGACGCATTTGGAATTTTTTTTAGACATGTCTCGTTGAATAATTATATTTTGACGCATTTGGTATAATCGCCTTAGTGAGTACTTATTGAGGAAATATTATAAGAATGATCATATTTCCTTATGTAATTTACAAAGGAGTTTGGATCAAGATTCATTATGATAATTTGGATATCATTATAACTCCTGAAGAGCTTTTAAAGCATTTGAAAAAAACAATCTTGATATCAAGTTTTGTCTCGACCTAAAGATCGAGCACTTAAATATGTGTTTTTGTCTATGAACAAACATAAGCTGAAAGAATCTTAAAGAAGATTCAATACAGATAAAGCATATCTATTAAGTATCCTAATGATTGTAAGATTGGTGGATGTGAATAAATTTATCTTTGAAAAAAAAAGATAAATGAAATATTGATCTAGAAGCACCATATATTAGTTGGTCCAGAAATACCATCTAAATGCTACAAAGATCATTACCTTTAGATCTTCAAACATTAATCAATATCTCTTCGAATCATTGTTATGCACGAGGCAAGCTAAAAATGTGTTTGGCTAAGACCATTGATCCAACATATTCAGAATACATGTTATTTACTTTCACAAGATAAGATACAAGCTATATTGTATGAAGATAATACAAAATTTATATCTCAATCGAAAGGTGGATACATCAAAGATGACAAAATGAAACATATTACTCCAAAGTTTCATCCCTCACGATCTTCAGAAAAATAGTATTCAAGATTGAATTATAAAGATTCAAAGATCTTATCTGATGTTTTCATGAGGGGGAGTAAATAAGTGTGTCACTCTTTTTCCCTTAACCGAGGTTTTGTCCCAGTGGGTTTTCAGGTAAAGTTTTTAATGAGGCAACATGTTATGTGTATAAAAGATGTGTGTACTCTTTTTCCTTCTCTAAGATTTTTTTTCCCACAAGGTTTTTATCTTAGTAAGGTTTTAACGAGACACATTATCTTCATAGACATCCAAGGGGGAGTGTTATGAATATTTATCTATGTGGATGTCTATCATGATAAGAACTTTATCTAGGAGATTTGATTTACCTTTTCAGTAGAAATATTATCTTCATTAATTAGAGTTTCATGTATTATGTACTTTTTATGCCTATAAATAGATGATTTGATGAAGGCATTGCACACACTTGAATATTCAAAATAAATACAAATCTCCCTCTTTCTCTCATCTCTTTGTTCTTTGTTTTTATTATTGTTTTTTGTTATTTTATTCACAACAGAATTATATAATTTTATTTAAGAAATTATCCAATCACAATTGGGCATGTATTATTTACTGACAGAAAAGGTCATCACCATTTTAGATAATTTTTCTTTACTTACTTTCAAAATGTACATTGAAAAAATTTCTTTTAATTTTTTTCAACAGAACGCAAAGGATTAGTCGTTAAACTCATTTCAATAGATACATGGGGAAACAAAAAAATACTATTATTTTCTTTCAAGAGTGACAACTTTGCTATTTTTAAAATTGATAGGAAGATAAAAGTGTGTTTAAACTAAAATATTTAAGTCAACTAATTATAATTTTAAAACTTTGGATAAAACATATAGGACTGAAATATATATTTTTATACTAAGAAGACTAAAATAAAATTTTAAATATAATACACGAATTAAAATATTTTTTTGTAGTGAAGAGACATAAACTTTTACCGTATGGTTGATGAATCCAAGAGGAACATGAAGATCAAGCTCGATACTGCTTTTAGGAAAATGCCACTAATTAATTTATTTTTTTCTGAGGATTTTCTCGGGAACTAACAGTGAAAGACCTGACAACAACAATTAACATAAACAAACCAAACTCTTGTAGTGCTTACTGATTTTTCTTTTTAAAGTTGGTCAATTATTATTTTATATAAAAAGTCATATTAAATACAGTAAATAATAAAAAATTAACATTCTTAATGTATTAAATAATTAAATTATATAAAAAAGTTTTCAAATAGCATGCTTGTCAGTAAATTCCTATAAGCCGTGGCCCAAACAGGGAGTTGGGGAAGATGAACCTGCACGCGTGCAACACACGCGCCATGCGCGTGGCCGCGTGTGGGTCCTTCTTTTTTTAAAATTAAATTAATTTTTTTAAAAGAATTCTTTTTTATTTTTTTAGATATATTTTTATTTTTCTTTATTATTATTATTTTATTTTTTTGAAAAATTAGTGACAACAAATATTATTCATATAATAATTTATATTATGTTTGGATGGTTTTTGATAAAATTTAAATATAATATGCATGTTTGGTAAACAGTTTTTTGAGTCAAAATTAGAGGTTTGAAGTATCAAATCCGCTAATTTAGATGTTTGGTAAATAGATGATTGTAATAGCAGATTGGGATGAAACATCTCATTTTAAAAAAGCTCATTTTAGGAGTTTTTTTTAGTTAGAGGTTTGGATAAAAGACTTATAAAGACTCTTTTGTCCTAGATAATATTTTTTTTAAATAACACAAATTTGAATAACTAATAAAATTAAAAAATAATTTCATAAATAATAAATTAATATATACATATAAATTTAATAATTAATAAATTTATATTCAAAATATAATTTTATAAATAAAAAACTAATATGTACATTTAAATTTAATAATTTTAAAATTATATTAAAAATATAATTTCACAAATAAAAAATAATATATACATCCTTCATATATATTTAGTAATTATATTAAAAAATTAATTTTCATAATATAATTAATATTAATTGATACATAGTAATAATAACTAAGAAATTATTCAAACAATTATTGAATATAATTGTATCCTTATATGACATTTTGCTTGTTCAAATAATCAAACATCTATAAGCTATTAGTTAATTTTACCAAACACTTTTATACAATCAACTATTGCAATCTTCTAGTCAAATCAACTAATGCTATCAGCTATCCGCTATTTGGTAATATACTCCGCTATCCATTATTAGCTATCTGTTAATTGCCAAACAAGGACAATAATTAAAATTCTAAAAAAAATAATTTTTCAAATATATATTTTTAAAAATTGGCTAATTTTTTTTAACAATAGTGGATGAGTAGCCATCACATTTTTTGCTGAAGTTTTTCTATTAAGTAAATTAATATATTAGATAAAAAATTAAATAAATAATTGTTCTCCTATATACATAGCTTTCAGCCTTTCACTATCCACACGCATAAATAAAAAACAAAACAAAACAGGGCAGTCAGCCTAAAACAAGCCCATACAGAATGCTGGTGCAGGTGCCAGCAGCACCAAAGCATCCTCTATCGATACCAAAATTTCTGCAGAAAATCTTAAGTTCCCTGCATTCTTGGTAATCTCATTCACCAATTCATGCACTTGTATGCTAATCTCCCTATCATCTCTAAATCGACCCACTTCATAGATTGTGCCATCTAAGGCGGGCGCATAATTTTATGTAAGAGAAATGTAAACTATTAAGGAACTATGTTAGAAATGTAGGGTATGCGGAATTACAAAATTTTAGAGATGCGAAATTAGAATATCAATAAAAAATATAAATAAAATATCTAAATATAATAAAATTTAAATTTTTATAGTTATATTAATGCACGGGTATGCTTGTGGGCAATAACATAAGTGTTGTATCCTAAGTCTTCGACATGTCCTTCTGTCTTGTCCTTCATGGAATTCAACTTCTCATTCTAACAGCTTTTTCTTTATGTATTACCAAAATAGAAATGAAAAAGGGTTTTCGAATAATGCAAATATTATCAATGTTGATATTGCAATATTCTGGGGAAATTCTAAAAGAAAATGGCTTAATAGGGTTAATATGAGTCCTTATTTTATAGACCGTTGGATCATGTTGAACCAATAATAGACGTTGGATTAAAAAAAGGGGGAAATAGAACCCGGTTAACCGGTTACCTTAGAAATAGGGTAAGAAGTCAAGTAAAAAGTTGCGTTGGGCGGGAAAAACTGAAGGGTTAGGGTATTTCCATTGTCAAACACTTTGAAAGCTTTCAAGGGGTGATTGTGCGGGATTTAGATTTCTCAAATAGATTTAAAAGGAAGCAAGTTGTCAGGTAAAAATCTTGTTCCTAATATATTCTTAAAATTTTGTCTTCAAAAATCTACATAAGAAAATGGAGGTTTTTTTCGAGGGATTTAAAAGAAGTTACAATTTGGGGATGGGTATGTTATTTTCGGGTGAAAATAGGCTAGTTATTCAAATGTGAAAATTGTGTTATGGTATGCTTTTTTTAAACAGAGCTTTGAATTTAAGGAAAACATTGTTATATTATGGAATGGTTGGTTTTGAGAAATAAGAAATGATTCAACTAAGGACGAAAACAGAGTATGAGGATTTCATTTTGAAAAGAAAAAAATAGAAGTTGGAAATTTGTAATGGATCTGAACTAAATTGTGAATTAAAAATAATAAGAATAGATAATGAGTCCAGAAAAACGGCTAGGAATTTAGCATTTTGTTAAAAAATAGAGTTTTGAACTAAGTTTTTTATTCAGTTTTAAGAGTCTTTTGCTTTTGTGATGATATGTTCTTGTTTGAACTAATCAATGCTATATGGGCCAATCTCTATGTTCTTGTTTCAACTAATCAGTGGTTGGTTTTGAAGTTATGTTCGTGATGCTTCTGTGATGATATTTTTTATAGACTGATTTATATTGTTTCTGCTATAACATTTAGAATGATTACTGCTTTGTTCATTTGTAAATCAATAAGTTTTATGCTACTATTTTTTTAATCTATGTTCTTATTTCAACTAATCAATAGTTGGTTTTGAAGTTATGTCCGTGTTGCTTCTGTGATGATAATTTTTTTATGGAATAATTTATATTGTTTTTGCTATAACATTTAGAATGATTACTGCTTTGTTCATTTGTAAAGCAATAGGCTTTATGCCTCTATTTTTTAATCTATGCTCCTGTTTCAACTAATCAATAGTTGGTTTTGAAGTTATGTTCGTGTTGTTTCTATGATGATAATTTTTTATGGAATGGTTTATATTGTTTCTGTATAATATTTAGAATGATTACTGCTTTGTTCATTT
The DNA here is from genome assembly GCA_019671005.1 of Hibiscus mutabilis. Lineage (NCBI taxonomy): Eukaryota > Viridiplantae > Streptophyta > Magnoliopsida > Malvales > Malvaceae > Hibiscus > Hibiscus mutabilis. Next base: position 20,391,839 of record CM033713.1, on the reverse strand, counting down.
ATAAAGCAATAGGCTTTATGCTTCTATTTTTTTAATCTAGTATGTATTAGAATTTATAGTTTATCTTATAACACTAATGTGACGTTAATTTTAGATTGAATTAGTTGAGAATGGATGAATGCAACAATGTCGACATAGAATGGGTGAATGATGACACGGTAGCGGTGGATGAGGCACATAAACCATTGACTCCATATTTTAACTTCTAGTAAGTTAAAGTTGAATGTATATATATCATTCTTGAAATTGTTAGTTGGTTAGAGATAAGTATTGCATACTCTAACTTTGAAATAATATATGTACAATATAAGTGAATGTAAAGGACGCAAGGGAATAAAGAAAAAAATGACAAATGCGGTAAGTGAGAAATTTGAAATAGTATTATGTGTTGTGTATTGGTTTGTAAAGTGTACATATTATAAAAATGTAATATTTGTGGGAATGATATAGGCAAAAGAAGCACTAGGACTGAAATGAGCAAAAATGAGTGATGAGGAAAAGAAACCTTATTTGATATGCACGTGGAACAAAAGCAAGTGTATATGGAATGGATATCAAAAGGCAAAGTCAAGGCAGAAGTTAAGAAGGTAAGTGTAAATGTATCTTTGTTGTTAGAGAAAGTGTTTAAGGTTAAAAATTTTCGTTAAATAATATATTTAAGCATAACATTGAAGTAATTATTGTTATATTATATGTCGTAGGAGATGTCGTCAAGTTGTAGCATGAAGAAGTTATCGATTTTGTTTAATGAGATGCAGAGGTTGAAGATTGATGGTTTTGTTGCAGAAATAGAGTTTAGCCCTTTGTTTGAAATGAAATCTCGAGCAATTCATCGCGAGCTAGGTCGTGAGTTAGTTGAGACCTTTGATGTCGAAAGCTCAATGATGGAATTTAATGGACACAAAATTTATTTAATGGTGGAAGATGTGGAAGCTGTACTGGGGCTAAAAATGAAGGTTTTGACGTTGCACACGTCATGAGGAAATTTAATGGGAAAGAACTAGCATTGAAGCATAAAATCAATACGAAGCTTATATATCTTTAACTGGAGGGAGAGACATTAAGTGGTGTTTTTGAGGGGGATAAATTGAAAGCGCGAGTGTTGTTGTACATTGTTGGTGTGTTTCTATGTCCAAACGTGAACACCGTGCCTTCCATAGAACATATGAAGTTATTGTGATTTGCTAGTTTAAAGGGAAAATTGAACTAGTGTAAATTTACCTATGAGAGGTTGATTGACAGGGTAGCCAAATTTAAAGATCAGGTCAGGCTTACATGACCAGATGTATTGCAATCCTAGAGGTAATGTATTTTTAAAAAGATGTTTCATTGCAGTAGTACGTAATTTACCCAAGTTTTATTTTGATGATAATGTTCTGAGTAATATGAAATGTAGGCGAGATTCCATGATTATTTTAGTAGAATTCAGATCAAAACCTCTGATTATTTGAAATGAGGGAAGAAAGACGTAGACAAGCTTGTTTCCCGCATAAAGAGAGAACGTCCTGCTAAAAAAATTTAAAGTATGTATGTTATTAAATTTTGTATTCTATACTGAAATAGAATGATATAAAATGAATTAATGATTTTTGCAGGTAGTTAGGTTTGATGATGATTGCGCTGGAGGGAAAGAAGGTGGAAAGACGAGTTCTAGTAATGATGTTATTATGGAGGCATTTGAGAAGGTAATTTCAGAGTTGAATGAAATCAAAGGGAGTCTTCAAGCTGGAGTAAAAAAGCAAAATAAAATTGAAGAGACTTTGGAAACACTAAAGGAGGAATCGAAGAACGTGGTTGATCAGGTTGCGGGTTTGGATGCGAACATGATTTACATGAATAAAGCTTTACGTCTAATTGATGCAAAATTTGGCATTGGCCTTGAGGAAGAGGAAGCAATAGTAGAAAAAATAAAAGTTTAAGATTCAGACCCGAAAGATGGAGTTGATATTGATGTTGAAGTGTTAATAGACGATGTCACTGGGGTGAAGGATGACAACATTGTTGTGGCTGCAAAAAAAAGGTATAATCAACAATGAAATGTATAAATTTTATTTTTGTCAACGTTTTCAGTAATTTAATGTACGAGTTTTTTATTGATGGAAAAATTTATGTTAATTTGTAGAGTAAGCCAAATGTGAAAGCATCGTCAAAGGTTAATAGAAAAGGAAAACAAGTAGGAATGAAAACTAGAAACATGAATTAACTCACCTGATGAAAGAAGTGTATGTTGCGCTTCTTTATATTATATAATGTCAGAAATAAGTTGAGTGCTTATAATGTGAACTCAGTTATTAAGTGTTAATGACCTTTGCCATTTGAGTAGAACATGATATGGATGGATGAGTGAGTTGACGTTCATTTAGAACGCAAATCATTTATAATTTCTGATGTTATGGGTTGCTTTAATTATATATGTTTCACATTTTATATAAATTGGTAGAAGGTGTATTAGTTAAAAAAGTTATTAAATATTTAAATTCTTTAATATAATTCAATATTTCACATAAAATGTTTAAGCATTGTAGGTACTGAGCTATGTTGAAATAACTGATGGAGTTGGGGCGTCAGTCAGAGGCAGTTGTGACTATATATGGAATACACATTTTCTAGAAAGGCAAGTAATCCATTATAATGCTGAAATGTAGGTAGGTTGAATATAAATTTTAAGTATTTGTATGTGTGCAGCAAAATCCTCATTAATTTTGGCCACATGTATCTGAATGTAAGTGATGCTGATACGTTACGACCTGGATGTTGGGTTAATTCAATGGTTAGTATAGTGTAGTGAATAACTTAAGTAATAAAATCATATTAAGTTAATTAATGAAATTTACTAAAATATTTCATATATGTTTTGTGTAATTTTTAGGTTATTGATGTTGTTGGGTGGACGATTATTGTTGAAGATATTAGGACGGATTGTAAAGCAATGAGAGGGTATCTACCTTGCGCATTAATTGTATGTCAAATATTTAATAAGATAGTGCATATTAACAATAAACGTATACACCTTTGGAAACATGATGAATAATAATGATTGTCTTATAGAATAAGCTTGTATAAGGGATATTAGAAGTTACAAAGATTGTTGAATATTGTCGATAGACTTTTAAACATTTCAGGAACATTACGGACGGGAAAACGATAAGAAGAAAAATATATTTTTGCAAACAGTTTGAAATTCACTAAATAGTTATCTATTTAGTATCGGCCATTATTGAAATATTATGTGCAGATATTTATGCCGACAATAAAACTTATTGGTATATGTATGTGCATTGGATGCGAATCATTGGGAATCTATGATACTAGACAGCATACCCACAACTCTAGGCAATACTGTAAGCGTGTCTGGTGTTAAGAAAGTGGTAATAAGCGTAAATTGAGAACTATTGAACATAATGCATGATGGTACATGGTATGTAAAAATCTGTGTGTTTGTGCTTGTAGCTTAAAATATTAGGTAATGTTGTTTTGGATGAAAAATTCGTAGAAGTGTTTGGCTCACCACGTATGCCATTGACTGAACTCCGTGTGGTGGTGCCTAAAGTCAAACATCAAACCAATGAGTATATAGTTTTTAAAGTTTACATATGTGCAATCGTTCCATTTCCATTTGCCTACTACTAATAACAATTTGAGGTTTAAACAAATATGTTTTACAACAGAGATGATGGAGGGATATTTTGCATTAACTGGATGCAACTTTGGGATATAAAACGTTTAGAGGATGTGGTATGTGCATACGTAGTACAGTACATCTTTATTAGTGTATCGTACTATAAAACTTCCATCATTAACTTATGCTGAATTGTAAACATTTTTCAATACAACATATTGGGGAATGTGAGCGCATGTTTCTTTTGTATGATCTCCTGAATAATGATAGAAATACGAAAATTTTAGCTGCTATGAATGAACATGTCGTAGAGGTTAACTCACTTCCATTTAGAAGCCGTGCAAGCATTCGTCAACCACAATGTTGAATGAGTAATTAAGTTGGTTTTGTTCATTATAATTATGAACTCGTTATTATCTTCAACTTTACGTTTGTAGGTTTGAGAAATGTTTGTTAGTAATTAACAAATTAAAGTTGGTGTTGGAGAACTAGCAATTCAATTTTTTTGTATGAACCCGTTATGAGGTATTTTGGACCCTCTTTTGTATAGGTCGTACCCAGGTATGTTTGATCATATTTTTGTCGAGTCGGGTAATTTTATTGCTGTCTTTTGAATGGGCAGCAATAGAACCAAAAATTAGTCCTCTTAAATTGCATTTTTGTGCACATGTAGAACAATACATACAAGTTGAAGTATGCCAATCCCAAACAACTTGTGTAGTTATTTCAAGCATAATGAAAAGTTGCAATATTTTGTGATCAATTATGTAGAAGGCATTGTACAGATTGTTAGTTACATTCAGCAGGATAAATTGATGATTGAAATGCTTTATCTGCATATGTTAAGTTTGCATATTGTGAACAATTTATTGGGCAGATTCGTTATTGGCTATCGGTATCAAATGTAATTAGTGGTAGTAGTTGCTTGGTATAGAATGGATCACATCAAAGTTTAAAATTGAATCAATGTGAACGTAAACTATCATACCCGTTGTATGCTGTTATGAGTATATATATTGCATCAAAACAAGCTGTTAAACATTTTTGCATCAAAACATGAAATAAATCACAGTTGCATGAAAACAACTAATGTAAAGCAGAGTTGATTCAAAACGTGAAGTGAATCATTGTTGCATCAAAAGAATAAGTAAATAAAAAATGTGACCTTGGCAAAACATGAAATGAGAAGACGTATGGTAGCACTTACAGTTATGTAGTCTCCATTTCATATTGAGAAATGCATCAAGATGCTCTAAATCATAAAATTAAGATACTGCAAGACATAAAGTTAAATATCATAAGCAGTAGGGAATGAATTTGTACTGACAATATATATAATTGTAAAAGTAGTTGACATTAATGAAATGTTACCATAGATGTGGCAATCGGAGATATATTGTAAACTTGATCGTCTTCATTCCAAACATATAGTTGGTCCTAAGTGAAACGTAGAAGCAAACACACGTTAACCTATAATACTATGACACATATGAGAATTAAGAAATATTGAATCACATTTTTTCAGGCTCGAACATGTTTCGGTCTTCCGTAATTTCCATGTCGTCTTCAAAACAACTTGACGTTGTCCCACGCGAAAGGGTTAGAATTTGAAGCTTCAAATGAGGATAGAATTTTTTATTATGTCCCTCAAGATTACAAAATGAACAGTGATAGGTTCTTGAGGTTGACACTTGATTTTTTTATTTTGTTTTTGTTTCACATATTTCTTTCGCAGGTCTCGAACGTTGCGTTTGGTATCCTTCTGAGATAATGATTCCGCCAACGTACATGAGTGATCAAATTCACTAGTTAATCTGACTTTCTCATCTTTTTTCATTTGAAAGTTTCCTCAGTTTGAGATGAAATGTAGCACAATCTCAAAGACACTGATCGGAGAGATGCAAATCGAGACATTTGCTTCAACTCGGGAGACACATTTAAGTCTATAAATGGTGGAGCTAAAAGTTTGCATTACCGAGCCCATCTTTCCTAGTTGTTGGGCGACGTGCACTAAAGCCGTTATTTTTGGCACACTCCTTATAAAACTCCCATGCATCATTACGAGATTCAAAAAGCATACCTATTATATTATTGGGAACAACTTTTGGCTCAGCTCCATAGTGATCATTTGAAGAATTTTCAGCAGCCTTTCAAAATGTGTCCTCCATGTACAAACCAATTAGTTTCAAGGGTTTCTACCAAAATAATTTTCTTGATAAAAAATATGATACTCATAAAATAAATCTTTAACTATGAAATAAATAAAAATGTAAAGATTTCACTTACCTTGTACTTTCGAATGGTAGTGTTTGAATAGTATGAAAGATACTGATGAGATAGTTCTTGTGTGTGGATATGGTGCAAAAAAATTCCCCTGCTTCCTACGTATATGGTGCAGGGAATTTGAGGAAGAAAATACGCTTGCTGCAATCCATTTTTTGGTGTTTGTATAATCATTTAATTGTTGCTGTGAGCATTCATTGTAGCAATAATTGTGATGGTTCAAATAGTAATTGCAATAATTCTTTATTGCTACTTATGTAATTTCAAAGTTTTATTACCGAATATGTAAGGGTTAGTTTAACAAAATGTACAAAACCATTTAAGGGCTTTCCACACCTGATTTTTTTAAGAGACAATATTTCCATTTGAGGGCCTGGTTTCGAAACCATTAAGGGGATTTTGAAACCTATTACCAAGATATGGATTGCAACCTATTCTGCCTTAGTGGTTTCGAAACCACCATGTGGGTTTCGAAACCTGTAACCAAAATTTGTTTCCAGGCCATTCTGCCTTAGTGGTATCAAAACCACCATGGAGGTTTTGAAACCTCTTACCAAATTTTGTTTTCAGACCATTGTGCCTTAGTGGTTTCGAAACCACCATGAGAGTTTCGAAACCTTCTACAAAATTTTGTTTACAGGCCATTCTGCCTTAGTGGTCTCGAAAGCACCATGGCAGTTTCAAAACCTCTTACCAAATTTTGTTTTCAGGCCATTATGCCTTAGTGGTTTCAAAACCACCTCTTTTAGGAAACTCAAAATTTGACTTTTGAAGGACTTTAAAATTTAGTTATTAAGTCAAACAACTTAGAAAATGTTTTTTGACGTCAAAATTATATTTTTGACAAATTTAAATCGAATATATTTAGTTGGAAAAAAAATTTCACGTTATTCCTTTTAGTTATATAAAAAACACTTGATAAAACGTTTGCTTATGTCGAAATATATTCATTTTAAAAAAATTTAATCAACTATTATATCTACTTATGTAATATATAATCCATCATAAATTACACATATAAAATTAAAATATAGAATACAACATCAAACCTTAGACATAAATGAAATATCCAACATAGTTCATGCACAATCCAATAACCTAAATCAAAAGAATTCCAAAATACCATAGCATGAATCCATTGAAACTAAAATGCACTACAAGTCTTAAGCATCTAGTGCATCTGAAGGCGATGCTGGTGGGAACAAATAACCACGAACATCACGCATGTCATGCTCTAGAGATGTGAGAGGACCATCTAAGCTGTGAATCAAGCTGGTAGACTCCTCATGAGAGCTACGAAGAAAGAAATCTATGTTTGTAGCTATCCTTTTTTCTTACGCTAAAAAATGAGGTTTTAAGGGTGTTTGGGGTCTTTCGGTATTAAAATATTTATTCCGTGGGGTTTTGTAAAAACCGTATTTTGTTTAAAAAATGGAGTCGCCACCGGCCACTTAAGGTAGGTCGGACACCATAAAACCAGAGATTTTTTAAACTGTTGGGTTCGGGAGTCGGTTACGGATGGGGAAGGATTAGCACCCCTGCACCGCCCAAAATTGGTACTTTAATAATTACCGCTTTATTAATATTAAACTTTTCGGGTTAAAGTGACGATTAAATTAAAATTTGATCATAAGTGTGAGTAAATTTTAAAAGCCCCGTTATCCGAGAGTAAATGCCCAACCACCATCACTACGCCTGATACTGGCCCCGTTTATGCTCGGATAAAAGGGCACCGCATTGACAATTTATAATCCATTATGCAACCTTAGAAAGCAAAATATAAAAAATACAATTTACATTGACATGATATTAAAACATAAAATACGAATATTTACAAAATAAATAAAAAAAAAATTAAACACATGGACATAAGACCTAACATATCATAATAATAACAAAGTATGGGCATGGACAAAAACATACTTTCAAGGCTAAATTAATTAATCCTAACATGCTTGAACATATAAAATCACAAATGCCACAAATACATGACATACATGTAATATGATATTAAACTAATAACTCAAAGTAACATACTAGCATAAAAAATTTAACACTTGACATATAACACAAATTACATGCATGGGACTAAAAAACATAAACACGTGAATTTTACAAAATTAAATAAAAATAATAAAGAACATAAAAAACATAACATACTATGAAGAAATAAAAACAAAGATGAACATGAACAAGAAAGAAACATACTTCTAAAACTAAAATTAAATCTAACATGCTTAGACACATTAATAACTATAACACATGCATGACATATATATACATGATGCTAGGCAAGAAAAACAAAATAACGCATTAAGGCTTTAACATACGACACACTAATATCTATATCACAAATGCACCCAAGTGATCATGGCAAGAAACATATATGGGTCAAAACATGTGAACATGTAAATTTTATACTTACACGTTATTCAAAATAAAATAAATAATAAAAAAGCATGCATAAACTAATGGTTTAACAACGACAACATAACATTAACATGACACGTACCAACAAAACTATAAAAACCTATCATAACACATGCTAAACATATATGACCTATGATGCAAAAATGATCATAAAACTCATGTAAACCTATAACCATAATACTAACTAAAACCAAAACAAAATCATACAAAACAAATGTACACAACATGAACAAAAATAAAAGCAAGATATGACCCGTATTAACACGTATTAAAACCCAAACAACATAATATATAAGGAAATTCATACACAAAAGAAAAGCAATGCAAGAATGATAGGAAAATAAAAAAACAAAGGATATAGATACTTAAAACATGAAAATGGACTAAAATGCAATGAAATAAAACAAAATAGCAAAAATTAGAAGAAAATAAAACCCGATTTAAGGACGGAAATTCAAGCCAAATAAAACCTAAAAGGACCAACTGTGTAATATACCCAAGGGGCAAGCTCAAAATGCAAAATCCCAAAACGCAGAATGACTAGGAGAGTAAGTTTATCGTTTTAAAACTAATTTCGGTTTAATTCAGTGACTAAATTGAGTGATTTGAAAAAAGGGGTTGGGATTGTAATTGGACCAAGGGGAAGCCCGTTTTGAAAAATCGAAAAGGACGGCGGTCCTTAAGAGGTAATTTCACCATTTTTGAAAAATAAAAGTCTATAAATAGACCTTGTTAGATCTGATTTTAGATTTTTGCCATTTAAAATTTTGTTTTACAAAATAAAATCCTCTCCCCTTGGTTATTCTTTCAGCCCGAAACCAAACGAACTTACATTGGCCACCCTCTCTTCCAGAAATCGGTGAGCTTCCGCCGTCACAGCCGCCACTTACCGGCGCTGGCAAGGTCTCAAACCACCCCTAAAACAACCTTCTTTTCAACCAAAAATCAACCCCATCGTGGATTTTAAGAAAAACCTCCCATTTTTCTTAGATCTAAAAAAACGAACCAAAAACATATTTTTTTAAAGGGAAACCCTTTTGCGAACCGAAACTCAAAGATACCCATTCCTCTACCGACTCAACGTATGAGGATTATCGCCGGAGAAGGAAAGACAAGAAGACCAAGGGTAAACTTCGAACCTCCCCTCTTTCTTTTTCTTATATATCTTTTTTAATATATCTGCATGTAAGAGAAAATGAAAAAGGATGAGCAATTTACCCCTAAAACTTTATTCCTTCTTTTTTTTTATTTCGAATGTGGCTCCCTCTCTACAAAAACTGGGATTACATAGATATATATATATTGTTTTTTGCTTACAAGAAAAGATCTGATTAAATGCATTTGCTGTTCCTTCTGCTTTGTCTGACATTTCTTGACTTTTACTTTTTTGTGCCATACTTGGTTGTTGAGGGAGAGCCGGTGAGATCGTACGGCAGAGTGGTGCCATCAGAGTAAAAAATCATTTTGGCCAGATTGAATCTCTGTCGTTGGATCTGATCTGATCCAACGGTTGAGATCACTCAAAGATGGACGACCTGGATGCGATCTGTGAGACGATATGGCAACACCTGATCATGGCACGTGGCGCGTGGAAGATGATCAGTCTCGCGCGAGTGAGAATGTGGACGATCTGTGCGCGTTCTTCACTCGCGCCAGCTGGATAAGCTCGGGTTGATCATAGGCGTTGGATCAAGATTTGATCCAACGACTCTCCTTTAGATGCGCAAAATAAAGGGGAATTAGGGTTATTGTATTAGATTTATGTTTTAGGTTTTTTAGGGTTATTGGGTTTGGGCCGGTTGGATCTGTAAATATAATTAGGTTTCATATTTGTATAAGGACTGCACCTTAATTATTATTTTTTGGGTTTATAATTTATGGGTTTCATTTTAAGTTAGTCCATTAGTGATAACATTAATGATAATAATAATAATACAAACATATACCCACATGCACATACAATACGTGTACATGCAAATCACAAACATTTAATGACATACAAGCATTCATACATATGCATAAAGACACACATACGTATACCATCATATATATACTCACACACATAACTAATGCAGATATACATATTATATATACACACAACATACATGCAAATTAATCAAATATTCAAACATGTAACATACGAGCATACATATAAATAATTACTAATACATACACATACATAATACATATATATAACATACATGCACTCACAGATATCACACACACACACATATATATATATCTTACTAATACTCATGCATGTACATACGTAACAATAATATTGATTATATATTAACATAATATTTACAAATCTGATAAAAATGAGTGATTACAATGTTGTCGAAACGAGTGATCATGGTCACATACATAGATTCAATGGTCATAGGAGGTAGAGCATCCGGTGCATCAACATTCCTACGATTAACGCGAGCTTCGTCTTCATCATTCTTGTAAACCCACTCCGCATTAATAAACCTTCATCTGGTCTACTTAGTCGTTGTCTTATCAATTTTGCTCTTAAGACGAATGGCAGGATCAAGAGAGGTGTTAATGTTTAGCTTCTCAAATATGTGACTTAGAACACATCCATAATTGAGAGAGCTGGAGGGATTGCTACTGATTTTAACAAGTGAGTTGAAGATGATTTGGGCAATATTAGGATGATTACCGGTACAAAGTTGGTGTAACCACTAATAGTTAGTATGCCGCATGCGAGTGCATCTTCCACCGAAGGGATAAAAAACCAAGTGGTGAAAAGATGAAGAAGCCTATCATAGATGTGAAGGTAAGTAGGATTATCATCATCAAACTTCATAGGAACACTTTCAGACTCTTTAAAAGCGCCACTATTAGGGACACGTAGATGGTTGGCAATAATTATCAGAATGAGTTCAATTTCGGTTTCCCTAAGATATGAATCAATTTGCACAACCTCGAAATATTTGATACGAACAAGATTATCATTGGCATAAAAGCTTTAACTAGGTTATGAAAAACACGAGGTTTTATATCTAGAAAATCCATCCATCCCCATTCAACAAACAAATGAATTCAAAATTATAGAGCTCCGAGGTTAAAATGTCTAAATCTATAGTTCTTTCATCTCTAATATCTTTGGCTTCATAAATTTGATGAAAATGATCAAGATTTCCAGTATATTTAAAACAAAGATTCAATAAATTTGGATTATGATGTTGAGGTGGAACGGCACGAGAGGATTGACCCCTTTCTCTACGATGAAGCTTAGTTTTAGGAGCCATGATAAAAACAAATATTTTGCCTTCAAATTTTTGGTTTAGGGATTTAATCAAACACTTGGCGGGCAAGGGTTAGAAAATTTTTTTAAAAGGGAAATTAGGAAGGATTGGGTGTAACCTCCTGGAAGATAAGCAACATATAACATATAAAACCAATCCCCATTCATAAATTTTATGCATAAATTCTTAAAAAATGTAATAAATTTTGAAACATCCATAAACATGAAATTATGTTAAAAACTATGGGTGTTGTTAAAATAACGTTTAGGAAACTAGAGCATGAAAAACATACATGAGTATTAAAGATTTAAAGCATGAAAAAAATAGTGAATATTGTATCAAATTTTGGTAGTTTGAAGTTTCGATAAATATGAGTTTTTGATAAACATACCTTGAGAAATTGATGAAGCAACCCAACTACTTAAGAGATTGATGAAGATGATGAAGCAACCCAAGTACTTGAGAGATTTTGCGGGACTAATGCAAAACACTTGAGAGGATTTTTAGAGTATTTGGATTATATAACGTTTGCAAGAGAGGAAATAAGATTTTGGGTTTTAAAAATTCCTTTTAAGGTTAAAATGATGGTTTCAAATCCATCAAACCGGTTTTAGTACCATCAAAACAGTTTCGAAACCAACGCAGTGATTTTGCAACCACCTGAACAAAAAAGAAATTACCAAGTAGGTTTCAAAATCGGATTAGAGTGGTTTCGAGACTCTTGAAAACTTGTGTACATACACTTTTGGATTAGGCGATCTCGGGTAAGGATTTCTATATGTACACGTTTGCGTACCTTTTCTGTAACAAATTATGTATATTTTGTAATAATATTTGTAACTACTTAAACTCTCATTATTTTTGTAAGAAAAAGGGTTATCTTCTATCCCTTTCTGTGTGTACACAAATGCTTACCATAAGTTGAGCTCCTTTTGGATTGGGTAATCTCGGGTAAGGATTTTTGTATGTACATTTTTTCTTACGTTTTATGTATACTCTGTAATGATTTATGTAGCTACTAAAACTCTCATAATTTTTGTAAAAAAGGTTATCTTGTTGCCCTTTCCATGTGCAAACAAATGCTTACCATACGTTGAGCTTCTTTTGGCTTGGGTGATCTCCGATAAGGATTTGTGTACATACAATTTTCCTTACATTTTATGTAACCAATTATGAATGTTCTGTAAAAATTTATGCAGCTACTTATATTCTAATAGTTTTTGTAAGAAAAAGGTTATCTTGTACCCCTTTCTGTGTGTACACAAATGCTTACCATAAGTTGATCTTCTTTTGATTGGGTGATCACGGGTAAGAATTTGTGTACGTACACCTTTTCTTTCTTTTTCTATAGCAAATTATGTATATTATGTAATTATTTATGTAGCTAATCAAACTCTCATAATTTTTGTAAGAAAAAATGTTATCTTGTAGCCCTTTCTGTGTATACACAATGCTTACCATAAGTTTTGCTCCTTTTGGATTGGGTGATCTTGTAACATCCTTAATGTATACTCGTATGCCGAATGTACATTAAAGATGTTTAGATTTATATTCAAAAAAACTTAACTTGTAATTTTATTATTATTCTTGCTTAACTAGTCCAGTGATTGGTCCTTTCTCGGTTTCTAATTTTAAACAATGTCAGGCAGGCACACCTAGTTTTTGACCCTGAATTTGTTTATAAAACTTATAAGTTAATTATTAAAATAAAAATACAATTCAGGATGAAAACTATGTGTGTTACCTAAACCCTTTCTAAATTTTGAAATTGTTACGAGATTAATAATAATTAAGGTACTTTTACTAGTTCTATTTATTTTACCAATATCCTTAATCCATAATTTCAAGATAATACATCCAGATTAAAACTTAGTTATACAGAACATTTTACTTTAAAAATATTTACATGCCCACTAGTTTATCATACTACGATAAGGATGTACGTACTGTAACTTACTGTAGTAACTTGACTTTAAAAGAACAACTCCTCCTTGCTAGACTAATTTGGAGAACCTACGTGTAAAATAAAACACACGCTAAGTAACAACTTAGTGAGGCAATTAGACATATTTAAATAAAAGCATGCAATAATGCAGTACAGTATATCATATGGAAATGCAATACAGTTCCTGTAAAATGGCAAGCGAGTCCCAGAATAGTTTATATCAACGTATCATATCACTGAGGTACAGAAAAAATACAGATAATTATGTTCTTAAACATACCAGAACGTATCAAGTATCTAAGTTTATTCAGCTGCAGATTAGTATTTTTAAGACAATAGCCCAAGGTATATTGTATGAGATCAAGGTACGCGAGTCATCTAAAATAGACACCGTAGTGTCGAACTGAATAGACAGATGAGTACGTACTTGAGGACACCCTTTGCTCCTTATATAAGCACCTCTTTAGTGCACTTAGCACCATGGGCTTAGATCCCCAAGGTGTATGTGATACCGTAGTAATCACGATAACAGACGGATATCAGAACTGAAAATGTAGCTGCTAAAACTCTATGGCATGCCAACTATACCCGACTCTCATGATGTAATACTTGGTCAACAAATATAATATGATCAAAGGTTATTAGATAAATATAATGGACAGTTCATACCCTAAATAAATCAAATATAATGTATCGGGTAAACATACCGTCATAAGGACAAATTATTATACAGATCACTTGTTATGCCATTTCCATAAATCATAATATAAAATTTCAGACAATATATTATCATTACTAACTTTTAAGCTTGACTTATTGCAAGTCTTCCTAAATACTTTTAAAACATATAAATGCACTAATCTGTAGCGATGTAAAAGTAGCCTCACTAAGCTTATTCGATAACCTTTTCTTTTCCTCTAATACTTGTGTCCCTCAGAACTGTAGAAGACCAATCGAATACATACATTACCACACTTTTGTTAGACTCAAATCTAACATTGCAAACTTAATTTACAAAACATAATTATTCGAATATAAAATATTTCTAAATTTTCCCCCCAATTTCCACGTGATTGCCGATTTGGTCCTAAGGTCATTAGTGACCATTTTGGACATCAAACAATTGTTCAAGCTTAAATTAGAACAATTTCGTTGCTGCTTGTTCACTTTGGGTTAATATCCTTCTAGACTTTAAACTTTGTTAAAGTGACATTTTAGTCACTACTTCTACATTTGTACTTGAATTCATCTACAAATCAACTAATTATTCATTTCTAACATTTCTATAAATTTTCCCTTGACTTCCAAGCTTTGACCGAATTGGTCCCTTACAAACAAATCCCATTTTCGAAATGGTCCTTCACCATTTCTTTTCTTGTCATTTCAATCCCTTATTTCCTAAATTAACAAATCAATCTAATTTAATAATAATCTCATCAATTCTAATGCTAGAATAAATTTCATAATTTATTCATTTTCATCCTTGATTTAATTCCCTAGCCAAATTCCCAAAACTTAGGGCTAGGGTTTATGTTCTTAAACATTGAATTAATTTTGAATCAAGCTTGTTTTCATGTCTAGAACATCAAATCTACTCAAATCAAACTTTAATTCCATCATGTATTCATAATCTCATAATCTTCTTCTTCCAAAAACATAACCTATGCTTAGCTTTATCATGCAAAACTATCATCAAAATAAAGAGAATTAAGCATAGATTAATTTACCTTAATTTACTTTACTTGAATTTAACTTGTAAACCTTCCAAGTAAACTTGAAATTTGAGTTTTCTTCTTCTCCCTTTTGTTCTTCTCTCCACGGCAATGGAGAATTTTGATGAACAAATTTTTGTTCATTTTACTCTTATTTTGCCACTTGTATGATTAAAATGAATTTTAAATTCATTTCAATCCACTTTACTAAATTGTCCCTCCTAATTTACAATCCTTCTTTAAACTTGTCACTCCATTAAATTTCAACCAATTTGGTTCCTTCATAACCGGCCAAATTTTATTTTATGATTTTTATTTGATCCAATTACCAGATAATCACCTAATACGATTTTTATTGATTGAACTATCGAATCTAATCCAAAAATCTCATATCTCTAAATTTCATAAATAAATAATATTGTCATACTAAATCTCCCTTATTTATGGAGTCAAACTCTAAAACTTGGACTCAATCCAAAATACCGATAATTACTTGAAATCTCTATCGAATAAAATTTTTCCTTAAAAATTCCTTTAACAGATATTTATACGAATTATTCCTAATTTTTTGAGTCATTTATATCGATAAAAAACACAGATATGGGACCTTCCCAAAGGTCACCCATCCTAGTGTTACTCTGGTCTGAGCATGCTTAACAATTTTATTCGATCCAAATTCGATACCTTCTATTGCGTCAAAATTTCCAAATCTGATATCGAAATTCTTATTTTGATCAGATTCACCCTTATACTGAATAAAATCACTTACTTGATATTTTACACTTTAGTTAGTCCCAAACTTTTAATAAAGTGTCATTTTTGTCACTAGGCCTTATTCTTTTCATATTCGGATCAAACTTCATATAAATCCTTAACTAACTTAAAAAAATATTTTTAGGGTATTACAGATCTTGGGTAAGATTTTTGTACATACACTTTTGCTTACCTTTTCTATAACAAATTATGTATATTCTGTAATGATTTATATAGCTACTCAAACTCTCATCCTTTTTGTAAGAAAAAAGGTTATATTGTACCCCTTTTCTGTGTGTACACAAATACTTACCATAAGTTGTGCTCATTTTGGATTGGGTGATATCGGGTAAGGATTTGTGTACGTACACTTGTGCTTACCTTTTCTGTAACAAATTATGTATACTACGTAATAATTTATGTAGCTACTCAAATTCTCATCCTTTTTGTAAGAAGAAAATGTTATCTTGTACCCCTTTCCGTGTGTACACAAATGCTTACCATAAGTTGAGCTCCATTTGGATATGGTGATCTCGGGTAAGAATTTGTGTACGTACACTTTTGCTTTCCTTTTCTGTAACAAATTATGTATGTTCTATAATGATTTATGTAGCTACTCAAATTCTCATAGTTTTTGTAAGAAATAAGGTTACCTTGTAGCCCTTTCTGTGGCTACACAAATGCTACCATAAGTTAAGCTCCTTTTGGATTGGGTAATCACATGTAAGGATTTGTGTACGTACACTTTTGCTTACCTTTTCTGCAACAAATTTTGTATATTCTGTACTAATTATTGTAGCTACTCAAACTCTCATAATTTTGGTAAAATATGTTATCTTGTAACCATTTTTGTGTGTACACAAATGCTTACCATAAGTTGAACTCCTTTTGGATTGGGTGATATTGGGTAAGGATTTGTGTACGTACACTTTTGCTTTCCTTTTTTGTAACAAATTATGTATATTATGCAATTATTTATGTAGCTACTCAAACTCTCATAATTTTTGTAAGAAAAAAGGTTATCTTGTAGCCTATTCTGTGTGTACACAAATGCTTATCATAAGTTGAGCTCCTTTTGGTTTAGGTGATCTCGGGTAAATATTTGCGCATGTACACTTTTCCTTACATTTTCTGTAACCAATTATGTATATTCTGTAATAATATATGTAGCAACTCAAATTCTCATAGTTTTTGTAAGAAATAAGGTTACCTTGTAGCCCTTCCTGTGGCTACACAAATGCTTACCATAAGTTAAGCTCCTTTTGGATTGGGTAATCTCGGGTAAGAATTTGTGAATGTACACTTTTGCTTACCTTTTCTGCAACAAATTTTGTATATTCTGTACTAATTATTGTAGCTACTCAAACTCTCATAATTTTGGTAAAAAATGTTATCTTGTAGCCATTTTTATGTATACACATATGCTTACCATAAGTTGAACTCCTTTTGGATTGGGTGATATTGGGTAAGGATTTGTGTACTTACACTTTTGCTTTCCTTTTCTGTAACAAATTATGTATATTATGCAATTATTTATGTAGCTACTCAAACTCTCATAATCTTTGTAAGAAAAAAAATGTTATCTTGTAGCCCATTTTGTGTGTACACAAATGCTTACCATAAGTTGAGCTCCTTTTGGTTTGGGTGATCTCGGGTAAAGATTTACGTACGTACACTTTTGCTTACCTTTTCTGTAACCAATTATTTATATTCTATAATAATATATGTAGATACTCAAATTCTCATAGTTTTTGTAAGAAAAAAGGTTACTTGTAGCCCTATCTGTGGCTACACAAATGCTTACCATAAGTTAAGCTCATTTTGGATTGGGTAATCTCGGGTAAGGATTTGTGTACGTACACTTTTGTTTACCTTTTCTGCAACAAATTTTGTATATTCTGTACTAATTATTGTAGCTACTCAAACTCTCATAATTTTGGTAAAAAAAAGGTTATCTTGTAGCCATTTCTGTGTGTACACAAATGCTTACCATAAGTTGAACTCCTTTTGGATTGGGTGATATTGGGTAAGGATTTGTATACGTACACTTTTGTTTTCCTTTTCTGTAGCAAATTATGTATATTATGCAATTATTTATGTAGCTACTCAAACTCTCATAATTTTTGTAAGAAAAAAATGTTATCTTGTAGCCCTTTCTGTGTGTACACAAATGCTTACCATAAGTTGTGCTCATTGTAGATTGGGTGATCTTGGGTAAGAATTTGTGTACGTACACTTTTGCTTAGCTTTTCTGTAACAAATTATGTAGATTCTGTAATGATTTATATAGCTACTCAAACTTTCATAATTTTTATAAGAAAAAGGGTTATATTGTACCCTTTTTGTGTATACACAAATGCTTACCATAAGTTGTGCGCCTTTTGGATTGGGTGATCTCGTCTAAGGATTTGTGTACGTACACTTTTGCTTACCTTTTATATAACAAATTATGTATATTATGTAATGATTTATGTAGCTACTCAAATTCGTATCCTTTTTGTAAGAAAAAATGTTATCTTGTACCCCTTTCTGTGTATACACAAATGCTTACCATAAGTTGAAATCCTTTTGGATTGGGTGATCTCTTGTAAGGATTTCTGTACGTACACTTTTGCTTACCTTTTCTGTAACAAATTATGTATATCATGTAATGATTTATGTAGCTACTCAAACTCTCATAATTTTTGTAAGAAAAAAGGTTATCTTGTAGCTTTTTCTATATGTACACAAATTTTTACCATAAGTTGAGCTTCTTTTGGTTTGGGTGATATTGAGTAAGGATTTGTGTATTTACACTTTTGCTTACCTTTTCTGTAACAAATTATGTAGATTATGTAATGATTTATGTAGCTACTCAAACTCTCATAATTTTTGTAAGAAAAAAGGTTATCTTGTAGCCCTTTCTGTGTGTACACAAATGCTTACCATAAGTTGTGCTCCTTTTGGATTGGGTGATCTTGGGTAAAGATTTGTGTACGTACTCTTTTGCTTACCTTTTCTGCAACAGATTTTGTATATTCTCTACTAATTATTGTAGCTACTCAAACTCTCATAATTTTTGTAAGAAAAAAGGTTATCTTGTACCCCTTTCTGTGTGTACACAAATGCTTACCATAAGTTGTGCTCGTTTTGGATTGGGTGATCTCGGCTAAGGATTTGTGTACGTATACTTGTGCTTACCTTTTCTGCAACAAATCATGTACACTATGTAATGATTTATGTAGCTACTCAAGTTCTCATCCTTTTTGTAAGAAAAAAGGTTATCTTGTACCATTTTTTGTGTGTACGCAAATGCTTACCATAAGTTGAGCTCCTTTTAGATTGGGTGATCTCGGCTAAGGATTTGTGTACGTACACTTGTGCTTACCTTTTCTGTAACAAATTATGTATATTATGTAATTATTTATGTAACTACTTAAACTCTCATAATTTTTGTAAGAAAAAATGTTATCTTGTAGCCCTTTCTGTGTGTACACAAATGCTTACCATAAGTTTTGATCTTTTTGGTTTGGGTAATATTAAGAATTTGTATACGTACACTTTTCCTTACGTTTTCTGTAACCAATCATGTATATTCTATAATAATTTATGTAGCTACTCAAATTCTCATAGTTTTTGTAAGAAAAAAGGTTACCTTGTAGCATTTATGTTGCTACACAAATTCTTACGTCATAAGACTTTATGTATATATCGTTTTCTTTACAGTTATGGTAAACATTTATGTAACCGCCGCGTAAGAATTTATGTACAAACCTACTACCTGTAGAACCGGTCAGCCTCATTTTAGCCTTAAATTTAAGGCCTCATCGTAGAATCTCCCTATATTCTGGAGACTGAGTTTAAACTTTTTTTTCACTATATTAGGTATTGAACCCGAAATAATTCAGTGGCGGAGCCAGAATTTTCATATGGTGGGGTTAGAGTAAAGCATTAGGCATAGAGAATTTTCATACCACTACAATAAATATTTTAGACCTCAAGCCCTAGCAAATCTAAGCGAGGTCAATTCTAATATTTCTTATAAAATATTTTATATTAGCTCATTGAAAATTTTATACTCAACAAATTAAGTGAGGTTAATTGCACCCTAATTTTGAATGTAGTTTTGCCCATGCGTAACATGGAGAAAAATACAAATATTAAATGTTTTATCCTGAAATTTTGACAATAAGATGGTCGGTAAAGCTTTTTGAAAATTGGCTATGAAATTAAAAGTTTCAAGTACGTTTCTTGTATATTTACGTCAATCTCTTATCCTAAATGTACAATATACAATTTCATCTCCTACTGCCTTTTCGTAGCTTTAGATTTAGGTGGTACTTAATTATCAATTACCATTATGATTATGTACATCGATCCATTCTTATTTCTTAATGTCATGATTTTTATAGCTAAAAACTATTAAGTCAAAAGAGCCATCTAATATACCGTTGCAAGCATTTATCTCTCGCATAGGGTACCTACCCGTTACATATCCACTATAGTCAGGACTTGTGGTTGGGGACAAAATATAAATGTTTGAAAGTTAGTGACAAATTTATAAATAAATCAACTTTTTAAAATTATATAGGAGGACAAAAATATAAAAAAATCTTGAAATTGGGAGACAATTGCCCCTCCTCCTCACCCATATATAGCTCTATCCCTAACCACAATCGAACACAATTATTAAATATACAAAAATTTAAAGTTTGATTCAGTCGATTGATTTTCTCACTTTAAAAATGTAACATAACGTCTAGGGCTTGAATCTCATTACTTAAGATATGACATCTTACGTACTAAAAAATTAAAATATATGTAATACTTATACCTTATTCAGATCCTGTTACTAAAACTCGGTAAGACTTGGAATCTATTTATTTTTATAAAATTAATTCATGAACCCATTTATAAAAATCTAACGGAATTTAAGAATAAAAACATAATAATTACTTTTATGTATTTATTAATAAAAATAATTTTGGCCAAAAAATAATAAAAATAGTTTAGAAATACGTAAGTAATTATCAATTACGACCTATACACTTGGCAGTTGATAGGGGAGCACAATGAGCGATCGCTCAGGAGCCCCAACCAGTCTAGGGCCTCTAAAAATAATTATTTTTATTTTTAAAATTTATTTTTTAATTTATCAAATAAATTAATTAATCTAACAATAAAAAATAACTACCAACAATCAATTGGTCTAGTGATTGAGACATTAGATCCCTTAAACAATGTCAGAGATTCGAAGCCTGACGTTGTGAATGAAGCAAATTGGGTTAGGAATGTCTCCCACATAATAGGTACATGCAATTTCTGATCAGGATTAATCAAACAATTGTGTTGAATACGGGTGGTTAAACAAAAGAACAATAAACAAATAATTCTCTTTCCTAACATTTAATTCTCTTTTTCAAATCTCAAAATTTATTTTCCCCAAAACTTAATTCTCACTTTATTCTTCTTCAATCTAACGATAAAAAATAAATTATATAATATTTTTTAATTTTTTTGTATTTATTATTCAAAATCAAGTTTCGTATCATACTTAGTTACCCACAATTCAATTCCTTTGAATTTTTTTAACAAAAGAATGAAAATGATGTGTTTGATAAAGTTTAATCATGTTTCTATAATTTATTAATAAAATATTAAATTAATTGTTCAGATTAATGAGACATATTTTCATTCTATATGAGTCCATTTTTCTAGTTTATGCACAGGACCCCAAAAATATCCGAAACGACCCTGCTTATACACACTAAAATTAATATAAATATGAAGGGAAAATATTGTAATCATGTTTGAGTAAATATTGAACAAACTTAGGGTGTTTAATCTTTACATACATTTGTTTGCTACCAATTACCATCCTTTATACCATAACTATGAGATAAATGTTGTTTCAACTGTTCATGAGTGAAATCTCATGATCATATGAAAAATTACGTGTAATCTCTTCTCTCTCTTGTGGTAGGGGTCTATATTAACGTGTAGGCTTAAATGAAAAATATGTGTTCAACGTATATTTTTTTGAAATTTAGGTGTTTAAAGTATTTTTTTATAAAAATAGGTGTCCAAAGTTTTAAAAGTTATAATTTTAGGTGTCTGACCGTTAATGGGTGTTAAAATATTTTAACCAATCAATGCTTGACATGTCGCATATTTAATTTATTTTTTTAATTTTTAAAGAAAAATACCCATTTTTTTGTATTTCAAAAATCGCAAAATTTTGAAAATTTTACAAAATAGTCCCCAAATCCCTAAAATTACCCAAACCCAAACCCCCAAATCACCGTCACTTCCGCCGCCGATCGCCGCCCGTAAGCACACCGGTTTGGTCACCGGAACAAGGCGATCATTTCCCCCAACAAGGCATCACTGGAAATGGCGAACGGCGTGCCAACCGAACGTCGATTTTGCATTCGACGTTCGGCTGCATGACGTTTTCCATTTCTGGCGATGCCGTATTGGGGGAAATGACCGCCTTAGTTCGCCGACCAAACCGGTGTGCTCAGGGACGGCGATCGGCGGCGGAAGCGGCGACGATTTGGGGGTTTAGGTTTGGGTAATTTTAGGGATTTAGGGACTGTTTCGTAAAAATTGTAAAAATTTAGGATTTTTGCAAAAAAATAAATACTCCACATGTCAAGCATTGATTGATTAAAAAATTTAACGCCCATTAACGGTCAGGCACTTAAAATTATAACTTTTGAAACTTTGGGCATCTATTTTTACAAAAAAATACTTTAGGCACCTAAAGTTCAAAAAAGACATACTTTGGACACCTATTTTTCATTTAAGCCTTAACGTGTAAAAATAAACCATTTTTTACTTGGATCTACGGGTATTTAAGGCATAAAGCTAAAAAATGGCTCAAAATTTGACTAAATAGTCACTTTGGCTCTTATTTTTTTTGGAGCAATTCGATCGTTAACGTTTTGTTTTGGGTCAAAATGGCTCATCTGCAGATAAAAACTGTCAGTCAACTGATGGTAAATGGCTTGAAATGATGTGACAGACCTATATGACAGTGCATGCTGACATGACAATATCATATAGATAAATGTGTTGACTTTAAAAAATGTTACATCAGTCAAAAAATAATTTTATAAAATTATATAAAATATAAAATATAAAATAATTTTTTGCTAACTTATCATTCTGTCAAGTCATTTTAAACTGTTTACTGTCAGTTTTCTAATATTTTTTATCTGCAAAGGGACTATTTTGACCCAAAATGAAATGTTAGGTTGAATTGCTCTAAAAAAGTGGCCAAAGTGACTATTCAATCAAACGTTGGGATATTTTTTAACTTTATATCAGTATTTAATTGTCAGCTTATGTTGTTCAAAAAAATTGTCAGTTTATGGTATGATATGTCCTTAGTAACTTACAAAGTAATATATATTTAATAATAACATTCATTGGTTTGTTCAAAAATAAAATAATCACATCCATCGGTAATCGATTAATTTATATCGAATTTTATAGCAATATATTATTAGGGTAACCTTTCAATTTCACGTCCCTAGATTTTCACAGCCTGGGAACGTGCGGCCTTAGGCACCCCGTGACGCTACTTGGTTGATTCCGTGCGTAAGTAAGCCTTCAACCAGCCTTGTGAGAACTCTTGTTCGGCAAAGGCTCGAACAAACCCTCAAGGCTTCCATGGATGCAGAAGCTGTAAGCACTAAGGTGGCTACTCTTAGCCACTCGAGAGGCAACTAGAACAAAGAGCCAAAGAACCAAGGACAACTGAAAGGGACAAGAGATAAACTAGAGCAAATGCCAAGAGTTGTATTACTCTTCTCAAATGAGAGAATGGATGGAATGAGATGATACAAAGGAGAGTGGGAGGCTCTCTATTTATAGTTGAGCTCCCACTCAATCAATGGTCCAGATCGATTTACACGGATGGCCGGGATTAGCCCAATTAAATACAAAATCTCCTAATCTAAGGAAACTTTATCAAATCCTATATAATTACTTCAATTATTAGGATACTTTCCTCGGTAGGTGATCTCTCCCGATATGGCAAGATTCCCCCTCAATCTTATCTGATACCATTTTTGATTTGAGTAATACATTGAGAATTCACTCATTTCCTCTCGTTGTTCTTTTGTGAGCCATTTGCTTTCTTTGTTCGTTTGTTCCGTAAGGATCCAAGCACTCTTACTTAGATCGGTTTAGGCTTACTTGGTCGCTACACTAGCCCGAAGGCGCCCAAGGTCGCACGTCCTAGTTTGAGTGAATTTCCAAACGTGAGAGTTAGTGTCATGATTTGAAATCGTAAAAGATCTAGCATTTGTTCTTATTAAACCAACTAGTAATTGGTATATATATATATATGAATCGAGATCAAGCACACTTGGCCAGTTGGCCAAGCTGCTCATCTTTATTCCCTTACATTCCCTCAAGTCATAAGTTCTAGATATGGTAAGAATACCCTCTTTCTTCCTTTAAAATTTTTTTTCTCTCCTCTAAGTAGGATTAGAATTTGTCAAAAAATAAATAAATCGAGACCGAAAATCCAAGTCAAATAAGCATTAACTCTTTCCCTATAAGATAAAACAAGCATTTATCTAGGCATAAAAGATTAAGATAGTTCCTTCCACTTGCCAGCCTATGCCTTTCGACTTTTGGGTACGAGTAAGGGTGTGCATTATTCAGTTTTAACCGAATTAACCGACCTAACCGAATTTTTTTCGGTTAATTCGGTCGGTTAATTTTAGATAGGTTCGGTTAACGGTTAATTTTTTTTAGAAAATTCAGTTATCGGTTAATTCGGTTCGAAATAGGTTAATTAACCGAATTTATTATATATTAAATATTATATATATATATTACATATATTTATTTTTGGTCATTGAACTTTTAAAATTATAAAATGATCATTAAATTTTTTGATATATTATAAAATATTCATTAAACTTTTATCAAATTAGTATAAAATGAAAGTTCAGTGACTAAAAAGGTCATTTTACCATAATTTAGTGTCCAATTGTGTAATGTACCCAAAATTTTATAACAAATTTCGGTTAATTCGAAAACCGACCGAATTAACCGAAATAATTTCGGTTCGGTTAACGGTTAAAGTTCTAAAAATTTCGGTTAATTCGGTTATGGCTAATTCGGTTCGGCCACCGACCAAATTAACCGAACGCACACCCCTAGGTACGAGTAGTTGGTATTTATTTAATTTAATTAATGAGAATCTCAATCCACTGGCTGCAGCTAATACGATAGCTCTCCTTCATTGCCTACTACTACCACCACTTACCTTTATTAATGAATAATGCAAGGGAATTAAGAAGGATGGTGACTTCACATGCATACACTAGATATATATATATATATATATCCATGTATGTACCGAATGGTTGGGAGGTCATTTTCCTAAAAATTTGAAATATGTATATGATTTAGAATTTTATTTAGAAATTTTCTATGTATTTTCTATTGAAAATTTATTTTTGTCCTCTGTAAAATTTTATAAGTTCGCCCCCTAGAATTTTATAGGCTTGCCCTGCTAACATAAAGTCTTGCGTCCGTCCCTATATATATCATTTATATATTATTGTCTTCCTATTTCAAAAATATATATATTACTGTCTTCCAAAATTGGACTTGACTTGAACCAATGAGTTGTTTTAGTAGGAAATAAGATGTTCATCATATGAGACTCGTATTCGAGCACTTGTATGTGCATGTGTGCGTTGTCAAAAGGTTAAAAAAAATGTAAATATATACTACATGTAATCAAACCAGTATATTCAAAAAGAAATTGAACTTGTTTTAGATTAAAATAAATGATTTGAATTATAAATATATTCATAATCACATAATTTAATTTGTTTATTTGGATAAAATGTTATCCCCTATAATTTAAAAATAATGATAAAAATATTTATAACTCATTTTATAAATTACACAATCATGAAAGGGTTTTTCTTCAAAAAATTAAAAGTGTTTTAATTACTCTTTATATTTTAGTTAAGTAGTACTTATATCATGAACCTATGAATTTTATATCGAAATATTAATGAGTGAAACTCAAGTTAAAATGATAAAATTATTTAAACAATGAAATTTTGGTTTAATAGTAAAAAAATGAACTTTGAATACTTTAAAATTTTAAGTTCGAATCTTACAAAAATATACATCTAATTTATATTTATTTTGGTAATTTATAAAAAATACAAAATCTCTCTTAATTTGGTTACTCGTGCTACGATTTGTTGGATGTTGGTAGGATTTTTTTAACATTGCCAACTAGACAATAGTCACCAAAAAACTCATAAATAAAACAAAATTATTAAGTCCAAAGATGCGAAGAAGAACGAAATCTTCCCTTGAGAATGACGTTCAACATCAAAAGAACTTAGTAACCTTCATATGAAGGAGTGGTGAGTAAACCAAACTATCTGGCAGACTATTTTGCTACATAAATCTAATTATATCAGCAAGTAATCTTTTACTAATGAGGTGATCCGACTATACGTGATTGCCGATAAACCAATCAAAAATAAGTGTCGTTGAGGGTCTTTGTGCGAAACCAAAACGACCACAAAGTTATGCTAAAAAATTTACCAATAGTCATAATAAATGTGCCACAAGAGCATAAAAAGCGTGTCACAAGGATATATATTTTTATTTAAAATTGAAGAAAAAATTCAAAAAAGGGGAAAAAAGAAAATAATAAGAGAAATAATAAATATCAGTGATCGGCAAGTAACATTAAGATTAGTGTTGTCGCCAGCTAAATAAAAAACACAAAGAAAGAGAAACGAGGCACAAAAATATTGAGAGAAAATTTAGATTAGTTTTTTTCAAAGAAAAACCTAGGCCTGTAAACGAACCGAACAAACACGAATGAGGATATATTCATGTTCGTTCGTTTAATTTTAACCGAATAAATGAACGAACACGAACAATTAAAGAACATAATTTCTTGTTCTTGTTCATTCGTTAAAAATAATAAACGAACGCAAACAAACATTGAGTATTGTTTAATTTTTTCCTGATAAGTCTGAAATCCTGTACATTGAGTATCGTTTATTTTTTTTTTATTTCATATTTTAATATACGTTTCTAAATTTTTTAAATATAATACTTATGTTAAGAAAGATAATAAATATAAATGGACATATGTGAATAAACATAAACGAACGGATTACTGAACGTTCACGGACGTAAATGAACGAACAAGCTCTTTGTTCGTGTTCGTTCATTTAATTAACAAACAAAAAATCTAGTTCATGTTTATTCGTTTAATAAATAAACGAAATTCTCGCTGAACGGTTCACTAATGGTTCACTGAATATTTAGTTCATTTACATCCTAGAAAAACCTATACCCAAAAAAAAATCTTGTTGGTGGGAATTGATTCTCCATTTGCTTGTTGCTTTATTTTTTTATTTTTAGTTTGTGAATGGTACATTGGTATTTATGAGAAGCTCAAATATGCTCAGCCTTGCATATTGTTTGTTTCTTGAAAAACAAAGAGATATCTTTCGCTTTGAAAAAAATTACTATAAATTTTTATTTTTCTTAAAATATTTGAGTTTAAGGGTTCAAAAAATCTTTAAGTTTTTTAAAAAATCACTTTAATCTCTAAATTTTTGTACTCAATTAAGCCTTAATATTGATAAATTAAATCAACTAAGACAATTTTTTTAGTCAATAACTTCTTGACAATTTTTGACTTTTAAGTCTCAACGGATTCAATATATTTGTCATGTGTTAGCACCATAGTGTGTCATGTGTCATTTACAAAAATAAATAAAATTATAATATTTATAATTATACAAATATAGTAAAATATTTTTTAAAAATTACGAAATATTTTTAAATTGTAATATATTAAATATTATTAAATTGTAAAAAATATTAATTTTATATTTTATTTTTGAAAAAATAAAAATTATCAGAAGATTACGAATATATTAACTAATTTATTTATTTTTGAAAATTTTAAAATAAAAAATATTAAAATTATAAATTAATATTTAAATTTCTAAAAAGCCTAAAGTATTAAAAAATATTTAAAAATTATTACAGAATTATTATACAATATTAATTTTTTAGATGATTCATTATATTACAAAATCATAGACCACTTTGAAAAATAACTGCTACCTTGTAGTGTCACAAATCTCTTGGAGAAGACCCATTGAGAAAAGTGTCATAGATTCTTCCGTTCAAAGACTTCGACCATATATTTTGAGATTTTAAAAAAAATAAAAAAAATCTATAATATTTTTAAAAAATAGTGTTTATACTTTTATAAAAATATTTAATATTTTTTAATATTTTGTAATATTTTTAAATTTTAAATATTTTATTTTTTTATATTTTTTATAATATTTAATATATTTTTATCATATTAAATAAATTTCATAATTTTCAAAATTTACTAATTTAATATTCTTATATTTAAATAGTTTTTATTTTTTAAAAAAATTTAAAATTTTTAATTTTTTTGAAAAAACTGTAATACCCCGACTCGGATGTCATAATTTGGACCTCAAGCCCAAACCAAAAACCATAAAATTTCCCAAACTGGGTTTAGCCCAACAAGAAAATTCTCAAAAGCATTTAAAGCCAACATTTGAAAATATAGATAAATAATTTAAATCGTTACAAAGGAGCTCCACTTTAACTTAAAACATTTAAACATTCAATTTAATTAATACAATTTCAAAATAAGGATTACAGGCTCCACCACATAAGGTCCTATGAATACATAGCCCATTAAACACAAGTACCATACTCTGAAGATCACCACATGCTAGAATTTCGTACCGATAGTGCTCATCGATCCCACGATCCAACAATCACATATGCGCGGAAACAACGTTTCGAGATTTGAGCTTACACATATACATTATTATACTTCATGTCAATCATAAACATAAGCATGCAATCTAGTACGAGCAATAATGAGAGATAAATAAACACGTGGTGCTACCACTAGTCGCCTAAACACATGTTCTCATCATGCAAAGCATCACACATGACACGCAAGGCCCAAGCATACATCGAGATCTCACCGGATCATTCGAGCAAAACACGCAATGTCGTTATCACAAACCTGGAGTGAGGCCCGGTGTCACACAGCCTCAGGAACGTACACTCTGAGTGAGGCCCAGTGTCACACAACCTTGGGAACGTACACCCATACTCGGCATCTCTCCTCGAGTATCATTGAATGAGGTCTGGTGTCACACAGCGTTAGGAAATCACATTCGACATCTCTAACCATGGTGTTGTAACACTCTTTCTCTGGGTATCCAGATTCCACCAATCAAAGTTAACCAACCACACAAGTGCCCTTACTTGGCACATAACCATACATTATCCACCGAGAATCTCTATGGTTACTGTTACAAACAAGTCACTCAACATTTACCGAGTTATTACTCATTATGCTCGTATATAATTAATCATATTCATTGGCTCTATTAATCCATATTATCACATTTATTCAAGGCGTAATTCAATTAATATTCACATCGATTCCCATCCTTAACTTACATTTATAGATTATTTATCGTATTGGGTACTGGTACTCGTACACGAGTATTAATACGATACCTATAGGGAAACGCCGGTACACCTCATGGCGTAGCAAAAAATTATCCGGTAAATTCTGCCAGCGATCCATATACGAGGAACGAATTCGGGGTGAAAAGGGATGAAACGATATCTCAATTAAATCTGATAACTGCATGGACGTATGAGAATCTAATTCTACCAGTCAAAATGTCGAGTCCAAGTTGTCACATCAGCGTTCCGACCTCTACACAATCCACCCGAATAAAACGAACAATATTTTACTTCTCTAACTGTTAGAAAGGTTGTCAGCAATAGTGTAACCCCCTCAACCCACCTATGTGATACGCCTAGTCTAGGAGGTTATATTCGGGTCACCAGAGCGACCCACAGTAAAAATAGAAGAAACTCTTAAAAATACATTAGAAAGTGTAAAATAAAATTTCTGTTTAAAACCATATTAAAATTTCGTTTACACAAAACTAAAATCCAGAAAATATACTACAAACACGATCATAAAGTAAAACGTGACATACATTCCCACTAATACACAAGTACCGTACTCCACATGTAACGCCAAGGGAACTCCCAAACTGATGTCGGTCACAGAACCATGATCGGATTCCTTTAACCTAAAACGGTGAAACAAAGTGAGCTTGGGAAAGCTCAGTAATACAGAACTACCAAATGATGCTATAAGAACACGCAGGTAATTGGCAGGCACAACACTGTCATGATGTTCCAGGAAACAACATACTCTAATTACGATTCGATATTTCAGTGAAGCGGTATATATTTAAAGATAACTAAATTGTTCTTATTCAATCACTAAGTATCAGGCGATGAGCCTATCGTACAGAGAATTAGAAGAGTGTTGGATTAAGGAAAAATAAACCAAGGAGTTTAGTGTGTTCCCACTGTGTAAAGTTAATACATGAAATGTAGCAATGCAGTAAACATTTTATTTTGAGAACATATTATTCAAATAGCAATGAGGTTCATTTTTAATTCTCTATCTACCCTCCAACCGAACTTCAGTATACAGTTATTCAGAGCAGTATCATATACAGGCATTAACCCAATCCCATTGGGCTTGGGTACCATCCTAAGGAAATACCTTAAGTCCAGGCAGAATTACCCTAGCCGAAGCGTACGTACCGACCTAAAGGGTTACCTTAGGTCTCAAGCAGAATTACCCTAGTCGAAGCTAGGAACCTAGTACGGGCGGAATTACCAGCCTGATCAAGGTTAAACCTACAGTATCCCAATACCAGTAAAACAATTTTGAACGATAGCAGTCAATTCAGTATTCAGCAGCAATATGTTAGGAGTTCAGGATATAGACAGATGTTGGATCGGTAGAACCGAAGTATCATGAACCATGAATCGTGTATACTTGTATCAGAAATTAGGAACCAAAAGTCATTTTTTACTTCAGATAACAAGATCACTTGGGATCAGCATAGATAGACTAGTTTCCAATCAGGAAGATTAATCATGTAATCATGGAACACACTAAATGGTCCAATTTATTACTCAAGAATCCTTGATGATTACAGAAATGAGACAATGAATTATACTCCATTCTAAGATGACTTTAGAATCATGAATCATATTCGAAGGAATTCGTTAATTATCAACTTCATCTAGGTATTCATGAATTATACTTAAAGATCATTTAGTATTACTAGTATATCATGATTATGCAGGAACTCATATATATCAGGACAAATTTTAAGAATTCGGGTAGATCGGGATCAATCAAGATTCCGAATATATCCAGTGAGTTTTAGCAAATTTAGCTCAAAGGGTAATTTGGTTGTTTTAACACCAATAGGGCAAGTTTGTGACTTGTTGAGCTGGAGATTGCTGACGACTTGCCAAGCTTTCGAAGTTTATTCCATTAAGCATGTCTCGTCAATGCGTTACTTTCAATGCATTCGAATAAGTACACCTCACCATCACAAATTATCTTGGAACTAGTCTCGAATGATTGAGCATGTATTTATGCAATATTCTTCCATTATTGTAATAGTATTAAGAATGACTGATTTACATAAGTCATGCTTTAAACTGCAGGGGCATTACTGTCATTTGTGATTCATCGGGAATTTTAGGATTTATCCAAGCTTTCACTTATCTCAAGTCACGTGGGTATTTTAATCATTTAAGTACTCAATGGTGTTTTAGTTATTCAGGCACTTTCGGTACTTCCAAACAATTCATTTATTTTAGAACCCAAGGGTTTATCCATCATTCCAGTCAACTTAGAAATTTCGGTGTCTAGAGATACTTCAACTTTTGGTTATTACGATCATTCTGATCAATTCAACCTTATCAGTATTTCCAAACTTTTTTAGTCATTTTAAACAATTCGGTCTTTTCTGTCATTTTTAATTCATCAGACTTGCAGAGAGCTCTCATAAAATTTATCCTCAGAGTTTTATTTCAAATTCGGGAAAACCCAAGTGTTTTTCATTCTTGGAGGTATAAATCTTATTATTGTATGTTTCCAAGAAAATCAAGATTTTCAGATGAACCGGTTGTTTTACCAAATCAAGTGTAAATTCTCAGATCGCTTTATTGTCATAGGTATTTAAGTCATTCTCCCACCTCAAGAGCATTTTCATCATTTCTTAACATAGCATTTCAAGAATTAAGTCTTTAATAAGCAAAACCAGATTTAAAGCATCACAGTCTTATCAATTATTTTTGGATCTCGAAAGTTTTTTTGGTCACCCATCTTTCTAACTGAGCATTTCAGTCTTAATTAGTTTACTACCTTTTTTCTGCAATCGATTAAACATTAACAGAGTTAACCGTAAGCTTAAACATAATCATTCGTGCATTTACTGAATACCATTATGTTTCATAAAGCATATAAGAGGTAGAATGTATTACCTTAAATTCTTACTACATCGGTCGATCTTTGATGCATTTTCGATCCTTCTCGAACTCGCATTCGACGTCCCTCAATATCTCGGATATGAGAGTACCTTCAATTAAACATAAACCTTAATCAGACCTTAACTCGTTTGCACTAGCACTTAAATGAATAATCAAGCACATAAGCATTTCCAGATTCAAGGTGAAATTTAAAGGCTTTCGGGTCAGAATTTCACGAAATGGACTTCAAAAATAGGCTCAGAACGTCAAAAAACATAGAATATAACTTTTCAAAAAGTTAACTTTTGGTTAAAGTCAACACTGACGTTAAAAGCCAACACTAACGTCATGCTGATGTCAGCAGTTAATGGGTCAACGATCAACTGTCAACTGAGTTAACTCAGACGAGTTAACTCACTAGGTTGACTTGGACGAGTTGACTCACTGGGTTACTCAGACGATTTGGGTCAACTCGGGTCAGGTTAGGTTCAGGTCAAGTCAACCAGATTTGGGTTAAAGGCCGTTGGGCCTTAAGCAGGCTGGCCCACTAAAAAATAACAGATCTGGTCTGTTATTGAACCGGTCGGGGAGTTGGGCCGATTTACTAGCTTGGTTCAAGGGCCAGATCGAGTCTGGTCAGGCCTGCTCATGGCTAAACAGGTCCAACTCAAGAGCTATCGTCCAGGGCAGTCGAAAATTGCCCTTGGACAGCGTGTGTGGCCCACGTGGGGCCTTGCAGGGCGAGAAAAGAGCCTAAAATGCTCGTTTCTATCCCCGATTCAAACTATACACAACATACACTCGAACAAACCCAGAAATCAGCCAAAAATTAAACAGTTACTTACCAACTTACCCAAAACTTTCGAAGATCGACGTAGCTCCGGTGACAGTGCAAACAAAAGTCGTTTGACGATCGATGATAGGGTTTTACTTGCCATTAGACGAGGGATAAGGTGTTACCGGCGATGTCTCACACCGGTGGTTGCGACGGCCGAAAATGATGAATTTCCAAATGGGTGAAAACCCTTTAGATCGTTAAAGCCTATGCCAAACTTTCGTGGCAAACGGAAGCTCGGCCCTGAGCGTGGTTGCCAGGGTTTTGGTCAGGGTTTGACGACGAGTCCGCTGGTGGTGGCAGTGCGGCACACGGCGCAACAGTGACAAAGCTAGGGAGATGGTCGAAATGGGGATAATTGGAGGAAAGCTTCGAGAGAAAGAGAGATAGAGTTATCTGATTAATGGTGAAATGAGAAATGAATGGTCAATTTGGTTTATCAAACCAACTGACCATCTCGATGGTAAATTTCAAAAACCACCCAGGTTACTTCATAACAACTCTAGGCACTTGGCTTAGTGGTTCAGCACCCATGGGTGAATGAAGGGGTGAGGTCATATGTTCAAACCCCACCAGCTTCATTTTTAAAAAAAAATCATTTTTTTACTCACAATAGGGTGTTACAAGCTGCTAGACCTTATGCCTTTATATAGCATTCAAAACCCTAATCCTAATTAAATTCAAATTTATTAAATATACAATATATTTAACCAAATATAATTAAATATGTAGAATCTAATTCTACTTTAATTGGGTTTCTTTAGGGATATTTATATTTTAATAGTATTTGATAATTACAATAATTATCTAGTATTAAAATATATATGACTGAAATTATCTATAACTACAATAATTATAATAATTTCGATTTTAACTAATTTCGTGTACAACAAGTTTGCACACATGCTATATAGTTGATATTTGTTTGTTTCAATCATAGGGTGTGGCCCTTGTAGGTTCATGTAATGTTAGCAATAATATCTAGAACAATTCTAATATTATAAGCAATGAGTGGCATCTAGCAATACATCATTGCTACCTAAGTTACAAGAAGTCATGGTTCGACATAACCTCTTCGTGATTAACTCCTTTTCATGTATTACATCATTTTTTTCCTTTATATCTAGATTGGACACAAGTCATGGAATAGTCACACTTGTATAGTCCATCTAATATTTCTTGATATATTGAGTAGACTACTATAAGTGAATAACTATGATATCTCATATCAATTTATTCGATCATGGCCATACTTTTCTAGTCCCACTCAATCAATTGGCCTATGATATTACTCCTACTATGTAGGATGGACAAATCATATCTTGATCAACCATATCTCACTATATAGATTGTGACATATCCAATATCAGTCTTTATAGTGTAGTCAGTTACGATACACGTTTGACTATATCAAAATATGTCACTCACAATGTCAAAATAATGATGATCTCAAGTCTGAGGATCATACATGTAGTTACCACTATGAGCAATATTGTGACTGTCACATAGTTGGTCAGTCCAGTATGTCGTTCTCTAACACATACTTATGTATTGATTTTGACATCTCTATGTCAATGACAACACTTTGTCATCAATCAACTACATGTTAGTCTTAATGCATTATTGTTGTCCATGCACACAATAATACTCGACTAAGCACATTTAAGAATAATCATATTATTCTAAAGACTTTATTATAATTCATTTTATTTATTTATGCGCAAAATAATGACAGATATAATAATAATGTCTTTATATTAATAAACATGATAAAATAAATATGTCTTTCACAATCATCTTATGATTGGTCTTTGGACATACTCCAACAATACCCTCAGGCATTGGTACTCACACGCATACCGATACTGAAACTGCTCACTGGAAATCTTTAATTTCCACAAGTACCGGTATGAGTCGACCTGTACCAATATGACCCTTAATCGCGTACCATTACGACTCAAGCTCGTATCGATACCCTATTTACAGATTCGCACTGTTTTCTTGAATTACGATTTTACAACACTTTATTTGATACCTAAAGCTTATGAAAGTCATTAGGGTTTATTTACTAACACATTTAATCAATTAATAATAATTACCAGCTTCATGACCATTTATTCAAATATTACCAATATTCAGTCTACTTATTATAATTCCATCGAACATGCCAATTCATATTTCAAACGCTCAAACAACACAACATGTAAATCAACCAATCAGATAATCATACGAATATTCAACGAATTTATATGGTCTCTAAAGCTCATAATAGTCTCGATATTCTCAAACTCGTCAGGAATCTTAATATTTACCAAGTCTCATAATACCGGTCCTAACACAATCTTATCTATCATCAACCTATTTTTCAACCGCTAACAAACAAGACAATTACACTTATGATGCTCATGAAGCTTTTCGAAGTTCGAGGTGTACTAACCTTAAGCCATTATCGCTAAAATCATTATTCGAGCTTCTTGAATATTCTACTTGATTTGATATCCAATCTCAAATAATCCTCGTATATCAGTTAATACCATAAGTATCACTTAATCGCATACTTTAATGAATTGAAAGGGTCAAATGCGTAAAAATAGCTTACTGAGTTCGAATTTGGCAAAACGGACTATGCCAACATACTCAAAATGTCAAGAAACCCTCAGGTAAGCCCCCAAATAAGTCAACGGCTCGGTCAATGGTCAACAGCGGCTCAACCCGGCTGGTGGCTCGGCTTGGCAGACTAGCTCGATCCAATTGACTTAGGCCGGCTTAGCCCAACCGACCCGGCCCAACCGACTAGATAGTTCTCCAACACGCTGAAGCACGCCCACGCGCAGCTACAGTGCGTGGGGGCGCGTGCAGTGACCTTCGGTGGCTGGACGTGCACGTTGAGCTCCAGATCGGTACTCCAGGCAACAACGGCCACAGCTGTGGCAACGGTTCATGACGGTGAGCACTGGAATGTCACTTTCCAACTATTCTGAAACTTTTCGAGCTTTTCCCCGACGAGTGCTATGGTGACGACGTCGTGACAACCACCGGCAGATGCGTCTCAGTGAGGCCTTTCCAATGGTGCCGGCGGTGAGCTTTTACGGTGGCCGTAACACCCTTGGATGTAAGCAAAAATCTTTCTTTCTCTCTCTAAAATACTCTCCATCATATCCCCCTTTTTCTCTCTCTCCTCAATCATATTTTCCACCCCCTTTCAGCCACCTACACATATTTAAAATTCAAACCTTCCCTTCCAAATTAATGGGCCCAAGCTAAAAGCCCTTAATTTATTCTTCCAAGATAAAGGCCCCATAATCTGGCCCGAGACCCGATTCACTAACCCGAGAATTGGATCGTTACAAAATCTCTAAAAATATCATGTGACATCACTTTACCGTAACATATAGCATTTTTTTCTTCAAAAAGATCGCTAAAGTTAATGGTCAATATCATACAAAAGATGAAATTGATTTTTTTTTTAAATTTAAAAAATTTAATTAGATGAAGAAGATAAGGAGTATAATTTTTTGAATAAGGACTAAGTTATTTTTAAAACGTTTAGAATTTTTTTTTGACAAATCCTATCTAATTATAATCTTACCTAGAGGGGAGGGGAATGAGAACTCTATGGGAAGGAAGGGTGATCCTAGTAGTAGGGGTGTTCAATTTCGGGTACCCAGCTGTTCGGGTTCCCGGGTCTTCGGGTAGTAGTTTAGCCGGCTCGTGTCCCAACCCGTGTTGGTCGGGTACCGAATATAAAAATATGTATTTTTTAAATATAAAAATATTTTATTAGTTTAATAAAAAAATGTATTTATTAGTTTAATATAAAAATATGTATTTATTAAATATATATAAAGTATTTTAAGATTTTTTATTAGTTTAATATAAAAATTTGTATTTATTGAGTATAAAAAAATATAAAATTCAAATATATCTAGGGTACTCAGGTAATCGGGTACCCAAAAATTTAGAATTTTGTGACCCGGGCCTGACCCGGGAAATGGATGGCCGGGTACCCGACCCGGGAGGTAAAAAAATTATAAAATTACCCGAGTTTTTTTATCGTGTCGGTGGGTCAACGGGCCGAGTCATCCGGGTCGAGTATTTTTTAACACCCCTACCTAGTAGGCCTAAAACTCATGACCGAAGGAAAAAGAGGGAACAAAGATGAGCGGCTTGGCCAACCGGCCAAATATGGTTGCTCAAAAAGTAGAGACTTTTTAAATTCTCAAGTCAAATATTTATTGTATCAAAATTAAAATATTTCAAACATATTCAAAAAATATATATGGAGAATAATTAAATCATATGGACAGGACCAATTATCAATGAATGGCCACCAAAATTTTGGAATAATTATGTGGGCATGTGCTATTGCTGTTAGACAGTTATCCCTAGCCCGGTTAACTTTAGTTTCCATACCATTGTTAAAATTGAGATTTAATTCAAATCGAGGAAAGTACTATCTAAGTATCTAGTAAACTATTTCAAAAAATATATATATCTAGTAAATTTCACCACTTATTACTTTCGTAATCCATCTTGGTAAAAAAAATCTGAGACGTATTTAGTATATATTTTCTAATAAATTAAACGTATTCACCGATAACCGGTTGGTCTAGTGGGATAAGACACTAAATCCCTTATATAAGGCCGGAGATTTGAATCTTGACATTGTGAATGAAGTAAATTGGGTAAGGAAGGTCATCCCTACAATGGGTCTCTATAGTGCCCGATCTTAATTAGTGAGCCAATAAGTGGATACCGATGAATAAACAAAAAATTATATGCTACGGCGGTGGAAACAAAAAGTTTCCACAAGCTCCTTAATTTTAGGGGTTTTAGATTTAATGTATAGTTTAGGGGTTTAAAATTTAAAATTTATGTTTAGGATAATATAGTCAGGGATTTAAGTTTTAAGCTATAAACCCTAAGTTCTAACCACAAACCTTAAATTCTAAACCCCTAAACATTTAAACCTAAACTGAATCCTTAAACCCTAAAATTAAGATATTTACTATAATTTTCTTGAATCATCGGTGCATAAAAAAGCATTCTCCTTTTTTCATTCATTAAATATTTACTCGATGGATAAGAAATGTGTTGATAGGGAAAAATATTTCATGAGCTTTTTTTTAACAATTCTTATTTAAAAGAGGGGGAAATATTTTATTTCGGTGAATATTGAACCTATAACTTAAGAGAAAATAGTGACAACTGAAAAATTTTTAACCATCTGTTATAAAGAACGTTGACATAAACTATTTTCTTTACTTCAATTATAGTTTTAATAAATACAAAACCTTAATATCATTTATTTCAAAAATATTTTTTAGATGACTTTTAACTTATTTTTTTCATTTCAGATTGAAAAATAGTTATTCAGAAGTTTGAATTTAAATTGATTGATGATATAGTGAAAAATAATGAAGTGAATTATTTTTTACTCGTTGAAGTTATGACTGACATAATAAAATGATCTATAATATAATTTTTTGTTGATAGAATATACCATTTTAAATTTTAATGATCAAGAAATACGATAAAAATAAACCACCATTAATTGTTTAATGCAAGGCACTAGTATCCCATACAATTTAATTATACGTCCATTAGGCTTTTTCAAGTCTCAAATCAACGAATTGAATTCATCAACCGTATTAAAAATGTGGTCCTTACCCTACCAATAAAAAGTCAAATTTATTTACATTAAGTCGCTTGTTTGGTAACCTACATTAAATAGATTTACCAAAGCCCTAGCCTTTTTACTCTACATATTCAAATTCATGTTATGGTATGACACAGCCAAAAAAAAAAAATTTTGTTGAAAAACTATTGTATAAGTCATATATATGTATATAAAAAATTATGTGGGTTTTTGTTAAGGAAATTAATAACGTGGAAAGTTGTGTAACATGTTGGCAAATATAAATGAAATGGTCCAAGTAATGCATAATGAGTGAGATTGATGAAGCCTAGTGGTGGGCTCGTGGTTTCCATTTCTTTAAATGGGGTTTGCCACTATGTCGGAAAAAAAAGCATTATTATGACCAGCGTGAGGCTTGTTTAGAGGGGGACAAGGCCTCCCCTCCCGTAGTTAATTACTTTAATGCACCATTTATACTTCATCTACCCATTTCAAAACATTACATCTACACACATAATGCGAAAGAAAGAAATATTTGATCAAGCCTTAATTCTTTCAACTCGAGGTCCGTGACATATTGCTTAATCATTGTTATCGGCATTTAATAAGGTATTGTTATCATTTTAGTATATTATCTTCACTGATTTCATGAGAAAGTAATCTATCAAAGAGTTCTACTTTCTAGCCCATTCATTTTCGTGGGAAATTGTAAACTTTACAAAGTACAACAACAAAGGCAAGCTCATTGTTTTCGTAGTTGATTAAGGCATGAAAACATGGAAGCAGGTAAAATCTAATGAATGCACTGACTTTGTCTGCTGGTTTGTAACCTTACACTGCTTATTTCAAAGCTCAGTCTAATCCAACAGAAAACGGTTTTAGCAAAATATATTCTTAAATAGTTAAAAAACGATGATCACATATCTAGAGCTGTAAATGATACGAGACAGGTCGTGAGATATTCAAATCTGACTCGGTCAAAGTTCAGTCAAAATTTGACTTGATTGGACTCGAGCTCGAGTTTAAGCTTGAACTCAAAACTATTGGGCTTAACTCGAGTTCGAACTCTACTCAAATTCTTAACAAGCCGAGTCTAGCTCAGCACTATTTGAACTCGACTCGTTTACGCCCATACACATAACACGACAAGTTCCGAAAAGAAACTATGGAAGTTTGGAGTTTGAGAATCAAATGTAGGGCGGAAGCAGGTGGCTAAGCTGTCCAGTTTTGAAAACAGAAAGTTCGGCCAATATTGGTTCACCAACATGAGGGGGCACCTATTCCTTTAATCATTTCTTCCTTTTTGGTTATCTTTTTAATTTAAAGTTTAAGGGAAATAATTACCATTATCCTTTACTAATCTATGGAACGTTGTCTCAAAGTGTAGAAATACCATTTAGACTTTCTTTCCCTACTTGCCTCCCATTTGTTTTATCTGCTTTATTTGTTAACAAAGTGTGAAATAGCTTGCTTTAATTTAGTGAGTAATAAATTACTTTTGGATGAACAATGATTTTGAATGATTGCCTTTGATTTTTGAAGCTTGTAAACAGCACCGGTACATGGCGATGAAACAGTGACGAGCAAACCCACAAGTGGAAAAATGAAAGGGATTGATGCTGCTGCTGATGGTTTATAAATCGGGAAAGGGAACTCAATGTGCTACAAAATGTCAACACTGTCATTGTAGTTTTTGATTTATACTAATCGTGCGATTGCTTGCAACTGCCACTTCAAATTAAGGACCGACATGTCTCCAACTGTTTGTGGTCTCTATTTATTTCTCAATACTTAAAAATTAGATTTAATGTTTAGGGTTAGAATTAGAGTTTATGGTGTAGAGTGTGTGTTATATTTTTTAGAGTTTGTAGTTAGAGTTTATGGTGTAGAGGATTTTTGTTCACAGTTTCCAATGGGGAAATATTATTAGACCTGTACTTCCAGTCCCTACTCAAGTGTAAAAATTCTTTCCAATGCTGGACTAGAATGAAATTAGAATGGGCACTGGCCCAAGCATGGACTAGAACTTGGACTTACAAAGTGGACTATGAATTTAAACTATTAGAGGTTGGTTGCATGAGTTTGGGCCACTTCTTTGTGCTATGAAACTATTCCAATTAATGGACACTTATCTTGGCAACTTTAGTGGAAATTAGGCTCATGTTAGGGATGACAGACATGTATAATTTCGTTAATTTTACACTGCACTCGCTTTAATTGGGACGAAGATGTATATAAATTTAGTGGATAATGGGTGGATGTGGATGTAAAAAGTAATACCTGACGTGGATAGTGGTAGGTGATGAGTTTGAGACCTTACCCACCCCGCATTAGCCTGCCAACTAACTACCCACCATATAAATTTTGGACTATTATGAATTTAGGTATAATTTCAGAGACTATTATGTAAATCTTAAAATTTTATAGGAAATGACTTGTAATTTAACCAAATGTTAGGTTAAACATTTTTAGAATGGCAGAAGGTCAAAAGTAGCCCCCAACGTTTAACATTTTGGTCACTTTAGCCCCTATTCTTTTTTTGGATCAAACAACCACCTAACATTTTATTTTTGTTCAAATTTCACCCTTGTTGGATGGAAACCGTTAGTCAACTAACTGTCAATGCCTAAGGCTGACGTGGCATGTCTGCATAGCATGGAGAGATGGCGTGGTGATGCCACATGGCACTTTGCTGACATGGCATTTCACAAATAATTAATTAATTTTTTATAAAATATTTTTAACCAATCGGATGATGCCACGTGGCACTTTGCTGACGTGGCATCATCCGATTGGTTAAAATATTTAATTTTTATAAAAATTAAAAATAATTAATTTGTAAAATATCTCTAATTTTTCCAGGTTTCACAAAATAGCTCCTAAAATTCGAAATCCCTAACTCCCCCAAACCCAAATCCCGATTTGATTCGATTCTGCCGCCGATTGTCACGTCGCCGCTCACCACATCAGTCGCTGAACTATCACGATCATTTACCCCACCATATCGTCGCCAGAAATCGGTCGACGTCATGCGAAATGCCAGACGAAGGCAAAATCGTCGAATGGTTCATTTGAACGATTCACGATGAACGACTGCAGATTGGACGACAATCGATATGTGGGTCGC
Source organism: Hibiscus mutabilis (assembly GCA_019671005.1). Classification (NCBI taxonomy): domain Eukaryota; kingdom Viridiplantae; phylum Streptophyta; class Magnoliopsida; order Malvales; family Malvaceae; genus Hibiscus; species Hibiscus mutabilis. The sequence goes on along the minus strand of CM033713.1, from coordinate 20,349,812 downwards.
TCGGTGAGGGAATGACACTTTGTTCCGTCGCCGACAACGCGACCAACGCCGACGGAAGTGACTGGATTTGAGAGTTTAGGGATTTGGGGACTGTTTTAGAAATATTTGAAATTTTCAGGATATTTTATTTAATATATATAATAATTATTTTTCAAAAAATATTTTTAACCAATCGGATAATGCCACATCAGCAAAGTGCCACGCGGCATTATCCAATTGGTTAAAAATATTTTTTTCAAAAATAAATAAATAAAATTTTAAAATGCCATGTCAGCAAAACGCCACGTGGCATCGCCACGTGGCATCGCCACGTCATCTCCTCATGCCACATCAGCCTTAGACGTTGACCGTTATTTGACTAACGGTTTCCATCTAACGAGGGTGAAATTTAAACAAAAAAAATAAGGGCTAAAGTGACCAAAAGGTCAAACATTGGGGACTATTGATCTTTTGTCTTTTGGAATTGAAGACCGATGTTTCTCCTATCTCGAATTCACAATCTTTAGAATCAGTTTCTCTTTATCTGACCAGTGACCACATTTCGTTGTAGCTTTTTTCGCCGTCATCGGTGTCCATTCGCCACTTTTTTTTCGCCATAGACTTTTCTGATAAGTGTTTGTCCGCCCCTTTCTTTCTCTTTCTTTTCATGTTTTCATTTTATACTCACAATTTGTTATTTCGTTCTAGAAAGCAAATGTTTGAATTTACTTATGAAATGATACTATTTGATTTACTTATGATTCACATTTTTATTTCTTCAATATCTAAATCCTATTATTTCAGTAGAGTTTGGATAATTGATGTCTTAAAACCCTAAAGTGCAGTTAGAGTTTATGTAAACAGTAAAGTTAAAGTTCATTCAAAAGAAGTTTTGAGACCTCTTTTATTCTTCTTTTCTTTTCTTTTTTTGTGTGTGAATTTTTCATAGTTGAAATATAAGCAAAGGGCCTGGACTAATTTCATGAGTACTAAGTTCATTAAGACAGACATAGAAAAAAATAGCATGAAACTTTTCTGAATAAAGAGTTCAATAATGAGGCAGTTGTCTAATAAAAATAAAGTCAAGAAAGTTTGACTATGAGAATTCATTTGGTATTACTAAAATTCACCTATTAGGCATTGTTAAATTCACCCTTAGGCATTATTCTCTGGATGATTCTCAATATAAATGGATTATGCATAAAATACATGTTTCTTTTAGGTAGTTAGAAGTCATTTGATGTTACTTGGCTTTGGCCTTTTGTAGGCAACACTCTCTACATGGAACTGAGACTGAGTGCCTGTATTAATAGAATTAAGATTTAGTTTATATATCTTATGTAACTTGTTTTATTATAATTATAATTGCAAAATGTATAAGGACAGACGAAGGTGAACAACACAATACTACGGCCACCTCATTACCATCAATCTCAAAATCAACCACTACAGTAAGTTCTACCCCAATTTTTGTGAGTGATGACAAAAGCCCAAAGCAAAGCAATGATGCAGATCGTATGGTTCTTCCCTTAATTTCGAGGCATACATCAATAACTTGGACTCATTTTACAAGAAAGTGAGTTGGGAAGAAAATAAAAGCTGAATGCAACTACTGTAATAAGCAACTTGCTAGAGGACCAAAAGCGGGGACAAGTCACTTAACCGAGCATACAAAGAAATGATCATTTTGTATGAATACCCTCTAAGCATGGTTGAGCATTATGGCTTTAGGAAGTACTCCAAGACACTTTAATCGGGCTTTAAAATTTCTTATTGCAATACAATCAATAAAGACATCATGCAAAGATATGAGGATGAAAAAAAGGGCATAAGTGCATTGTTGAGGAAAATGAATAGTAGGATCGCCTTGACCACTGACATGTAAACCTCCAGCAATTAAAAAAAGGGATACATAGTTGTCATGACACACTTTATTGACAATGGATGGAAACTCCAAAGTTGAACACTTAGGTAATATTTTTTCCTTTGTTTCTTTATTTTGGGTACAACAGCAGCTTGATATTTGGAACCTGCACTTGGCTGTTAATTGTTTTGGAGTGGACTGATTTTAGTAGCACTTGCATGTTTGTTTGTGTTTCATGCACTACATAAATGTATCTTGTTTCGCTGCATTTTGTGATTTTAATTACTCATTATTTTACAAGCTTGTTCCTTTATGAAGTTTTACTTCCTTTTATTTTATGTATGTTAAGTTTTATTTATTCTGCTGGGTTATTGATTTTAGTAGCACTTGCATGTTTGTTTGTGTTTCATGCACTACATAAATGCATCTTGTTTCGCTGCATTTTGTAATTTTAATTACTCATTATTTTAGAAGCTTGTTCCTTTATGTTCATGCATGTCACATTAATATGATAGGTTTTTGTATGTCTCGGCACCTCACACGGCTTAGGTTCTTGCTGAACATTTAAAAAAACACATCCACTCTTGGAATATTGATATCAGGTTATTTTCTGTAATTGTGGATAATTGCACAACTAATGATGTTATGATTGATATTTTGTGTCAAGAGTTTCCTTATGGCTCACTTATGTTGCATGGACGTTTTTTTCATATGCCTTGTTGTGCTCACATACTTAATTTGATTGTTCAAGATGGGTTGAGTGCTATTATAAAAATAGTCTTGATAAAATTAGGGATAGTGTTGCCTTTTGAACTGCTTCAAATAAAAAATAAAAAATTTAAACAAGTAGCTAAGCAAGTAGTTTCTGGATGTACAATAAAATTACAACTTGATTGCAAGACTAGGTGATATTTGACTTATGACATGTTTATTATTGCTTTAAAGTATAAGGAGGTATTTGTTGTCTTGAATGGTCATGAAAGTTTGTTTAAGAATCCGTCACTCAATGAGGATTGGGAAAAGGTAGAGAAAATTTGTGAATTATTGAAAGTGTTTAATAATATTACACTTGTATTTTTTGCCTCAAAATATCCCACAACAAACAATTATTTTCCATGTATTTGTGGGCTTAGAATAACAATATCGAATTAGCTTTCATCATCTTCTGATTATACAAGAAAGATAGTGCTAGTAATGTTGAAGAAGTACAAGTATTGGACTGATGTTAATGGTCTTATGGGAGTGGCCACTATACTTGATCCTAGGTTCAAACTGAAATTGATTTGTTTCTATTTTGATAAAATTTATGATGAATTTAGTGTCCAAGTTGAGATTGATAGAATTGAAGGTCTTCTACGTGAATTGGTGGATGAGTGAGGACATAAAAATAGTAAGAGCCAAGCTAGTAAGAGCAAAATCAAATCTGCTGATTTTTTTCAGTACCAAGGAGAAAGGAACAATATTGAACGAGTTTGCTGAATATGTAAAGCAAGGCAATGATGAAATTTTAGAAAAATTAGATTTGGACAAGTACTTGAAAACTGCCAACATACCACTTATTGATGATTTTGATATTCTTAATTGGTGGAAAACAAATAGAAATTGTTATCCAACTCCCCAACAGGTAGCAAAAGATATTTTAAGCATTCTTGTCTCCACTGTTCTATCAGAATCTGCATTCATCACAGGTGAAAGAGTAATTGGTCCTTATCGTAGTCGACTACTTCCGGAGACGACTGAAGCATTAATGTGTGCTCATAATTAATTTTGGGCCGATATTAAAGGTAAAATTATTTTCTAGTCTATGTTAATATGTGAAATTGTGCTTAATTATCTTATTAAAGTTTAGTTACTAACTTATATTAGCTTTGCCTTTTATTATATATGTAGGTACTTGTGAATTTAAAATGGAGTGTTTTCAATTGGAGGACATAGAGAATGATGATTGTAATATTGGAGTAGCTGATGGGGCAAATATTACCTGAAGTTTAAAAATATTGTGCCAAAGAACAAAAATATTATGTGTTTGTCATTTATGCTTTTAGACTTTAATTATGTCTTTTATTATGTTGTTTTATGTATTAAGACGTTTGTTTATTTTAAACTCTATTTTAATTCTTAACTCAGTTAATTCTTGGTTTATTTTATTATGCTTCTTAATGGACGTGTTTGTTTTATGTTTTGTTGCTTTATGTAATTTGTGAGGTTGCTAACAGGTGAGTATGGGTGGGTACAGACATTTACGGGATGGATGGTGGGTATCCAGTTGAATAGTGGGTGTGGGGTAAATTTAAAAATGTACCTGTGAGGGCAGGTGTAAATTTAAAATTTCTACCCGTCATGAGTGGTAGATAAATAATAGATATAAAAATATTAAATAAGTATGAGAATAGAGGAATCCGTACCCACCCGCCTGTTTACCATCCCTACAGTCATGTACTCGCCAACTCAATGTTTCAACAAAAGCAAGAAAATCCTTAATTGCATGGATACAACACTTTAGATGTGTTTTTAGTGGGCTAAGGTCTAATCACCAACTAGAGAGGTTCGTGGATCTTAGTTGGATATAGCCCAATTGTAGTTTGGATGTAGAAGACCAATACTAACCGTTTAAACCCCATTTAAATCGTTGTGAGTAAAATTCGAATTAAAATATAATTTTATAAATTTGACTCAAAAAATTTAAAGAAATTTTAAATTATAAAATAAGAATCGAATAACTTGAAATATTTAGTAATTAATGGATCAAATTTCAAGTTCGGGTTGAACTATACGGGAGAATACTATTTTAATTAGGGTAAACTATACGGGAAACTACCGATCTTTGGGGTTGGTGTCGAAATAACTACATTTCTTTCAATTTTTTTTCAAAATGACCACTCAACTATTGATATGGTTCCAATATATCCACCAGTCGTTAAAACCTAACGAAGAGGCTGACGTGTCAGTTAACAGAAACTTATATAATTACACATTTAGTCCACGTGATTTTCACATTTAATCAATTTAGTCCTAGTTTCAATTTAATAAAATAAATTAATTATTCAATTAGGTGGTGATATGTGTCAGCACCGTTATTGGAGAGAAAAATCAAAGTATTGCACAAATGTAGTTGGGGAATTGAACCCACATTCCTTTTGGTGTAAGGGGAAAGCCTCTACCATTGGGCTATGCACATATTTATAACATGAAACACAAAATTTAATATATGAGTTATATGATTGTTAATGCCATGAAAAAAGAATTAAATATGATTTTAGGGGATTCGAACATGACACACTTATGATGCATAAAAACATCTAACCCAAAATTTTATAAACCCTAAAAATTTTATAGACCATAAAACCTAAAAAAAATATAAACCCTAAACCCTAAAAATTTTATAAACCATAAACCCTAAAAACTATAGTTAGTGCATGATTTAAAAAAATCTCTAAACCCTAAAATATAGCTAGTGAACGATTTAAAAAATTTATAAACTTTAAACCCTACAAATTTTATAAACCATCAATCTTTGGGGTTGGTATCGAAATAACCACTGATCTTTCAATCTTGTCAAAATGATCATTCAACTATTGATATGGTTCCAATATAGCCACCAGCCGTTGAAACCTAACGGAGAGGCTGACGTGTCAGTTAACAGAAACTTATATAATTACACATTTAGTCCCCGCAATTTCACATTTAATCAATTTAGTCCTACTTTCAATTTAATAAAATAAATTAATTACTCAATTAGGTAGTGACATGTAGTTGGGGGGAATTGAACCTACATTCCCTTGGGTGTAGGGGAAAGCCTCTACTACTGGGCTAGGCACATATTTATGACATAAAACACAAAATTTAATATATGAGTTATATGATTTTTAATGCCATGAAAAAAGAATTAAATGTGATTTTAGGGGATTCAAACATGACACACTTATGATGCATAAAAACATCTAACCCAAAATTTTATAAACCCTAAAAATTTTATAAACCATAAAACCTAAAAAAAATATGAACCCTAAAAAGTTTATAAACCCTAAAAACTATAGTTAGTGCATGCTTTAAAAAATATCTAAACCCTAAAATATAGTTAGTGGACGATTTAAAAAATTTATAAACTTTAAACCCTAAAAATTTTATAAACCATAAACCCTAAAAATTATTAATTAAGTTAAAAATCATAAATCGTGCACTAACTATAATTTTAGGGTTTAGGATTTATAGTTTATAAAATCTTTAGGGTTTATAAAATTTTTAGGGTTTATGGTTTATAAATTTTTAAATAGTTCGCTAACTATATTTTAGGGTTTAGAGATTTTTTAAATCATGCGCTAACTATAGTTTTTAGGGTTTATGAAATTTTTAGGGTTTAGAGTTCATAATTTTTTTAGGTTTTAGGGTCTATTAAATTTTTAGGTTTAGGGTTTATAAAATGTTGGGTTATATGTTTTTATGCATCATAAGTGTGTCATGTTTGAATCCCCTAAAATCACATTTAATTCTTTTTTCATGGCATTAACAATCATATAACTCATATATTAAATTTTGTGTTTTATGTTATAAATATGTGCGTAGCCCAGTGGAGAGAATTTCCCCTGTACCCAAAGAATGTGGGTTTAATTCCCCCAACTACATTTAATTTTATTAAATTGAAACTAGGACTAAATTGATTAAATGTGAAAATTGCGAGTACTAAATGTGTAATTATATAAGTTTTTGTTAACTGTCACGTCAGCCTCTCCGTTAGGTTTTAACGGCTGGTGGCCATATTAGAACCATATCAATAGTTGAGTGGTCATTTTGACAAAATTAAAAGATCAGTGGTCATTTGGACACCAACCCCAAAGATCGGTGATCTCCCGTGTAGTTTACCCTTTTAATTAATATGAGCGTCTAATTTTATAAAATAAATAGAGAGTAAACATAATAAAATTGCGATTTAAAAAAAAAAGAAAACAAAGTAGACTAATCATATTCATAAGATATTTTGTTCTTAAAACCTTAAACCAGCAAAATACAAAAAAAAAAAAATCTTTTAAAATTAAAAACTCTAGACCATTTAACAATATATTTTTGATACCGAGTTGTGGGGTACGTATCATGATTTGTTTGCCTGGAATGCAGGTTTTCATCAGGTTATTCTTGAGTTGAATAGTATAAAAATATTCTATATCTTATGTAATGACTATCAAGGTACTCACTTCTTGAGTTGGCATTTGGATGAACTCCGTCGCCGTGGATGGGTTGTCCAGGTTACGCATGTTCTCCGTGACAATAACAAAGTAGTTGATGCTTTGCCCAAGAGTGCCATTTCGGATAGCCCAGGGTCTACGTTCTTTGATATTCCACTTGAATGAATTCTTTCCCTTTCTGCATGATGATAGTTCTAATTTATAGTTGATTGTTGCTTTTTCTTGTTTAGCCGGGTTGGTCCTGTTGTTTTTTTATATTATTTAGCGTATTTTTTTCTCCATTTAAAATTATTTTTTTAATGATATATAAAATAATACGTTCTATTGTACGATTCTTTGTTAATGAAATTATACCTCTTCACCAAAAAAAAGTATTTTCTAGATGGCTAAAATAGATAAGTATTATTTCAGCAAATATTTCGAAAAGGATATTATTTCGTTAAAGAATAAAAAAAACATTATTTATCTAAAGATATTGAGAAATCATTCTCGTAAAATATTAAATTGAAATATCCATTCTAAACTAAGAAATTAGATGAAATGACAAACCATTCACCATATTTCTATCATTAAGGTCACACAAGTCTCGAATTTCATTTAATTTATGTAATTGTTTTAAGAGAAAGCAAATTTAATATAATAGTCCACACAAAAGAGGAAAAGGTCGATAATGGATCAAAAAATTAATTTTAAGTTTTTTTGTCCATAATGCGAAAAAATAAAATTATTCGACTCGACACAAAAAAAAATCTAACTCGTTTGGGTTTAACTCGTAATTTTATAAACTCGATTCGACTCGAAATTTTTTTAAATAAAGTTTGAGTTATAAAATGGAATTCGAATAACTCAAAATTTTCAGTAATTAGTTGATTAGTTTTTAAGTTCGAGTTGAGTTTGTCAATTTTGTCTGATATATTATGTATATCACATATGAAAATATGAAAAAATATATATGTATATCATATATTGATATAGAAAGTCGTTTAAATTAAAATTAATATATATTACAATATTATAAATAATTATAATTAAATTTGTATACAAATTAGAAAACTCGACTCGGATCGAAAAAATTTAAATAAAATTTGAATCGTAAAATAGGTCTTGTAAACTCAAATAACTCAAAATTTTTTTACTCGACTCGACTGAACACACAACCCTATGCATGATAAACTTTTAAAATATTACCTGAGTTAAATTGAATATTTAAAACCGATTAGATTCAATTCAAGTTTAACTAATTTGCATTCATTTATTTTTGACAATTTATTATTCTAATTCCTGTTTTAATATAATTGAATAGAATATGGTATAAACAAATTATATAGTATTTTATAAAATATAAATTTCAGTTTTGTTCAAATATTTTATAGTCGCTTTTTTTTTTCTCTACTTTCGTTCTCCTTAGTTTTTTCTTCCTTTTTGGGTTATAAGGGGCAACACCAACCTACGGTGTTCTTTTTTAATTTTATTTTTCGTTCTATTTTCATTTTAGTCACTTGTATCGTGTGACACGATTTTTTATCTTGTTGCACTTGCCTCATCAACGTCCTTGATCATCGAAGGTCGTCAATGAAAAATTTTGTTTTATTCTCGCTCTTTATATTTTTCATATTTTTTTGGTAAAATACATGTCTATTTTATGGTCCATATTCGAGATTTGTGTCTCTCTCTCCCTCCCAATAATGTTTCCTCCAAGGATCGAACTTGTGTTCTATTATTGAGAGAGTAATGTGTCTTGACATTGCACCGAACACTTATTGATACATTTTTCTATCTTTAATGAAATTAGGCTCTTGTTTTGATATATTATATTTTTTAAAATTTCAAATATATTCTCCAACCTAACACAATCCAAATCCAATCTAATTAAATTATTTAATATTCTCAATTTCGTATTAGGAAGAGAAAAAACAAGTGAATCCAAATCAAACAAAATATTACATTTTTCAAGTGGAGATTTGAATATCTTTTTGTAAACAAAACCCAGGATCTTGTTATAGTAAACATAGGCAAGAACACAGGGCTAGGTAGATATCGTAGGCTTGTGTTTCTTTGTTTGCATGGGTTTATCTGGTTTGACCCCCAAAAAAGAACCCTAAACTATTGAAGCAAAACATGGTAGTCTGCATTTCGATATGTGGATTGTTAGAGGGAACAGACCCAGAAAATGGAACTCCTTCCGACAAAATTAATCAGAAAATCGTCCTTTTACTTTGGGTCTTCCTCTACGGGATTTCACTGTATTTCAGATCCAATGGAAACCCTAAATCATGACAAATAAGAGGAGGGAGAGAATATGGACCATCGGTTTAGGGATAATAATATGAGGATTCTGTTTTTTTTTAATATAAATATTCATCCTTATTTGAAAACAATATATTTTGCTATTTTAAAAAAAAATCTCGGTTTCTTTCCACATATAAATAATCAACCTTATTTTAATATAATATAATAACTTAGTTTTGTTTAAAAGAAAAAAAAAAACGAATGGGTTGAATTGAGTGGATAAATAAAAGCATGTAACTATCTCAATCAGGTATCATTTGAAAATGGTTAAATTGGGTATTAGAGACGAACCATATTCTCAAGGGAGTATGTTTTATGTTTGAGGGATGTGACATCCTTGGAATTTATTCTTTTTTTCCTGGTTTTAACTTCTCCTTTGTTAAAAGGTCTTGTAATAGAGTTGGCTGGATTACCTGGATAAATTTTGATACTTTGTCTAAAAATTTAAAATATTATTAAAAAATAAGTATCAAATTTTGTTTTGTATATATTAAAATTTGTCAAAAATTATAAAAAAAATTAACTTAAAATATTATAAAAAAATTAATATTTTAAATTCTTAAACAAATTTTGAAACTTGTAGTTTTAGCCGCACTCTAGATTTTTCTTTGTTAAAAGGCTTTGTAATAGAGTTGTTGACTGAATTGACATGACAACTCAGTGAGATCTCTGTCCTAAGAATTGGATTATTGATCTTCTTCATGAATTGAGGATGTTTTTGTAATCCCCTTCTTGTTATGAATGAATTCTATTTTTATGTCAAAAAAATATTTGTGAGTTCAGCCTCTGTAAATTATGTGCACGTTCCGTGTCACCAAAAATTGGGCTTTATTATTTCAATATTCCCTTTTGGAAAAACTCTAAAATCCACCCCTTTTTAGTACATTTGGAAAAATACCCCTCACTCGGTACACATAGGTAGGACTCGCGTTTTGACAAGCGTGAATTCTAAACTCGTGTTGAACTAGGTGGGAGTTTGGGGCTAATGTGGCGCAGCTTTACCTATGGCCTGTTGTTTTAATTGGATTAAGTAACTCGTGTATAGCTGAATGCGAGTTCTGCGATAAATTGAGATGAAACGGCGTCAACTTATCGTGTAATTTTCACTGAACTCGCGTTCAATGGAACACGAGTTTGTCGTGTAATAGATGAGAAAACATGGATCGATGGGAATGCTTGAGGTGAATTTACACTTTGTTGGGTGATAATTTTTCTTGTTATTGAACATATACGTCGTAGTATAGATTCACCTCTTTAAAACGGTGTAAAAATAATCCAGTATAACGTATCCAAAACTTGGTAAAAATTACGTTAAAAACGCTATGTGGCCTTGTTTTTGTGCATTGAGTAACATGAAACAAGTGTTGGTAGGCATGTTTCAGGTGACTTTACGCTTTGTTGGGTGATAATTTTTCTTGTTACTGAACATCGACGCCCTAGTATAGATTCAACGCTTTAAAACGGTGTAAAAATCATCCAGTATAAGGATGCCGAACTTTGGTAAACATTGCGTTAAAAACGCTATGTGGCCTTGTTTTTGTGCATTGAGTAACATGAAAACAAGTGTCGGTAGGCATGTTGTAGGTGACTTTACACTTTGTTGGGTGATAATTTTTCTTGTTATTGAACATCTACGTGGTAGTATAGATTCACCTCTTTAAAATGGTGTAAAAATAATCTAGCATATCATATCCAAAACTTGGTAAAAATTGTGTTAAAAACGCTATGTAGCCTTGTTTTGTGCGTGAATAACGTGAAAACAAGTGTCGGTAGACATGTTTAATTGGATTTTGGGCTATGAATATTGTCTCTAGTTATTGAACTTTTACGTCGTAATACGACGACATATTTTTACAGTACTCCAAAAATCGGGGAGTATAATTTATCCGGGCTTGTTTAAAAATCTCGTTGAAAATGCTATGTTGTCATTTTTGATATCATGAAGAACATGGAAACAAAGGGTCGACGGCAAGTGTAATTCGATTCTGGTGTATTTTATCGGTTCTTATTATTTTTTAACAGTTTGAAGACCATAAAATGCTATGGAACCTTTCCTTTTATTATATAAACATTATAGTTAGAAGAACAACTAGTTAATTCGAGGCCCTGTTCTAAGAGGACATTTTCTTTTGTCGCGTCCAGGGTTCCTACATTTCGTACACAGCCTAGGTTGCCCTGACTGTTCTCTTGGAACCATATCCTCGGCATAATGAATCTTAGTTAAGCGTGGGCGACCTTTTTTCTTGCGTCACAGAGAAGGATCTGGCCGTATCTTAGGTTCATCATCAACTAATGCATGATCGTGTTCATTACCGATAGGAGGAAACTCGTTGTGGTATCCTTTGAATACATTTTCAAGTCAGTATATTAGATCAACCAGTGTTATTACGTTGAAATGAACAGATGCACATGCAGCAAATGCGTGCGCACACGGGTACTTGAAAGTTTGAAAACGTTCGCGTTCACATGTTTTTTGTTGTAAGTTAACAATGTAATTGTTCTGCATGATGACTTCAAGTGGCCACAAAAATTCAATAACCTGAAAGCGGTATTCGTGATGGGAGAAGCATATAGCACCCATCGCGTTTGCGTGCGACATGGATATTTGAAATTTTTGCTGGAGATCTAGATGGAACTTGTGGCCAGCTTCTATCCAGTTCATTTCTTGTTTTCCCAGGGTTGCAAAAGGGTAGCCAGTCGATAATATGTCACCTTGACAACGGATGTGATAGGGAAATGACGTGTTCCCTTCAGAGACGAATTGATTGCCTCAGCCAAGTTCGTTGTCATGTGACCATATCGACGCCCCCATCATAACATCGCGACTATTTCTCCCTAGGGATATCAACAAGATAATTATATCCAGCTAAATTTCTTACTCGTAACTCCTCTAACAGCTCCTCAAACTCATCAACTCGGTGTGCGTTGCCTATTCAATAAAAGATAGAATACTTAATAAGAAATAATAATACAAGGTATGTTAATTTATAATTTTGATAGTGAAAGGCTTACTCATACGAAGAACCATTATACGCTCATCATCATTATTGTACCTTTGGTAGTAATTAGCAGTAATGTTTCGCAAGCAGCACCTATGATAAATAAATGGAGGTCCCCAAGACAGGTCCAATTGTGCGATTGATCCCTAAATTCCTTTGCCTCTGTCAAAAATAATTCATATCCCGTCAGCTTTTTCTCGTAGAACACGTAGCATGACATGTCTGCGCAGGTTGGTGAGAAAAAATCCACTAAGGGATATCTTTCTTTTCAACAATTACGAATGCGACCGGAACATATTTTCTATTTTCGTCTTGTGCAACTGCCAATAGTAAATTATGTGTGTATCTGCCATACAAGAAAGTTTCGTCGATTTGTAGCATAGGCTTGCAGTAGCGAAAAACCTTAACGCATTATGGAAATATCCAAAAAGGCAAAAAAATGGCACTCCCCAGGAACAACCCGATCGTTGTAGTATGACGACACTGTCTCAAGTTCTATCATTGTTCTTGGGTTGTATTTTTTGCATCAACTTCAACCATGTTCATAACTCATTTTATGATTCCTCCCACTAGTCATATAGTTGTTGGATGGCGCGATATCTTGCATACCATACCTTATTGTATTTAACTATAAATGTGAATTGAGATTTAATAGAAGCTATACATACTGACACATATACGCGTGGATTAGCTTTCACGAGTGGAAGGATATAATCACACAACACGTGCACATCCAACTTTGGATGATCTTGACTCAAGCTTCCGACGGAGCATGTATGAAGTCTGTCGTATCTAGTTATCTTCCATAGGTTGTTCGTCCTCTTAAATCGTGATACACGGACCCTCCAGTTACATCCTTCGTACTTGTGGGGCATTCTGCAATATATTTGTCTGCTTCAGTTTTCCTCACTGTAGAAGTAACTGATCTGCGTATGTTGTAATGCTTAATAGCAGCTATTGCCAGTTTTTTTGTCCTGAAGACCATTCCAAGATGCAGTTCTCCCTCATTTCGTTCAGTGTAATTCTCCAACTATGTGAATTTTGGAAATTTTGTAGCATTAAATCTTTCTATATCCACTATTGTAAAGTGGGATGGTGGTTCGTAATACGATGAGCTACTGCCTGTTGCAGTGTAATTGCGTCGGGCAACTATTTCCACAAGTTCTACTTTCGTATCATCGTTTGTATCTTATTTCGTCTCATCCTCCGTATCATCTTCTGTAACACCCTTTTCCCGTATCCATACACCGGGTACGAGTCAGAAATGTTACGACTTCTTTAATAAAAAATCAGGGTAATTTAAAATTTTCAGTAAACTTCTAAATGGTCACTCATCGTTAAAATTCTCTAGCCCGAGCACGCTTAACTTTATTTAAAACGACATAACTTATTTATTCGAGTTCCAATCATAAATCAATTATCTTAGCATGCAACTCATCACCAAAAGTTATTCTTAACCTTGAATCTTTCCAGAAACGCCAATTATCTTGAAACCATAACGAACTTTAAAGGCCAATCATAGCTCAAATAGGTTTAGCAAGTATAGATGCCACTATAATAATTAAACCTTAATTAAGATGTCATTACTGTGATTACCTGTTGAGCTTTCCAATATTGATGCAATGCTTTTCTCACTCTCATCTTGATTTACCTACGTGTGTAAAATCAAAACACGCTAAGTACAAACTTAGTGAGGCAATAAAGGAAATTAATAACAATAATTTAAACTTTATTCAACTTCATGGCTATATTTATATAGCATGATATATGCCAATGCATCAACTTTCACATTGCATTAGTAATTATTTACTATATGTAACACCATTAATTTATACTCCTAAGCTGAATATACATTAAAGATGTTACAGAGTCATTGAAAGAAATCATGACTTGTAAAAATTTTATACCAAAATTCATTTTTATAGTTTAACCTTTTTCTCGGTTTTGAATTTAAAACTATATCAGTCTATTGCAGCTAGTTTTGACCCTGAATTGATTTATAAATTTCATAATTGAGCTATTGAAGTAAAAATATAATTCAAGGTGAAACTTATGTACACTGCCTAGGCCCTTTCTTGATTTTAAAATTTTTACGCGATCAGGGTTAAACATCATTTTAACTATATCAAAATTCATAGCTACTTCCAGTAAACCATTTCTTCAATCCATGCATTCATATTAACATATGCTTTAACATTTGTACATGCCACTAAATATCATATACTTAAAAGATGTACATACCGTAGCCACTTAAATAACTTGATCTTTCCAAAATAAGCATCACATCTTTAAGTGTATCTCGGAGAACCTACGTGTGAAACAACATTACACGCTAAGTACGAACTTAGTGAGGCAATATTCTTATTTATCAAAATATAAAATAAAGCAATACATGTTAGACATTAACCTAGCATAGTTTCTGTCTAAAATAGTATTGTACTATCAAGGTTTCATAGTCAACTAATATTCAAGTGCAAGTCATAGTTTTTTTTTAACTTAATCTAGTTTCCAATACTCCGTCATTATCAATAAATCATGTACATAGCATAGTTCATATACATAGCATGTTTCATATACATGGCATGATCCACATACATAATTCATTTACATGACATACTTCATTTACATGACATGATTCATATACATGACATAATAAGTAAACATGGCATAATTCATATATGTAACATAATTTGTATACATGGCATAATTCATGTACGTGTCATGATTCATATACATGTCATGATTCATATACTTAGCATGATTCATATACGTGACATGATTTATATACGTGACATAATTAATATTCGTGACATGTTTCACTTACATGACATAATTTATATACCTGGCATGTGTTCATATACGTAGCATGATTCATAGATATGGCATATTTCATATACATGGCATGGTTCGTATACATAATATGGTTCATATACGCAATATGATTCATGTTCACGGCATAATCCATTTATATAACATGATTCTCATGTGTGGCATATTTCACTTGCATGACATGATTTTCATACGTGGCATGATTCATGTACGTGATATCATTCGTATACATGACATGATTTAATTACATAACATATTTCATATACGTGACATGATTCATTTATCATTGCCCAAAGTACATTATATGAGATTGAGATACACGAGTCATCTTGAAATAACACCGTAGTGTCTAACGTGAACGTGAAGATGAGTATGTACTCGGGGACGCTCTTTGCTCCCCATAAACATAAAGCACCTCGACAGTGCACTTGGGCACAGTGGACGTGAATCCCTAGGGTGCATATGACACAATCATTTTGTCACAATAGCTGTTTGATAAATGAACATGAGGGTGCAACTACTAAAGACTCTATGGCATGGCAACTATACCATGGATTCTCATACTCAATACTTGGGTGTTTATTTCTTCATCAACTCAATATCATAATTAATCATATAAATAGACATTTCATATTTCATGTCTCATCATAAATAGTCATGGTAAACATAGATTATCATCATTTCTCAGAAAAATAATTCATACTTCATATTCCATATAATCTACCTTTATTACAACATGCAGTAACTCAACATATATATAAGGCAATACTATTTTTAGGTGTATCTTGTTCCATTTTAACTTGTTTCATTTTAATCTTATCATTTTCCATATTTCATGTATGCATAAGGCATCATCATTTATGCAAACAATCATTCGTACCTGGTATTCCATCAATCTTGCCATGTCGAGCAATGTATTATATATCACATATCATAGAGAAATATAATGCCATTTTCAACATAATGAAATCATATAGAAATGCAATATCATTTTAATTTAAGGTCAACTACTCGCAAGTCTTCCTAATTGCATTTTTAAAACATATAAATGCACTCACCTGGGCCATGAATAGTATGCCTCACTAAGCTTACTCGAGGTTCTTATCTTTCTTTTTATCACCAGTTCTCTTTCGATCTCTTTTAGAACTGTATAAGACCAATTGAACATATATATTACAATTCTCGTATTCGATTTAAATCGAACATTGCTAATTTGATTCTTAAACATAACTATTCGAATATAAATTTTTTCTAAAAATTTTCCCAATATTCTTCAAAGTTGTCGAATAGGTCCCTAGGTCCTTAGTGACCATTTTGAACATTCAACAATTGTTCATACCCATTTTTGAACAATTTCCATAATTAATTACTCATTTTGGACTATTACTCTTTTAGTCCTCAAACTTTATAAAAGTGATATTTTAGTCACTACTTCACTTTGGTACATAAATTCATGTACAATTAAACCATTTATTTATTTCAAACATCCTTAAAAATTTGCCTTCAACTTTCAACTTTATTCACTTTTGTCCTTCACACATTCTTTATTTCGAAACAAGTCTCTTATCTTTCCTTTCTTGACATTTTAATCCTTCAACTTTCATAGCAAGCTTAAATCTTCAATTCTATCAATTTTCCATAAATTCAAGACCAATCCCTAATTTTTCCTAAATTGCCGAATTGGTCCTTCAACTTCCAAAGTTTTTCATTTTAGTCCCTAATCAATAATTCAAGTTAATTTCATCATAAATCAACAATTCCAATGCTAAAAATAAATTTTCAATAATTTCTTAAAATTTTTAAAATAATCCCTAAATTCTCATCTTTGGAAATTATTCAATCTAACATCAAAATTAAGCTTCTTGAATCACAATTACTTCAATTTCATTACCAATTCCATAACCCTAATTAAAACCCTAAATTTCAAGATTAGGGTTTATAACTTCCAACATGAAATTAACTTGATTTCAAGCTTGTTTTCATCAAAACTAAGCTTAATTCATAATCTACTACATCAATTCTAACAAAATTCCATGAAACCCTAATTTCTCTCTCTTCAAACCCTAACTTAAAAATTAATAATTCCATGAAATTTTACTATCAAAATGAAGAGAATCAAGTGTAGAACAATTTACCTAAATTAATTTTGCTTGAAACTTGTCTTGATTCTTCAATTTTGGACTTAAAATTTTGAAAATTTTCTTTCCCCTTTCTTCTCCAATGTTTCGAACAGCATATAATAGATGAGAAAGATTTTTTTCTCATCTTTTAATTGTTTTAATCCATGATTCTAATTAAATGAATATTAAATTCATTTAACTAGTAAAATTACCATTTTATCCTTTTCTTCCAATGGCCATGATTTAATCTTATCAAAAATAAATGGCCATGATTAAATCCATGTGTTATTCCTTCCAAAATTGCCCTCAAAGTTCCAACATATTTCAAAAATGCCATCAATGGCAAATGTCCAATTTACCCTCCAACTAGTCTTTATTTACAACAAGACTTAAAAATTGTCATTCCATAAAAATTGAACCAAATTGATTCCATTCTAACCAGTCTCATTCGCAAAATATCTTCCATTCCATAAATTTATGATATTTATTCGATCCAAATATTCAAATTTCATTCAATACGATTTCCAAATTTTATTTCTTTGAGCTTTATAACCTCTCCATCATATTCTAACTAAATCTAGTTAGAATCTCACCAACATTAAAAAAATATTCATAAAATAATATTTTATGAATTTTCCATAATCTTTGGAACTGTCTTTAAAATTTCAATTCGATCCGACATACCGATATCCATAAAATATTTCTACTGCGATTTTACATTTTTCGAGTTATTGGATTTATTCCAAAAATTCTATATTTCCATATTCAGAAAATAAACTCTATTTTCCTATAAAAACTTCCTTTTCCAAGGACTTAGACTGAATTTTCTTAACTTAGTCTATTATTCCAATAATTATCGAAAATCTTCATAGAGTAAAATGTTTCTTAGAATTCCTTTATCAATAATCTATACAAATTTTTTTCTACTCTTACTGAGTCCAAAATATCGATCAGAAACATTTTCATTTTACCTTCCCAGAGGTCACCCATCCTAATATTTCCTTGGCCTGAACACGCTTAACAATTTTATTTGATCCAAATTCGAATAATATAACCTCGTATGAAAAATCCGTTAACACAGAAATACCACTCTTGGGGGTGAACTATCCATTTACGGGGTTAAATTATATAACTTTTTAAAATTACACTTTATTCCCTAAACTTTTCTAAACTTTACACTTTAACCCCTAAACTTTCAAAAATTACATTTTAGTTACTAAGCAAAAATTGGGATATTACACTACATGCCAATGTCATAAGATTTTCATGTTTGTGTGTTTATCATAATATGTCTTATATGCATAAATGCAATATGATCACTAGGTAAGTATACCATCATATTAATCATATATCAACATAATATAAACTAGATATAAATTTCTTACCGATATAATTGCCATATGTTCCGAGAGTTCACATACTCCCTAACCTGTTTACCGTTTATTATCCATTTATTTATATCCCAAACTAAACCTTGAGGACCCTGGGTACGTGAGTCGAATATGCACCGAAGTGCTAATGTACATAAGGTCGTGCCCACCATCCGCACACTTATAAGGCTGTGCTAACCTCCTGATTTCCGCACGTTTAAAAGGTTGTGCTAACCATGCACTAAGTGTCCTTTATATACACTATAGTGTTATCCCAGATACCCGAATATGCACCGTGCTGCTGGACTCTATGACATGCCAACTATACTTTGTCCCTCAATGACTTATTTGGGCATAATTTCCGTATTTATTCTATCAATGACAATGTATATCAATATAATTTAACATTGGACAGTTCATACCCGAATAACAATCATAATATAATATCATATATAACTAGTGATCCATGCATTTATATTATATCTTTGACATATTTAAAATATGTCAACAATATGATCAATGACATAATTATCATTTCAATATATAAACCAGGTAGACTTGTGTTGCGCGTAATAAGTGCTACGCAATTGTGCAAGTATACACGTTGCAAGTTATAGTATAAAAGATATCGTCTCCACAGGGATTGGTGCCACTTCAAGAATCTAGTCTCTTGCACTGTAAAAAGTAAAAACACAAATAAAGGATTATAGGAGTTTTAAGTACTAACTAATCTAGAAAGCAATAAAGTAAAAGAATAGATGAAATCAAATGAGAGAGAGATAGGCCAGGTTATCGTGAGTTGAGGTGTGATAGCCAATTGGATCGTCTTGGTAAAAGAGTGCACGGGCAACTCAGTTGTCGTGGCAACTTGCACAACGGGGTTGCCTTGGCAACTAATCGATGGTTGCCTGGGCGACTAGTTGGGCAACTACTTGGGCGTCTGGGCAGCAACCTTCAAGGTTCGGCAGAGCGTTCTTCAATAGTTTCTTCTTATCCCTAAGTCGAAACTCTAGCTACTTGTGCATGCCTTGATAATACATCCCTGCGTGAATCAAGGGTGAACAACAACCAATCTTGCGCTCCTCTTAGCCGTTGAAATCCTTAACTTATTCCTAAGCCGGATTAATTTCACCATCAATAGATTGAATAAAGATCATATTCATTCGTTTCTTGAATCTAACTCTCCGGATATTAGATAAATAGATGAAATCACGAGATCCTCTCCCAATTCACTCGCAAACAAGAATAAAAACCAAGAATGAATAAACCTTGAATAGAAAAGTGCAAACTCATATTACCTAAACAAAAACCAATAGTTTCTCACAACACAAAACACAATAACCATAGCCAAATAGATTTAGATCATGGCTAGGTTCCAAAGAAACACAAGATAAATAATCCCTAGCATGAACCCAATCGAACAAGAAAGAAAAAGATGAAGAATGAGGCTTGTCGAAATCCTCCTTGCCCTAGATGCTTGTAAAAAATTCTCTCTTCTTGCCCTCCTTGGACTTGTCGAAATTCCCCTCTCTTCCTTTCTCTGGATTGTCGAAATCTCCCTCTTATTTATAGGGTTAGGTCAAAGTCCTTCTTTGAGGAGGAAGTTAAGTTGGAATTAAATTATCTTTAAAGAATATAATTCTTTATTATAATTATATTCCTACTAGAACTTCTCCTATCTTCTTGGAATTTAATTCTTCTTTAATCTCTTCATGGAAATCAAATTCCTTTGGGATTGGGCTTTGCTCCACGTTATCTTGGGCTTGTCTAGTCATCAATTTCGACTACCATATCACCTTTGCCCTTGTCGACAATTGCCCTGGCAACTGGCTCGGCGTCTCCTTCATGCATTGCCCTGGCAACTAGCTCGACATCTCCTTCATGCATTGCCCTGGCAACTAGCTCGGCATCTCCTTCATGTATTGCCCTGGCAACTAGCTCTAGCCTTGCTTTGGCAAGTGATCCTGCACATACACACAAAACACACCAAAGCAACATCTTTTCCCACAAAAACTACCAAGTTATGTAATCAAGCTCAACGATGGAAGGAAACATGGATTAATGCATGAATGGTTAATTATGCAACTAATATGAGCCTAAGTCTAACAATAATATGAGTAAAAAAGGTAAGAAAAATAGTACTTTTGAACACTTATCACACCCCCAAACTCGAACTATTGCTTGTCCTCAAGCAATGCAAACTCATAATTACCTGCCAAGACTTCAATTTTCACAAACTTAGCTTTGAACTTGATTTCAATTCTCTGAATCGGGGCACAAAGTATGATTGGCTTTTTATTTTTCGGAAAACTTAGGAGTTACTCGGAATCAAACTATAATGCTTGTGAGTGTGTGCGGAGTTGTGTGCAAGTTGATTTTTTGGATTCTATGCAAACAAGAGGTTTTCAAATTACTTCATTGGGTTCTTTTTAATATGTTTTAACTAGAGCCAGTTTTGGGCACCTCTAGTGTTTTGTTTTTAGTTTTATTAAGTTAATTTATTCGACTAGAGCCGGTTTCGGGCACCTCTAGCGATTTTTTTTATTTTTTAATACATACTAGAGCCAGTTTCGGGCACCTCTAGTGATAAATTTTTAGCACATGCTAGAGCCAATTTCGGGCACCTCTAGCATTCATCCAATTTTTATTCTAATCCCCCAATTTGTTAATTATCAACCTAAGTTCACTAGAATTCCTTAAATCAATCAAACCATAACAGTGTTTCATCAAATTTAGCATCATAGTAAAATTCTAAGTTTTTCCATGGTTATCCTAAAATAAAAATTCTATCAATTAAGTGCATTGGCAAAGTCATCATCGGATATTCATCAAATCTAAGCAATTCTTGTTCCAATTAAAGGCATGGCAAGCAATTTATGTATCTTAAATGTAATACTTAAGATGAATGTAACTAAATATGGTAACTACTAATAATAATCCCCCCCAAACTCGAGTGAGGCATTGTCTTCAATGCATACATTAAAGAAAAATAAAAATAACGAAAAATAAAATGCATACGAGGACTTACTCCAAGAGTTCATCATCGTAGATGATTAGTTTCCTTTTGGTCGGTGTCTTGATTCTCTTGCTTGAACGCGATGGTTGTTTTCTTGTTGCCGGTGGTGGAATCGATCCTCGTACGGGGTTGTCCTCATCGTCCTCTTCATCAGTGTCATTGGCTTTTTGCTTGGAGGATTCAATTGGTGCGGTCTTTGTTGGTGCAATGGAGGACTCGTCCGAATCTGAAAAATCAGAAAATGATTCCGTAGGAGTTGATTCGGGCATAGGTGCTTTACCGTTGGCTTTTGCAGTGGTTGTCGGGATGTCTTTAGCTTTGGTTGCCGTGGCATCTTCAGGTTTGGTTTCCGTGGCATCAGCTTGTGCAGGCACGATGTAGGTTGCCATGGCATCATCTTTTGCGGTTGCCGTGGCGACTGCTTCATTGGTTGCCGGGGTAAGGATCTCGGCGGGAAAGATTGGGAACGACACTCGATTTTCTGGGTACTTTTCTAGGATGACTTGGGTGATGGCATTGTTGTGTTCCTTCATGTACCGCATGAACATTAGTTGCCGGTTTTCAATTTGCTTTAGGTGGCTTGCCAATGGGTGCAAGAGTGCTTCAAAGTGTCCCGGTGTTGATGGCTGAGTTGCCCGGGCATTAGGTGCTTGGGCATTAAGGATTGCCGAGGCGGCAGGAGTTACCGCGGTAATTGGAGGCCTTGAAGATTTTCCCGGTGCCTCTCCCATTAGCTTTTGGATTTGTGCTTGATTCCAACCGGACTTTGGTAGGGCCTTTTCATCGGTGGACTCACTTGGGACATGCATCTCATTGCAAAGATTAGAAATTAAGCAAGGGAAGAAAATAGAACCCTCATCGCAAATAATTTTTCCAATGTTAATGATGCGATTATGCAAAATAGAATGTATGAGAAAAAGACGTGGTATATCAACGGTAGTATTGTGTGTGGTGGGCATTAAAGAAGTTTTAACAAACTTATTCCATAGTTTTGCCTCGGGTTTAAGCCGAAGGCGATTTACCATGCCCTTGTATTTACCGTCGTTCCAATGAGTTCCCGGTTGAGTGAGTTCTTGAAGCACCTTGTCGAGTTGCTTGGGAGTGATTTGATCAACGAAGGCTTGATGCTCGTCCTTCTCAATGTAAAGCCCGTAAAAGGTGTTGACATTTTCGGGACTTATGAGTATGGCCTTGTTACGAACAAAAACATAAGGATTATCCGGGTTAGGTGAGTGAACATAGAATTCTCTTACCCATGAGATGTTACCCGGTTCCGGTTGATGGCAAAAGATTTGCCACTTTTGATGTGCAATCCTCTCGAAGATGAATGGTTCAAGGCTGAAATCTTGATGAGAGTTGGAGTATTCAAAGCCTTGTTCTTCATGAATCTTTCGGCTTCCAAACTTGGATTGAAATCTTTCTTGAACCACCGGTGTAGCAAACTTCTTGTATCTTGGTTCTTTGGAGGAACTTGGATGAACTAAAAATTTAATCTTGGATGTCATAGATGATCTTGGTTGTGAGTTTTGTAAAAACAAAGAAAAGAAAAGAAACTAAAAAGTTGCAAGGTAAAAAGTAGGAATAGGTTAAGGGTGATGGGTTTTATAGAAAAGATAGGTGGTAAATATGGTGGGTGGGATTAGGGGAAAACGAAAAAGGGTTTTGGGTGAGGGAGAAGTTGACGACAAGGGGTTGTGATTAGGGTAAATTGGATGCTTTATATAAGCCTTAGATTCAGCCCATTAGTTTCCTTGTTGAAGATGTTTTCCTACTTGGATTAAAATTCCTCTTTATCTTGAACTTTTTTTCCTACAATTCAAAAACAAAACAAATAAGGATTAAAGATAAAAGAAAATAAATAAAGATGTATAAAGGGATTCTTGACTTAAAAAAAATAAAATCTATCCTAAAAAATTAATAATAATCGGAAATAATAAAAAATAAAAAAATAAAAATTCAAAAAATAAAAATAAAATAAAATAATAATCGAAAAATAAAAATAATAAAAAAAATAAAAATAAAAATATCAAAGGGAGAGCATGCTCATGCATCTCCTAAGTTGACCACTTCTTTGTTACGTTCCACATGGGCACCATTGTAGTGCTTCAATCTTTGTCCATTAACTTTAAATTCATGGTTATCAGAGATGGACTTGATTATCACAGCACCATGGGAGAATGGTTTGACGACTTCGAATGGTCCCGACCATCTTGATTTCAGCTTTCCCGGGAAAAGTCTTAGCCGAGAATTGAATAAGAGAACTAGTTGCCCTGGCGTGAATTACCGCGGCAATAGTTTCTTGTCATACCATTGCTTTGTTTTCTCCTTGTAGATTCGTGCATTGTTATAGGCGAGTGCACAGAATTCTTCTATCTCATTGAGGTCCAACAAACGCTTTTTTCCGGCACTTTCCCAATCCATATTCACGGTCTTGATTGCCCAATATGCCTTGTGTTCGATTTCCACCGGTAGATGGCATGTTTTGCCATGGACAAGTCGGAAGGGGACATACCAAAGGGTGTTTTGAATGCAGTGCGATATGCCCAAAATACGTCATCTAGTCTTAATGATCAATCTTTCCTAGAGGGATTTACAACTTTCTCGAGTATACCCTTCAATTCCCGATTGGAAATTTCTGCTTGCCCGTTGGTTTGTGGGTGATATGCCGTGGCGATCTTGTGTGATATGCCGAAGCGTTGCAACATCTTGGCAATTAGTCTGTTGTCAAAATGCTTGCCTTCGTCACTAATAATTACTCTCGGCATTCCAAACCATGTAAATATGTTTTTCTGCAAGAATCGTTGCACGGTCTTGGAATCGTTGTTGGGAACTGCAGCTGCCTCAACCCATTTAGACACGTAGTCGACGACAAGTAGAATGTAGGGGTTGCCGAATGAAGATGGGAAATGTCCCATAAAATCGATCCCCCATACATCAAACAATTCCACCTCGATGATATTCTAGAGCGGCATCTCATGTCGTCTAGAGATATTGCCCGTCCTCTGGCAACGATCACATTGCTTGTAAAAGTCTTGGGCATCTTTGTACAATGTTGGCCAATACAAACTGGATTGCAAAACTTTGGCCGCGGTACGAGTTCCTCCAAAATGTCCTCCATAGGGTGAAGAATGACATTGCCGGAGTACATTATGTTGCTCTTCTTCAGGGACACGTCGGCGTATAACCTGATCTGCACATTGTTTAAACAAAAGAGGCTCGTCCCAAAAGTAATGCTTAGCATCATGGCGGAACCGCTTCTTCCCTTGGTGAGTAATGCCATAAGGTAAAATACCACAAACAAGGAAATTAACTAAATCCGCGTACCAGGGTATTTCCGAGGCATGTGCTGCCGTGGCGACTGCTCCCAGAATTGCCGAGGCGTGCGCGTCAAAGGCTGCTGCGACGTCGAGGGTTGTCGAGGCGTGTGTATCCATGATCGCCGAGGCGTCGAGGGTTTCTGAGGCATGCGCGTCCATGGTTGCCGAGGCATCTAAAATTTGTTCATCAGGGAATGCATCGCATATCTCTAGATCCGCGTCCTCCTCCATGTTGCGTTATAAACGTGATAAGTGATCGGCCACTTGATTTTCTGTTCTTTTCCTGTCCTTAATTTCAATATCAAATTCTTGTAAAAGTAATATCCAACGAATCAAACGAGGTTTAGCATCCTTTTTAGCAAATAGATATTTGATTGCCGAATGGTCCGTATGAACAATTACCTTTGTACCAATCAAATAGGATCGAACTTGTCAAATGCGAAAACTACCAGCTAGTAACTCTTTCTTCGTTGTTATGCAATTCACTTGAGCACTATTAAGAGTTTTACTAGCGTAGTATATCACATGGAAGTTTTTACCTGTGCGTTGGCCTAGGACTGCTCCTACCGCGAAATCACTTGCATCACACATAAGCTCAAAAAGTAGCGTCCAATCTGGTAGAACGACAATGGGTGCCGAGGCAAGCTTTTTCTTTAGGGTTTTGAATGCTTGGGTGCAAGAATCATCAAAATTGAAGACTTTATCATGTTCAAGCAAATTACACAAGGGTTTAGTGATTTTAGAAAAATTATGAATGAACCTCCTGTAAAAACCTGCATGTCCAAGAAAACTTCGAATTCCTTTAACCGAACTTGGTGAGGGTAATCTCTCGATCACGTCCACCTTGGCTTTGTCTACTTCAATTCCCTTGGATGAAATCTTATGGCCGAGCACTATTCCTTCGTCTACCATAAAATGGCATTTCTCCCAATTGAGGACTAAACCAGTTTCTTCACATCTTGCCAACACCATCTCTAAATTGCCGAGACAGTTGTCGAAGTCAGTACCGAAAACAGAAAAATCATCCATGAAGATTTCAAGGAAGTCTTCGACCATGTCTGAAAAGAGTGCCATCATGCATCTTTGGAAGGTTGTCGGGGCGTTACACAATCCGAACGGTATCATTCGGAAGACATAAGTACCGTATGGGCATGTGAAGGTTGTCTTTTCTTGATTTTCTGGTGCTATGGCAATTTGATTGTAACCTGAATAACCATCAAGTAAACAATAAAAGGGTTTACCTGCAAGACGGTCAAGCATTTGATCAATAAAGGGTAATGGGAAGTGATATTTTCTAGTGGCTTTGTTTAGCTTTCGATAATCCATACAAACCCTCCAACTGGTCACAGTCCTAGTTGGAATGAGTTCATTGTTTTCATTACTTACCATCGTTATACCTCCATTTTTTTGGAACACGTTGTATCGAACTTACCCATGTACTATCAGAGATAGGGTATATAATGCCGGCGTCAAGCCACTTGATGATTTCTTTCATTACAACCCCTTTCATGGCATGATTCAGTCTCCTCTGAGCCTCAATTGAAGGTTTATGATCATCTTCCAACAAAATCTTGTGCATGCACACTGCCGGGCTAATTCCCTTCAAATCGGCAATTGTCCACCCTATTGCCTTTTTGTGTAGCTTCAACATCTTGATCAGCTTCTTTTCCTGCTCAGGCTGTAACTTAGAAGAAATAATTACAGGCAATGTATTATCGGTTCCTAAGTATGCATATTTTAGTTGCTCTGGCAATTGTTTCAACTCAAGAATCGGTGGTTGTTCAATAGAGGGTTTTTCGAGTTTACCTTCCTTACCTGAGTAATCCAGTGGTTCAAAGTATGTACCTAGTCGATTGACTAGCCAATTTGCCTCTTCTTGTTGTTCCTCATCAACCAGTTCTTCATACTCCTCAGGTTCCTCTTGATCGGCAATGTAGTTGCCGAGACAACTAAATTCCTCGTCGAAGTTAAACTCTGTCGTGGCATGAAGAAGTTGGCATTCTTCTGGATCATCAGCATGCCTTAATGTTTGGAACATATTTAGTTTAACTTGCTGGTCATTCACCCTCATTGTGAGTTCTCCTTTTTCAACATCGATCAAGGTTCTCCCTGTTGCTAGGAATGGTCTCCCGAGAATGATAGGTGCATGCTCATTTGCTTCATAATCCAAAACAATAAAGTCAGCGGGAAAAATAAATTTATCAACTTTTACCAGTATGTCCTCGATTTTTCCCTCTGGATGCACATAGGATCTGTCGGCTAGCTGTAGCATAACTGTTGTAGGTCTTGCCTTCCTAATTCCTAGTTTCTGGAAAACCGATTTAGGCATCAAGTTTATGCTAGCCCCAAGGTCGCATAATGCTTATCCGACATAGTGGTTTCCAATAGAACAGGGTATTGTGAAACTTCTGGGATCCTTCAACTTGGGTGGCATACGATTGTGCAACTTTGCCATGCATCCCTCTGTTGCGGCAATTGTTTCAAACTCTCCTAGCCTTGTTCTCTTGGACACAATGCCTTTAAGAAACTTGGCATAGTTCGGCATTTGTTCAATTGCTTCCACCAATGACAAGTTGATGTGGACTTGCTTTAGGATATCAAGAAACTTCTTGAATTGGTATTCTTGCTTTTGTCGCTTCAACCTTTGTGGGAATGGTGGTGGAAGTCGGATATCTTCGATCCTTTCATTGGTTTGGAACCTGATTGACGGCATTGTCGGGATAACTGGAGTTGCCGAGGCGTTATCAACTGGGGTTGCCGAGGCATGCTTATCGCAAGTTGCCGAGGCATCTTTATCGTCGGTTGCCAAGGCATGCTTATTGCCGGTTGCCGCGACAATTCCTGGTTCAACATCTGAGGCTTTGCCGCAATGTTCGTCTTGATCTTTTTGTGGAGTTTTATTTGATGAGCGGGTTTGAGCCTCTCTAAGTTGTTGGCCACTTCTAGTTGTGATTGCCTTACATTGCTCATGGCCAGTTCCTCTTGCGACTTCAGTATCGCTAGGTAAACCTCCTTGCGGTCTAGTATTCAGATTTTGAGCAAACTGTCTGACTTGATTTTCCAATGATTTGATTGTCGCCTCTTGGTTTTGCAATATCATCTCGGTCCTATTAATAAAAGCATCAGTTCTTTTTATGAAATTACTATTCTCAGCCATATAAGATTCAATTTTCATCATAAAAGCATTTAGAGAATTTTCCAAAGAACTAGATGTTGTCAGTTGTTGCTGCGGCAACTGTTGCCCTGGCATATTCTGCTGGAATCCCGAAGCTTGTGCATTCTGATTATTCTGGTTTAGAGCATTATTGGGATTACTCCATGAAAAATTTGGGTGCTTCTTCCAAGCTGGATTGTATGTATTGGACATCACATTGTTGTTCCGATTGTAATTCCCCACATAGAAGCTGGATTCCGGATTCTGCATACATTCAGAAGAATTATGGTTATCACCACATAACTCACAAAAAGAATCCATTACCTTGACTTCATGTGTGTTGTTTGGTTTTTGCATGTTCTGGACCATCTTGGTTAAAGTGGCGAATTGTGCCGAAATTGAATCTGATGATCCTAGTTCATGTATTGTGGCTTGGCGTCTAACTCCTCCTCTTCTAGTAGATGGGAATTGATAATCATTCTTGGCCAGCCTGTTTAAAATTTGCATTGCTTCCTCCGACGACTTATCTAAGAGTATGCCGTTTGCCGAGGCATCTAGCATCATCCTTGTTGGTGTATTCACGGCGTTGTAAAACATTGTTACTTGAGTCCACACCGGGAATCCGTATAAAGGGCATTTATGTAGAAGTTCTCTATATCACTCCCAAGCCTCGTACATGGATTCATCATCTGCCTGCCGAAAAGAAGTAATGTTGTTACGAAGCTTATCCGTCAAGTTTTTAGGATTAAACCGAGCAAGGAAATCACGACAAAGATCGGTCCAAGATGCTATTGATCCGGCAGGAATGCTATTCAACCATGCTTTCGCCCTACCCCTCAGTGAATAGGGGAATAATCTTAATCGTAAGACATCGGGGGTGACTCCATGTATTTTGAACGAGTTGCAAATCTCGAGGAAAGATTTCAGATGTTGCCGTGCATCTTCAGTTGCTGAGCCGCCAAACTGACCAATTGTGTTGATCATATTAAACATTATCGGTTTTAACTCAAAGTGGTCGGCTTCGATTTCAGGTGTGACAACTACTGGATTAATTCCATCAAGATCTTCTTCAAGATAGTCTCGAATAGTTCTATTTTGTGCAAGAATCATTCCTCTTCTTGCTAGAACATCTTGATTCATATTGCCGTCTTGATTAGCCATTGCTACTCTTATCCTTCGTCTAAGTCTTTGTAAGGTTCGTCCGATTTCTGGATCAAAGGGATATTCTGGTGTAGTCGGTCTCGCCCTGGTCATATACCAATGCAAAACCAAAGTTTGTTAGCCCTTTGAATCTTAAACAAGAAAAGTAAAAAGAAAGTGCAGGAAAATAAAAACAAAGTCGCTATTGCCAATCCCCGGCAACGGCGCCAAAAACTTGTTGCGCGTAATAAGTGCTAGCAATTGTGCAAGTATACACGTTGCAAGTTATAGTATAAAAGATATCGTCTCCACGGGGATTGGTGCCACTTCAAGAATCTAGTCTCTTACACTGTAAAAAGTAAAAACACAAATAAAGGATTATAGGAGTTTTAACTACTAACTAATCTAGAAAGCAATAAAGTAAAAGAATAGATGAGATCAAATGAGAGAGAGATAGGCCAGGTTATCGTGAGTTGAGGTGTGATAGCCAATTGGATCGTCTTGGTAAAAGAGTGCACGGGCAACCCAGTTACCGTGGCAACTTGCACAACGGGGTTGCCTTGGCAACTAATCGATGGTTGCCTGGGCGACTAGTTGGGCAACTAATTGGGCGTCTGGGCATCAACCTTCAAGGTTCGGCAGAGCGTTCTTCAATGGTTTCTTCTTATCCCTAAGTCGAAACTCTAGCTACTTGTGCATGCCTTGATAATACATCCCTGCGTGAATCAAGGGTGAACAACAACCAATCTTGCGCTCCTCTTAGCCGTTGAAATCCTTAACTTATTCCTAAGCCGGATTAATCTTCACCATCAATAGATTGAATAAAGATCATGTTCATTCGTTTCTTGAATCTAATTCTCCCGATATTAGATAAATAGATGAAATCACGAGATCCTCTCCCAATTCACTCGCAAACAAGAATAAGAACCAAGAATGAATAAACCTTGAATAGAAAAGTGCAAACTCTTATTACCTAAACAAAAACCAATAGTTTCTCACAACATAAAACACAATAACCATAGCCAAATAGATTTAGTTCATGGCTAGGTTCCAAAGAAACACAAGATAAATAATCCCTAGCATGAACCCAATCGAACAAGAAAGAAAAAGATGAAGAAAGAGGCTTGTCGAAATCCTCCTTGCCCTAGATGCTTGTCGAAAATTCTCTCTTCTTGCCCTCCTTGGACTTGTCGAAATTCCCCTCTCTTTCTCTCTCTGGATTGTCGAAATCTCCCTCTTATTTATAGGGCTAGGTCAAAGTCCTTCTTTGAGGGGGAAGTTAAGTTGGAATTAAATTATCTTTAAAGAATATAATTCTTTATTATAATTATATTCCTACTAGAACTTCTCATATCTTCTTGGAATTTAATTCTTCTTTAATCTCTTCATGGAAATCAAATTCCTTTGGGATTGGGCTTTGCTCCACATCATCTTGGGCTTGTCTAGTCATCAATTTCGACTACCATATCACCTTTGCTCTTGTCGACAATTGCCCTGGCAACTGGCTTGGGGTCTCCTTCATGCATTGCCCTGGCAACTAGCTCTGCATCTCCTTCATGCATTGCCCTGGCAACTAGCTCGGCATCTCCTTCATGTATTGCCCTGGCAACTAGCTCTAGCCTTGCTTTGGCAAGTGATCCTGCACATACACACAAAACACACCAAAGTAGCATCTTTTCCCACAAAAACTACCAAGTTATGTAATCAAGCTCAACGATGGAAGGAAACATGGATTAATGCATGAATGGCTAATTATGCAACTAATATGAGCCTAAGTCTAACAATAATATGAGTAAAAAGGGTAAGAAAAATAGTACTTTTGAACACTTATCAACTTGTTGCAAGTCTTACCAATGATGTATAAAACATCCATGTATCATGTTATGTATGCATTGCACTCACCTGGACCATTTATTAACATGCCTCACTAAATTCTACTCGATCATTTCCTTTATAGAACTTCGAACCTTCTTTGATTCGGACTTGACTTCATTAATCGCATGAATAAGATAAAATATTTGTTAGATTCAAATCTAATAATACCTTAAACATGATGTCTAATATAATCATTCGAATATAAAATTTCCAAATATTTTTCCATTCTTTATTGTACTGTTCAGAAACTCATTATGGTCTGTAGTGACCGATTTGAACTTCAATTAACTCTTCCGAGCTTGCTAACTAACATTTAAATACAAAATGTTTCAAATTTCATTTTCTGACACATTGCGCTACCTTCCAATATTTACTTGTATAGAGCAGAATACACATCGGATCTTAATTTCTTTTACACTGGAGAAACTAGATTCGATAACAGTTCTAACGATATAAGCCACATAAATTAATAAAATCTACAAAAAAATTATGAAAATTCTTCAAACTCCCGTCGTAGTGTTGTTTTGACGAAAACTGCTCTAGAAATTTTCTGACCTTCATTCGATTAAAAATTCATATCTTTTAACTCGGAATTCGAAATCAGTTTCCGTTTGTTAGAAACAAAACTAGACGAACAAATATTTACAAAGGTATAAAATTCATCATCTAACCATTTTGGTAGAATTTATGGTGAATTTTTGAAGTTACTGCCAAAAATCCGGCCCTCGAAATATATTCTTCTAGACGCGTGTCGGCTCTATTCGTCATCCGAGTGATAAAAACTTCGAGACGACGTTCCATCCCCCTGAAAAATTAAACATCCACAGCTTAATTTCAATTTTAAACTACCATATTATTATTTTTAAATAAAACTAAATAAAAAGTAAAAATATAAATTTAAAATAAATAAATAACTAAATAAATAAAACTTTCATTTTTTGCCAAAAATCGAAGACGTGTTTATGATCAAACCTTATAAGGGGGCCCTCCATTATTTTAAACTCATGAAACTACAACTGAGATATTATTACGAATGTGAAAGATTATAGAAGGAACTGAGAGATAATTTATGTTTGGTGTGATTTAACTCGTGGGGTAGGGGTTATTTATACTTGAACTCGCACCGGTTCAAATGCGAGGACGCGTATTCACTGATAATCCAGGAATCCGCGTTTCGTCCATCGCAAGTTCTTTGTAATTTCAATGCGGTCATTTATTTTTCAACCGTTTCATTTTTATTGCGATAAATCCTCGGCGTTTCGTCTGATAATATCGTTGAACTCGCTTCCTGCCAGGCACGAGTTTCTTTTACTGAATATTTAAATGACGCCAACGGATAAGACACGCCACATCAGCCCCAAACTCGCACCCAGTTCAACGCGAGTTTAGAATTCGCGCTTTTCAAAACGTGAGTCCTGCCTATATGTACCGAATGTGGGGTATTTTTCTAAATATACTAGAACGGGTGGATTTCATATTTTTTTCCCAAAAGAAATATTGACACAATAAAGCCCAAAAATTGAAATGTTCCAATTGTCTTTTATTTTTGCTCATTTTTAGCTTTTGTTTTTCGAATGTCCGTGGATGTAACATCCATTTAACTCTGATATAGATCCTTTTTCTTTTAAATTTTATATTTATAATAGAAATATGTTCAAAAATATATATTTACAATATAAATTATTAAAAAAATCTAGGATTAAAAGAGAAAAGACCAGAGATTTTTTAACTAGCACGAATCGAGTAATTTTTTATTGAGTTTAACAAACAACGAGTCAAGTTGATAAACAAAATTTTTAACGAGCACTAATCAAGCACTACTCAACTCGCGGTCAATTCACTTGATAAGCACTCATAATTTAACGCAAAAAATATAGCCAAATGACTATTCAGTCAAATAATATGGGCATTTTTTAACATTGTGCCAATGAAAAAATATATATATTACAAAGTTAAAGGTTTTGGTGCAAAGCTTATCTCCTTCCCAATAGATTTTGCCATTTTACCAAGACACTACTAGCGCTCTAAATTAATGGCAAACTATAATTAAGAGTGTGCATATTAAACTATAATTATTAATCGATATAATCATTATTTTTTACAGGTTAGTTAATTGAACATTTAAGGTCAAATGATTTCGATTAATCGAACTGCTAAAAATAATGGTTAATGATTAATATATAGGTTAACCGTTATTAAATTATTTATAATATATTTTGTTCACAAGATTAGCTACGTCAATCTCGAGGTCTTCTTATAATATAATATTAATATAATATTTATTAGAGATGTAATTTCATTATTCTCAAAAGAAGTGAACAAAATTGTAATAGTTTAAAGGTTAACCTGTAATCGAACCGTTAATAGAAGTTAATCGTTAATAACAATTAATCGTTAGCTATTAAAACAATGAACTATTTTTAATGGTTAAGTTATGATTCAATAACTATTATAACGATTAACCAACTATTAAATTAAATGATACAATTTAACCTACCATAAACACTCTTAATTACGACCAAATATACGACACAAATTCTACCACATTTTGAACTTCTAAATGCGGCGATACAAGTAATTTCACTGCGATAATCTGGAGTTATCATCTTATTTGTATTCGATAAGTGTTTGTCGAGATTTGTAATAATACAATAAACAAAACGGATGAATATTCATGAAAAAAATGCTTGCCAAGTTACGTAACAAAAGGAATCAAAGCAAAACACGAGCTTGATAGAAGCCCTCGGACAGAGTCCCATAATGGTTTTCGAACTCCATTTGCGTTGGAGTTATTATTTAGGGATTCGCCACCACCTTCCTCGGAATCATCTTCTTCATCCCCATATGACATTAACTGCATCAAGGTGTCAAGGTAAAAGACTGTTTAGAAAAGCTTTTTTAACCTATTTTAGAAAAGTATTTCAATTTTATGGTTTAGAAATTTAGATTAAAGTTTAGAAATTTAGGGTTTAGGTTGTACAGCGTAGAATTTATGTTTATGTTTAGAATTTAAAATTTATGATTTAGAATTTAAGAATTTTACGGTTTATATATAAAAAAATATTATTTTTTACATAATTTGTGTATTAAAATATAACACATACAAAATATAAGGTTAATATGCTTAATTATTTATATTTTTAATCCAGGTAATATAAATATTATATTAAAAATTATATGACAAAAAAATAAAGATTTAAAAGTTAATATACTGTTTACAAATTATTAGTTTTAAGTTTTGAGAAACAATAATCAGTACCACATATTGCGGAGATGATGTCATGCATATGGAAGATGATTGGAACATTAGGGGTGTGCATAATTAACCGTAACCGTTAATCATAACCGTTAATCGGTATAATCGTTATATTTTACAGGTTAATTAATCGAACCGTTAAAATTAAAAGTTTTGGTTAACCGGACCGTTAAAAATGATGGTTAATGGTTACGATTACGGTTACAAATTTTGACTATTGGTTAACCTATAGGTTAACCGTTATTAAATTATTTATATATTTTTTAAAAATATAAAATAACTTTTAAAAAAATCAACTCACATATATAAATATACACGCCCTTTTTTAATTTCAAACCATATTTCTAAAGTTATCAAACTCAATTCACCCTTTTTTTACTAGTGGAGGTTTCATTTACCTTATGATTATTATATACTAGTTAAAGATTTGTCTTTAAAACTTTGATGGTGTATTACTACAATGTTATTGTTATGTGCTGCAAATTTTTTAAACTTTAAACTTCAAAATATTATAGCTTATGTGTTTTTTCTTGTGTTGAAACTTTATAGTATGTAAGTATTTTTTTAATTATGGCGTAAGTGATTAGAATATTTTTATTTAAGTATTTTTATTAATATTTTAATATAATATTTATAGAAAAGATAATTATATTATTCTCTAAAAAGATAGTGAACACGTGAGAAAAATTGTAATAGATGGTTAACTGTTTCTTAATGATTAAGTTATGATTAGCAAAATTTAACAACCGCTATAACGATTAACTGACCGTTTAAGCTAAACGGTACAATTAACCTACCATGAACATTCCTATGAAACATGTCTCATGCGATTAGAATAAGGTAAATATCTAATATTTTGTTTGTCGGCGTTATTTAATTTTTTAGATGATATTTTGTCCATTTTGATAGCAGACTCTAATGTTTTATTTATAGTTGTATTTTTTCTGTCGAGGTATTTTTTGTTACGAACATTTTATTATTATTATTATTATTATGTATACTTTTTTATTTAAATTTAAATTTTTTTAATGATACATAATAATAATAATAATAATAATAATAATAATTTTTTAATAAAAAAATAATCATAGTACCACAACCTTGTCATCTTTTCTGCCCCGGTAAAAAGTTCATGATTACACACATTTGAATAAACAAAAAATGAAAAATTAAAATAATTCAAATTTATAAGTTATAAAATTTAAATTTAATATATAATTTTATAAATAGATTATAATTTATTATAATAAAACTGAAATTAATTTTAATATTTATACATCATAGATAATGTTAATATAATTTAATTTATATAATGGTAAAATACTTAAATCATCACTCAACTTTATTTTTTAATCTATTTTGATTATTAAAGTTTAAAAACGACTAATTTTCTCACTAAACTTTATATATTGACCTATTTTGATGATTCCTTAATGACAGATTATTCTATTATTATTTTTATCGTGACATGTCAATTAAATGCCAAATGATTTAAAATAAAAAAATATTAAAATCCCACAACATTACGTCTCTCCACCATCTCCTCAACCACAACAATCCCCCACAGACAATGCAATAAAAAAAAATCCCTGGAACAGTTTGATCAAAAAGAAATTGGACTCGTATATATCATCAGACCTCGTAGAACAATTTCAATACTCACTTCTTGCAAATCAAAGCCAACCTATGCCTTTATCTTATTCGACGATTCAGAGCAATGTAGATGAAAGTGGGGCAGAAGCAGAGGACAAATCAGAATGCAGCCAAGAGTCGGTCTACTAGTGATTTGGCTAATGCTTCTGTGCATACAAGAGAGCAATTCCACTTCACTGAAATGCGTGGTGTGGAAATTTCAAATAATCTTAATTAAATCCCCTCCTAAAATGTTTAAAAGTCTTTGATAAGTGTCAAGTTTTTTAAAAATTCCAGCTAAATCCCTATATTTTATAATTTTTTTTTAAATTAAACCTTCAAAATTTTTGAAAATTTTAATTTCAGCTTTTAAATTAAAAAAAAAATTAAATAAGCCCCTCAAACTAGATTGTCAAGATTCGCCCTCATATGCAAGTATGCCGACTTTATTTTTATTATAACAAAGTTCTATAGATTGAAAAATTAAAATCAAATTATAATATTTTAAAAAATAAAAAAATAATGATAGTGTTATACTAATTTTGCCACTTCGAACTCAAAATATATTTATCTCATTTTTTTCGTAGTCTTGCATTTATTTCAATATTTTTTCTCTTTTAAAAATATGAATGGGAAACACTTTTCATAGCTGAAAATGGCCTACAGTCTACTGGGAACAGATTGGACCGAGAGATTCAATTTTGAATCTCTCTGACCTGACCCTCTGTCGCCGCCAAAGCTCACACTATGTATTGCCATAAAACGGGGGGCAAGCATTTAATGGGATAGACATTACAAGAAATCTCCAATTCCCATCTTCATCATCACAAGGATTCTCTGTATCCTAAATGGTGAAACCTCCTTTCCACTCCAAAATCCCGATATATGTTTCCTCTTCATTATAAGCTCTTTCGCATGTGTTCTCATCTTTCTCAAAACCCTTTCTTCGATTCAACTGTCTCGTCTTATCTCCGAATATGTCTGCTTCTTCATCTAAACCATTAAACCCATCAGCTTTAAGCTACGAACCCCATGGTTCAAAACATACTCTTTACCCGTCTCAGCATCAGTTTCCCTTCCAGTCGCCTCAGTTCTACCTAGCTTACGTACCGAGCTTTGTATATTGTTCTCCATGGAGTGTATATAACCCAGGGCTGCAGCCCCGTCCATGGGATAAAGTTTTCGATGCCCCAAATTCCATTCCAAATGACAGTAGAAAGAAGAAGAGTAGGGTTTGTCTTCCTCCTAGGTTGAGGCGACCGAGAGAAAATCCCATGATATGGGTGAAAAAAGATGCCAAGAAGTTCAGAGCTGGTGTTCCTTTATTGCCAACTGTGACCGCTGAGGAACAGAAGAAATTTGATGGAAAGACTTCTCTGATGATCAAAAACATCCCCAATCACTTTCCGTACTTCCTCTTTCTCTAGTCCAGTTTCGTTCGTGTATTGTTTTGTTTGATTGATTCATGTTTATCTTTCGTTTTCTGGGTGTTTTGTTTTGTATCGTTGCTGCGTTGAGTTTTCTGTCTGTTCATTATGGTTCTTTTTGAGACTTTTTTGACGTCTTGTGCAAAAGCTGGAAGACGAGGTGTCAGTTTTCCCCATTGGTTCTTCAGTTTTATTTGTCCCTTCTGTAGCCTGTTGCTCGTACGGAACCGATGTTTCTCCTTTTAATCACTTTTACGTCCATCGATGTATGGCATTAGTTCCAACATGCATGTACCATCATGAATGAAACTGCATGTGTATGCATGCACACAGCACTTTTCAACATGCATGAAGGTTCTTTTTCACCATTGATACATGTCTGTCTCTTTTTTTGATATATGAAACAGAAGGCATCATCTGCAGCGCTTGCTCGATGACCACTGTCGGGATGAAAATTTGAAAGCTCAGCATGGCCCTAATTTCTGCAAATCAGCATATGATTTCCTGTACCTGCCAATGGATTTTATGTAATCTTTACAACTTTTCTTTCTTTATTTGAATTTGTTAAAGCTTATAGTTTTTGGCTTCTCAATCCATCTGAACGCCGAAAGTTTTGTTCAGGTTTGGTTTAAATCTGGGGTATGCATTTGTAAATTTCACGACTCATGTTGCTGCGTGGAGGTTCTATAGAGCCTTCAACAGCCTAGAATGGAGCTGCGGAAACGGTAGGAAGAAAATCTGTGAAATCGGCGTTGCAAAACACCAGGTAAAATTCTTCTTTTTCCAGAAAAACCCGCCGCTCTTTTTTCTTTTCACCATCTGTTATATTTGTTTTTATTGGTTGAAATTTTCTAGGGAAAAGATGCTTTGAAGGAAAGTTTTCAGTTCTCATACTTCGCATGCCATTCAAATGAATACCTGCCAGTGGTCTACTCTCCTGCACGCGATGGATTCAATCGCACAAGGCCAAGCCTTGTTGGCCGGCGAATCCGTGTAACGGCAGCTCTCAATGATGAGAAGATAATGACAATGACGAAGAGGAAGATAAGAAAACTTTGAATCCGTTTTAAGCTTTATCTTTGTAAGGTGAAGATGGCTTTTGTTTTAATTCTCTCCCGAGATGTATAATCTGGGGTGAAGTTGAAACAGACTTCTGTTCTCACCGAGCTTTTTCCTACTTCAGAATTCTCTACTTAATTTTATGGCGACTGATGACTTGGTGTTAGAATTAACTCTAGGTTTGTATTATATTTACAGTTTGCATGATCAGACATGGCTATTAGAACTTGTTTTTGTGTATGAATATTGAACATTTGGATGTCTTGGCTTACACGTAATGTTGCTTTATTGTATTAGCAATCTTCCCTTGCATCAAACATCAAAGCGTATATTTTCATGCCAATGATCAAATTCTTGTGTAGGGTTGAGCCTCGGCCTCTGATCCCACATCGTTTGCATGTAACCTTGGATTGGGTAGTCTGCTTATATTATTGGTGTGGGGTCGAGGGTGCGACTAAAAATCAGTTAACATATGTTTGACTAGATAATAATTTAGCTAGAACAAAAATTTCTTATCAATTGAATAATTTTTTTTATTATAATATAAATTCTTTCTAGTTAAGTAAAATTTTATGTTGGAGGCTACTTTAATTTAGTCGCACCCTAAAGCGTGGCACTATAAAACCTCCATATATTATCATTTTCAATTTCATTCATATATGTAAAATGTTAGTTATCTTTTATTTATTTACATCAAAAAATTAAATCAATTTATGATTTTTTATTTTATTTAGAATAATTATCATTTGAAAGCACTTTACATTAAATTTGCCAAAGGCCATTTAAAATAGGGTAAAATTTTAATACACGGGTTGTGTAACACAAGCCTTATTTATATTATAAAAATTTAAATTCTAAATTCCTAACCCTAACCCTAAAAAACTAAACCCTAAACCTTAAACCCTATACACTAAATTCTAAACACTAACCTTAAATTCTAAATCGTACTACCTAAATCCCTAAATCTTAAACCCTAAACTAAAACCTTAACCCTTAAAATTAAAAAGTACGTGTAAATTAAAGTTTACACAGCTTGTGTATCAAAGTTTTTTCCTTTAAAATAACAGTTTTAAACTGAAATGTTTTGTTCGACAAATTTGAGGATTATGGAAATTTGAGTGTCATTGTTTGAATCTCGCAATGTATAATATTATGTGTTTTTTTATGTGGTTATAATAATTATAATTTTGTTTGTGCATCATTAGAGACGGAGCTATGTTTAGCATAGAAGGGTTTTTTTTTTTCTCTTTCAAATTTTTTGGCATAATTACATTTGAAGTCTCTCTTAATTTAAATAATAGTAAAATAAAAATTTTATCTTTCAATTTTTAGATTTAATGACTTAATATATAGGCTTTTGTTACTCTCAATGTTTGATCATAGCTCCGTCTACGTGCATTATGCTTATTAATTCTAATTTTCAGTATTTTATGATAGGTTAATGTCACTTCATTGTGTAAATCGATAAGGTAGTGTCCAACTGTTTATATTGAGGAAATATACTCAAAGATAGAGTCAAGATTTGAGGTTGGAAGTTAAAACATAAATGTTTGAAAGTATGAGATTTTATAAATAAGTTAATTTAAAAAAAAATTACATAAGAAAATAAAGGTGAAAAAATAATTTTGGGGTGGGTCCGTCCCTAGATATACTTTAAAAAAATTGGATTTATGCAAGAGATCATAAATTGAATTTAAAATTCGTATTAACTTTGTGAAAAAAATGAGATAGCACGTGTTTTTTTTAAGTGTACAAATTCTAGACATCGATTGCTTT
Source organism: Hibiscus mutabilis (assembly GCA_019671005.1). Classification (NCBI taxonomy): domain Eukaryota; kingdom Viridiplantae; phylum Streptophyta; class Magnoliopsida; order Malvales; family Malvaceae; genus Hibiscus; species Hibiscus mutabilis. Next base: position 20,309,530 of record CM033713.1, on the reverse strand, counting down.
AATTTTCTTCGAGCGTAGCTGATTTTGAACTTTATTTTTACTTATGTTTTATATGTAGAAAATCAATTTTTTTTTGAAAAACATCTTTAAAAATCTTTTTTAAAAGAATAATTTAATAAGTATTCGGTTGTACGTATCCTAAATTGATACGTTCCCAGTTTTTCAAAGCCCATATTTTTCTAGTCCAAATATTTTGTTGAGTCTAAAAACGCTTTCAATAATTATTCCTTTTATTGTAAATCCACGTGTTAAACATACCCTAGCTTTTTTTCAAAATAGCAGAGCTCCGCCGCTATTTTTTTTCATTTTTTAGTTAGTCGGCGATCGATAATTATCTAGATATTGATTGTCGATCGCAGGTATTTATTATTTCTCTTATTTTTATTTGTTATGTTTTTACTTTTTTACTTTTTTTATTCAAATAAGATTTTTTGTTCTTGTAGCACATTTTCCTCTACCTTTGTTGTACGTTTTCTTTGTTTTTGTAGTTTCATTTTATCTGTCGCGTTGGCATAATTTCAGCATACCTTGTGGTCGTTTGGTGCTCCCACATAGATCTTCACGACTCTAGTTTCTGATTATGATTCTGTTGGTGGTCATAGAAAGATAGATCTCCACTAGGTTGATGGTTGTTTGTCAATGTAATCTGTCCTGGGTAGCGGAGCAATATGTTTGACAATTTGGCTCGCTCACCACTCTTTTTTTATCCCGTCATGCGTCTCGTTTGGGCAGAGGCGAGGAGATTCATGAAGACTTCTAGATTTTGATGGTATGCTAATCTTTAGGGAAGTATTTACTTTTCTTTGTACTTTCGAATTTTTGTATGAGATTTTGGTGGACTAATCCTCATTATTCTTCTTTCTGAATGCGTTATATTTATAATATCTTTTATAATTTTTAATAAAATTCAGTTGCCATTGTCAAAAAAATAATAATTATTCCTTTTAGAAGGGTTGTTTTTATAGTATAGTTTTGCCTTTTTAAATGGGAGTGGATTGGTCTAATAGTCATGTACTTGTTATGTAATTTGGTAAGATTTAGGCTCCATTTAGGAAATGCTTTCACAAACGGACGTTAAATTGTTGAACGCAGAAATAATGTTGAGCAAGCACGTGAAATGCATTGAACAGGCGCTTCGTCACTTAATTTAACGTTCAAACAACGGTCGTTCAAGAATCCAATCTGAATGGAGCTCTAAACTTACCAAAAAAATTAAGAAGTTTTATATAGTTAACTTAAATGAAATAAAATAGCTTTAAATATTATATAGTAATTTAATTTAAAAAATGTCTTTTAATTTTTTTTAACTGAATTGGCATCCAATAAATCGTGAAAACAAATTTAGTCAAAGAATTAAATAACAATATAAATGTATATTAGATTTTTTTCACACCCACAATTTGTGTATTGAAAAATAGTCATGTTTAAAATTTATTTAACAATAATTATATGCGGAATTATAAGGAACTTGTATATAAATTTTATCAAACATCAATTTGATCCGTAAATGTGTGATTTTTTGTTGCTTTATTTTCACTTTATATGAATTTTGAATGCACACTTCTGTGTTTTTGTCAATCATTTCACAAATAGAAGAGAATCACCTTATCTCGAAACTTAGGATAATGTTCAGGCTAACCTAAGCTACTGAATAAACTCACTCAGTCATGCATACATGAAGTGACTCCAGAAAACACACATTGATTCGCTACACTTCCTTACCGAAACCTCATTTTAATTTTTCTTTACTTTTGATCTCACTTGTAGTAGACTCCAATGATAATTCTTTACGTGCACATAAAATATCATATAATATGATCACTAAGTGTCACAAAATTGTAGATCTACGCTGGTCTCTCTCTCCCTCTTTCTCGGCAAAATAAATTTAATTAATGGTTAAAGAACTACGTTGTGTGCCTCATTAAAACCCCTCTACCCTTAATTAGAGAAAAAGAGTACACACAAACCGGAAATTTGACTAGTTTAGGAAAGTTCTTGAATCAATGGTCAAATTCATTCTAAACATTATTAAAATTCATTCTAAACATTATTAAAATTCATTTAGGATTGATTTCAACCATTAGCACCACCTAAAACTTATATCCTAAATTTTCTAAAAAAACGAATCTAGAACACTAAGAAGAAAATCATTGAATTATGTAAAAAAAAATTGTTGATTTGTTAAAGTAACAATCTAAAAATGAAGTTTAACTAGTAAAATTGGATTTCACAATTTTTGAGTAAATTCACATTAGAAACTTCATAGATTTTTTTTTAAAATCTTGATTTAGAGAAACAAATCTAGATTTGAAAAACAAAAATATTTAAAAATAAGACAATAAATCAATATATTACCATTTTTGAAGAAGAAAAACGAGTTTGAGCTTAAATTCTTGAAAATGCTATAGGAAAGGCTTAGAAAAGAGAAAGTAGAAGATGAAGATTTGAATGGATTTTATGGAATGAAGAAAGAAAAATGATGTTTGGAACAAAAGAAAAATCAAGGTATTTAGGAGGTTTTCAAGAGAATTTGGAAAATAGGTTGTTTGACTAGGAAATTAACCAACTATTTGAAAATTGGGTATGTTGCTTTTGGAATTTATCAAGTTTGATCCTTTTACAATCCAGTCTATTTTTCCATTTTTTTTTTGAAAGGTACCATCTGAGCTTGTATTATAACCAAATAAAATAAAGAAATACAACTGTCTGAAAAGAAAAGCAATGAAAAGGCAAAAACATGAAAACAACAAAGATGAGAAAAAACAAAGGGAAAAAGCTCAGTCATCAAACTGACTCTTGATTACCCACCATATTGCAAATGAAGCACGAATCAAGAGTGAAAGGGCACAAGATTCAGTTTTGCCCTGAAAGAAAACCCTAAAAGCCAGCTAGAGGGGGTCAATCCATCGTCTATCAACAGCAGCGGACGAGAAGACTGTTGGGGGTGCATCCTCTATCCAGAAGCCATCCTCAGTCGCCGATCTACCTACCATCGCCATTGCATGTGCAGTCCTATTTCCATCTCGGCCAACAAAGAGAAATTGACAGCTTCGGAATCTTCGAGAAAGACTTCGCATCTGAAATTAGGGTTCGAATCATTGATGCATCATCTTTTGTTGAATTTAGTTTTTGAATCACAGATCGGGAATCTCCCTCCACTAAGATGTCTCTGCAACCAATGTCTTCCCCAAATTGAAGACCCTGATACACAGCCAATGCTTCTGCTTCAAAAACCGATTGGACATAGCAATTAACACGGTGAGCAGCTCCTAAAATAAAGCCTTCATTATCGCTAATTATCAAACCTGAAACTGATTTATTCGCAGCAGGTATGAAGCAAGCATCAACATTTATTTTCACCTGCGATTGAGGGGAGGACTCCAACGGATATTCACTCGAACATTCAAATGGTTGAGGCTGGTAGCAGTTGCTCTGAACTCAGTATCATACCCTTTGATAAAGGTAAGTAACTCAGGTATGGTTTGGACTGAGTTCTCATGTACCAGCTTGTTCCTTGCAAACCAAATTGCCCATATAGAAATAAAAATTTCAGCATGTCTGTTGATATTGAAATGTTCTAGCATCCATTGTAACCACTCGCTAAACTGACAATCTGATACTGATTGTGGCCAATTGAAGTCAAGAGCTGCCTATATTTGTTTTGCATAATCACAATTGTAGCTAGTACGGGATATACTTTATGCATACACATGACATCGGGGACACATAGGAATCTTGGCAATCTGTTTAGTATATAGATTCTGCATAGTAGGTATATAATTCTAACTACATTTCCATAACATGATTTTTATCTTGGAAGGACAGTTAGCATTCCATATAGCTTTGTAAAATGAAGATGCATTTGTCATTGGATCAGTACTAGGTAGTAGTAAATTGTAGCCACTACGCACAGAATAAATTCCTGAAAGCTCACCAGTCTAGTATAATTTGTCTTGCTGCTCTGTAATTGATAATCGAATAGACAGGATAGCTGTAGTGTCTTCAGTGTTGAAAACTGAAGAAACAAGAGCATCATTCTAGCATCATCCATCAGGAGAAAAAAGATTCGAGACTTTGCATAACCAGTAGTCATTCCGTATATTAATGGAATTTCCATCTCCCACTGACCATCTCAACCCCAACTTCAACAGGTCTCTAGAACTCCAAATACTTCGCCAAATGTATGAAGGATTTGAGCCTAAAGATGATTAGAGAAAATCTGTTGAGTGGTGGTCCTTAGACTTCAAAATTCTGGCCACCAATGAGTCAGGGTTTTGTATAAGACGCCAACCCTGTTTTGCAAGTAGGGCAATGTTGAATTTGCCTAAGTCTCGAAAGCCTAGGCCACCTTAATCTTTAGGCTGACATAGGTACTCCCATTGACACCAATGGATGCCTTTATTTTCAATCGATTTCTGCCACCAAAATTGAGCAAAAATGACTTCCAACTCTTTGCAAAAAGTCTTAGGGAAGAGAATGCATGACATAGCAAAAACTGGGATTGATTGTAGCACAACCTTTATAAGAACCTCCTTACCACCCATTGAAAGAATTCGAGCACTTTGATTGTGGACTTGTTTCAAGCATCTATCTTTTAAGCCCGAAAGAGCCTGTTTTTTATTTCTCCCAATGATAGATGGTAATCCCAAATATTTTTCAGGGTTACATTGACTTGTAACTCCGAGGATTCTACAAACATCTTGTCTATTGCTGTCGATCATATTGGAACTAAAAAACAAGCTAGACTTTCCAAAGTTGATCAATTGCCCGGAGCATGCTGAGTATTTGTGAAGCACATTTTGAATACAAGTAGCCCCAAGTAAAGTGGCCTCACCAAACAGGAGACAATCATAAGCAAATAATAAATGTGAAACCAGAGGAGCTCTACGGTTAATGCGAACCCCTAACACAGAATTGTTTATACGAGCCGTACGTAGTAAAGATGACTAGCCTTTACTGCAAATTAGGAACAAGTATGGACGGATTGGGTCACCTTGTCGTAACCCTCTACTCGGTTGAAAGCTACCACCCACCCAATCATTGGCTACCACTGAGTAGGTCACAGAATAAATGCATCTCATGATATTACCAACCCACTTCTCAGCAAAACCCATCTTTTATAACATATGCTCTAAAAATTGCCATTCCACTCGATCATAGGCTTTGCTTATGTTGAGTTTGAGCGTAAAACTTCATCTTTGACCAGTTCGTCTGTTCTTCAAAGAAGGTAGAATTTCATATGATGTTATGATGTTATCAGTAATGAGACGACCTGGCAAGAATGCGCTCTGAGCCTCATCAATAAAAAAGGGGAGTACTGACTGCATTCGTTAGCAATCATCTTCGAGATAATCTTATACAAGACATTGCAAAGAGCTATTGGGCGAAACTGGGACGTGATTAGCATCAGCAACTTTAGGAATCAAGACTATATGTGTAGAATTAAAAGCCTGGAAAGATTAGTTACCATTAAGCATGTCAATGCAGAATTTCACAATATCTACACCAACTACATGCCATAACCTTTGATAAAACACAATCCCAATACCATCTTCACTGGATGCCTTTAAAGGGCCCATCGATCGGACAACTTGATGAACCTTCTCAACTGAAAAAACTTTTAGCAACTCATCATTCATAGCCGGGGTTATGCAAGTGGCCACCCCCAACAAAATATCTGATGCATCTTCAGTACCTCCGGAAGTAAACATATTTTGGAAGTAATCTGAGGCAACCCGGAGAGTATCATTATCATCATCAACATATGTACCATTACCTTCATTCAAGGAGTTGATCGTATTCTTGCGGCGTCGATGAGAATCATGGCGATGGAAAAAACCAGTATTTTTGTCCCATGAACGCAGCCAATTTGCCCTGGCTCTCTGTTTCCAGTATAGTTCCACTTGATCCATCTCCAGAATCAAGGCTAATTTAACATCAATAGTTTCTGCAAGTGTATCATCCGTTGGATAAGCATCATTTAGGGCCTGGAGTTGTCGCTTTAAATCGTTTATGGTGAGCTTCTTTTCTTTTTTGATTTGACGAAACTACAATTCTAGCCCATGACTGAGACTGCGGGCCTGTGCTGCTTTGCCACAGTCGTTTTACCTCAGATTCACAAGCATCCTCCAGGTGCCAAGAAGCTTCAAACCTGATGTGAGATAGTCGAAAAGAGGGCATAGTTCGATTGTCTGTAGTGAGCAATAATGAAAATGGTCCGAGAAAGCATGGGGTAGATGACAGAGATTGAAGTGAGGGAAAAGGTTCCAGCAGTTTGGAGTAGCCACACCACGATCCAATTGTTCCCTAATGTTAGTGTTTTGAAAACGCCCTTTTTCCCATGTGAACCAAGGACCTGAGAAACCCACATCCTCTAACGAACAATCAGTTAACACAGCCCGAAAGCTATCCATTTGTCTTTGATTACGCAGTCGTCCACCACTCTTTTCTGTAGCATAGAGCAACTCATTAAAATCACAAATTACTAACCATGGCAAAGTAGGAGTGTCGTTCAACTGTCGGAGAAAATTCCAAGATTCCTCTCTATTTTTCCAATTTAAAACTCAATTCATAGCTAAATTTAAATCCGATTAAAATATTAAAATTTGATTTAATATAGGACATTTTAAACTCATAACCAAAATTTCAAAGTATATTCTAATTCTCAAAATTTGAACCAAATTAATAGTTTAAAATAAAATATTCACAAATATCTCTTTGTAGTCAAAATTTGGAAAGTATTCTGGAATCCGAATCTACTACCCATCTTAATAACCCGAATATACTTACCTAGATTTTGGAGTGTGAACAATATATTTAGAAATTATGTTTTTACAAAATATTTCATTAATAAAAATATTATTAATGAATTACCATAAAATATTTTTATATTTTTTATTAAGTTTATATAGTTCATATATCATAATATTAATAGATTTAAATATAATTCAAATTAATATATTTTAAATTTTAAAACATACTGGCTAAAAACATATTATCTTTTCAAAATCATTTTTTTGACATTCATTTTAAACAATTAAATCTTACTATTTTTATTTTTTTTTTAAGAAACAAAACAATGGTCTGGGCTGATATAAGAAAAAAGGTTGAGCCTAGGAGTCCTCATTGCTTGCTCCGAACCTTGGATTTAACATTCTCTTCTTGCCTAAGACAATAATTGGACTGGGTTTTACATCACGTTCGTTCCTCCCTGCCTACGTATTTAGGCCAATCATATTTTGTAAAATGAGATTGGACTATATTCCTTTATTTTCTCCAACCCAATAGCCTGTTAATGACTGAATCAAGAATATTGTACAATCTCTAAATATAAAGCATAATCACCATTATTTTTTTTTATCATTGCATTTCTCGTACTGGAATTCGAACTTATACAAAATGGGGTAATATAAGCATCCTTAGTCATTATGCCAATTAGTGGATCTCAGCATAATCATCATTATTGTAATGTAATCCAAAGACAATATTTGATTCACTCCTCAATTTTACACATCATTAGTGAATAGCTCTATGACTTCTATTATTTAGTAAAAGATAATAAAGAGCTTATAAATAAATTATAATAATTTTGCTTAAACATAATTAAATAATAATTAGAATCATTATGTTTTTTCTTTTCTCTTGAGTTTCCCGACTACAGCCTATATCTTAAATATTATGTCGAAACATCAATACCACATATTACTTAAGGGTTAATTAATGTTTAACTTTCGTTTAATAAATAGTTAATTAAATTTAAGTTATAAAATTAAAAGCTAATTAAAGAGAATGGATTCTCTCCGCCTATATAAAGGCATGTGTTTACCTTTTACTACACACCGAATGAAAAATAAATAAAGTCTTCCCTTTTTCATTTAATCTTTTCCTTTCATCCTCTTAGTGTTTTGACTGTGGGGTGTTCATCTATTGGTATTAGAGCCTCAATGAAGGTTATTTCGGTTGGTCGATTGTTGTAAAATAGTGTGATATTGTGACAATGCATGTCTAGGAAAGTTCTGATATTTGATTGATCTGAGTGATCCACCTCGCTTTCATGGGAGCTTACTTGGTGCGCGTTACACATACTTTCACTGGTGCATTTAGTTTGGTGATAATCATTTGTCGACACAATGACGGACCTACATGCTGTCAGTGGAATGAGGAAGCTTAACAACGACAACTACATTACATGGTCAACTTGCATGATGTCATATATGCAAGTGTCGACTGACTAACACTTTGTAAATAATTGAAGAATTAATGTAAACATGCCAGTAAATAATGCAAAGTTCATGTATTTTTGCGTGCAATTATACACGGTCAACAAGTAATACAACAATAAGATGAGTATCGTATCCACAAGGATTGTCCATGAATTAAATGTCACGATATTTACTTGGGAATGGGAACAAATAAGTTTGATTTGGATTTTGATTAAGAAAAATGACCAAGGAAAATAAAATGAAAACTCAGACGGATTGGCAAACAAATGTATTCAGATGGATGGTTGGCGTTGGCAAGATATGCTTGGATTTATGCTTAGTAAAGACAACAAATAATATTTTCCAGCCTTGGTTTTATTGCCAAGGAAAATTTAAAGTTAGTATTGCCTCTGTCGATAGTAATACTCTAAGTTAATTACGAATAACTCTTATATGTCTATATTGATGTTTCCAATAATTTACTTGGCAAAGTTTTAATCTTTACTCATAAGGGGTAGATTCATTTCAGAAGTAAACACATCTATTTGAACATCTTCTGTCGAAGCTTCTCACCTTAGTATCTGACACTTAATCGTTATCTTCTAAGTTTGTTAAGATATTAAGGGATAATAAACATGCAATGCCAACTGTCGTATGACAAAGAATTTAAGAAAACAAAGCACCAACAGAATAGAAAAAAATGCCAAAGCATTCAATTATTAAAAGCTAAAAATAAACGAAGCGTTCATTGCAGAAACATCCCCAACTAACTTAAAAGAATTTAGGTCAAGGCTGGGTAAACCATCAACAAAATATCATTTTGAAACACCATTATAATAGAATTAAAAAACTAAGAGAAATGGACAAAGAAGGAGATCCGTCGATGCAGCTCTTCAATGGATCCAGAGTTCTAGTCTTAGCCTAGTCGAACCACAGTTTGCCCTCTACCCTTTTTTTTCACCACAGTGCAGCCTCCTTGGCTTATCGATTAGCTTCTTTTATATAGACACTCGTGGAAACCCTAGGTTGGGTTTTGAATTTGTAAGTTTGTTACACACCAAGATAGACATATTATCTTCTTATCCTCTTTTTGAATTTTAGGTCTGACCTGGCTCTAATGGCTATTGACCGAGCATCAACCATCATTCGTTTGCCAACCGAGTTTGGCGATCTTCATCCTACTTTTGCTATCGTCACTCGGCATTTCTCTTTTGCTTCTCTTACTTTCTGCCAACTGCTCATGTCCCGCTCTACCAAACATGCTCTTGTCCTGCCACAACAAGTAAAATACCCCATTCACATTGGCAATAAAAGCATTCCTTAACTTCTAGATGCAAATGCATGAATCTACTAACTAAATGCACAAATATGTACTCAAAGTCAAGCAAAAACATGGAAATATATACATGAAAAATAGTACTTTTAAGGAGTTAACACTCCCCCAACCCTAACTCATTACTTGTCCTCAAGTAATGCAACCAAAAGCTATAAAAATATAAAATAAAGAAAAGTACCTCGGCAAACTTTTCCTGATTAACAACAGAAGCTAGCAAGCAGATTTTGGTACTAGTTCTGTCCTCAGATATCCCAGAGCAGTAATGCCAACAAATCAACAAATTCAAGTGCAGCAATATAACTTTAACCTAGGGTCATGAGGTGTGCATGATGTGTGGGTGGTTTGCATCAAGAATCCTTTAACTCCCTTAGCAAAACTTCATTGTCCAAACTCAAAAAATAGATTATTTACCAAGGGTGTCTTTCTCTGGCATTAATTTTAGGGCCGCGTCATGTCGTTGTTTGGCATGAGAAATAAAAGGAACATACCATGAATCCCTACGTTAATCCAAACTACATCACTAAGCTAACCATTACACTTATACCCTAAAGTTTTGTTGGCTTAAGAACTAAGAGGGAGCAAACCACGAAGCCCCAAGCTACTTATTGTCTCTAAGGCAGATGGGTGTTCTAATTTTTTAACATGTGGCACAACATTGTTACCTTATTTTTCACTTTTACCTTGACATTTTTTTTATTCCGAGTTCATTTCAAGAATCCTAGGTTTGCCTTGAGATTTAGATGTATACTACGTGTGTAAGTGAAATCAAATTTCCCAAAGCTAGAGATTAATTGCCTAGCTTTCTAACATTACTAATCTGCTGGCTCATGCTAACTAAAGATTCTAATTTCATCATCGGATAGGGCATACTAGTGCAAATTCTAACTATGCTAGACAAAAGTGTTGGCAAAATTATCAGGGTAAAAGCATACCGTGGCAAAATTTTATTAATGGTTTGGTATACATCATGGTTATACCTAATCTATATGGCAAAAACAATATAAGAACAGAAACATAAAAACACATGAATGTCATGGCAATAAATGCGAGGCAACACCCCCAAACCAAAGGTGTGTATTGTCTTCAATGTATGAAAACATATATATACAAATGAAATGCATGATTAAAATGAAAAATATGAAGTTAAGGAGTTAAGGGAAAGAAGACTCCCCTTCGAAATATTCTGGATGAGAGACACGAGTCTTCCTTTTGACAAAGCTCCATCGATTGGGTGCCATGTGCTTCTTTCTTTTTGGTTATGGCTTTGAGACAACAATGAAGGCCTTCACATCATGGTGAACCTCTTCAATTATTATTATCGGCTCAAATATAGCAAGGTATATAGGAGCGATGGAACAAGCAAATGCAACAGGTGGCAAATTGGTTTTGGCAGGTACTTCGTCATCAAACTCTTGTGAAGTCTCTGTCTTGGCAGATTTAACTTGGACAAGCAAAACATGTATAGTGGCATCAGATTATTGGGTCAGAGTATGAACAGATTGAGGACTGACTGACATTCCTTCAGGCACATAAAGCTCATCGGGGAACTTTAGGAATGGTGGCAAAGGATGGGTGGTAATGCTCTGAAGAGTTGTCTTTAGGGTTCGATCTCTAGCACCAGTATATTGCTAGAGTACCAAATTTTGCTATTCAGCCTTTTTTAGTTTTTGTAGGATAAGTTTCTGTCGCTGATAAATCTAAGAAAGTAGTGCCAAGGCGTCAGATGGCATCGGTGTGACAGTTCTAGATTAGGCAACTTGGTATTAGACACCAGCTCAGCAGCCTTTCCTTTGCCTTTCTTCCTCGCTTCACTGGCAATTAATTATTGGCACAGAGCAGGAGTGATGGTTCCCTTACACTTTTAAACGTTATCAAAGTCGAGCTATGGTACCTTATACTATAAGCAAATTTGAGATATTAGTGAATGAAAAATCAAACTACCAAAACCTTTACCGACACATTTATAGGTTTCGCCCGTAATTAGACGACCCACGTTGATTTTTCTTCCTACCATGATATAGAGCAACAAAGCCATTCTTTCCTCTAAAACCTTCTCGTTATGTGTTGTCGACATAAGATTTGCTTTCAAGAAGTTGTTTCAAATCCAGCTGTTTCACGGTTCTCTTTCCCTTGGAAGAGACATTCTATTTTGTACCTATCTCGTACAAATCCTTCAACAACAATTGTCTTTTGGCAGCATCCATAGATTTTACAAATGCTTAATGCTCTTTTCCTGCACTGTAAGGCTCGAATTCTTCAACCATTTTTGCTTGCCAAGTGGTGAAAAAGTTGAATTTGGGTGATTGGTGATGGGAAGCAATAAAAAGAAATTGATACGGTAATTTTAGAGTGGTTCGAGCTTCTCAACTAAGCTCTACATCCACTACCTTAGCTTCCCTACTAAGGATTTCCCAATTCACTAAGAATTCTTCCCTTTTTACAGGTTCAGGAGGAAACCTTTACAACCTAGACTTATACCACAAAGCCTAGCAACCAAAGCTTATACCCTAAAGCTTTGGGAAACCACTCTTTACAAGAGAAATGAAAGCAAACAAAGAAATCCTCTCACAAGGTGAATGTTTGCACTCTATAGCTCTCACCCAAACCTAAAGCACTTGAGCAAATTTTATAATACAAGCTCACAAGTGTTGTCTAGTGAAAAATGTGAAAATTAAGCATTAACACACTTACAATTATAAGAATGTAGGATCTGAGATCATTAGCTTCTTCAGATGCTTCTTGGGGTCTTTTATACTCCCAATTGAGTTTCTAGCTGTTGGTGACTGTTGGGATTGAATTGGAGCCGTTAGGGACTTTATTTCCCGTAACAAATATAGTTTTAGAATAGTCAGTATCAATACGTGAGGACATGTATCGGTACTTATTCTTCAAAAAACTAGACGTTGGAGGCTAAAATAAAGCAGGAGTATCGGTACGCATAAGGGCATATTGGTATGACCCATTCCGTATTGGTGCAACTAAACATGTACCAATAGGGTAAATTAAAACAACCATAAAGCAATATAATCCAAAATAACTCCAAAGATAATATAAAAACCATAATATTATAAATCCAAAGCATAAATATTCAGGACATAAAATATCCAACGAAATTAAAAACATAACCCAAAGTAAATAGTCATAAGAAATATCAAATAACAACATAGGTGCATAAACTCAAATCCTAATAGATATGAGATGATATGAGATGAGAAAGATTCCTCATCATCGTTTTCTTCTTCCTCTTCATCGTTATTATCTCCATAAACATGAGTACGCCGCTTTTGATGAAAGACAGTAAGAGAGATGCCCATAGAAGACGTATAATGCTTAACGGTAGTCAATCTAGCATATAGAGAGTCAAACCTTGTTTCCATGGTGGCAAACTTCCTACAAGATAGGCCACGAGTGCATCAAAGAAAGGTGGAGCAATCGAAGCCTCGAGAACATCTTCAACCGGTTCTATATCTTCAGGGACTTGACCTAGAAAATTAGCATTGCGAACCCATTCCCCATTGAAAAAGGTGAATTGAGCTTTCTGAAGAGATCACACATCAATAGGCTCGGTGAAGGGAACCCCTAGATCAAGGGAACAATTAATGTAGAGCTTATGGAAGATGTGACTAAGGACTGTTCCATAGGTGAAAGACTTTATAATGGTGGTGTGACAGTTGTTGACAATATGGACCATCTCGGCAAAGATAATTTGGGCGAGGTTAGGGCATTTTCTTTCAAGAAAGCAATGAAGCCAAAAGTCATCCATCATGCGAATAGTGGACCACTTGCCATCGGATGGTCAAAACTACCAAGTTATGAGAAGGTGAAGGAAACTCTCATGTGCTTCAAGAACGGTCAGTGGGCCACTATAGGTTATAGTAAAAGAGTTTTCATCATCTATACCAATATTTTCCATCCCAAAAGATCGGCTAGTTTTTTAGAATCAAGAATAATTGTTTTTTCCATAACATATGACTCAAGAGCAACAGTTTTAGTTGGTTTAAAACACATCGGGCATTGGAGTAAAAAATACGAACAAGGTTTTTGTAAAGAATGTCGGGGGCGTTTAAAAAATTCATGAACTTCCATTCCCTCATTAAATCAAGGTATTTAAAAACAAACTCGTCAAAGCACATATAAGTGTAATCAACGATTCGCTCATGACGGACTTAGAACTAGCAACAAATTCTTTTCTAGGGCTCTTTCTAGGAGGCATGGTAAAGGGTTTTGATAAAACCTGCAAAATTCTAACCACTAAAACATATGTATGCAAAAACATCAAATTCAATCCAATAATTTAACCAATAATCAAGGTAAGGTAAAACTCTATAATTTATAGTTTAAAAACATATATAAATATATAGAAAAATTTTGATAAATTTAAAACTTGAAAACTATAAAATAAAATATACGAGTATAAGTATATATTCGAATAAATTTTTTTAGTTTTGAGTAAAAGCTTTGAAAACATGAATATATATATCCTCAATATACAAAATTTAAACCTAAAAGCTATATAAGTATAGAGAAATTCTAAATAATAAAAAATAGGATTTTACCTTGAATGATGGATGAATGGATAAATGAGGAGATGATTTTCACTAATCTTGATGATAAAAGCTTCGGTTTGATGTTGTAAGCAAAAGCCCCAAAGGATTTTGACAGTTTTTGAATCAAGAGATTTAGAGGGTGTTTAAAGAGTTTTTCGGCTAGGGTTTTGAGAAAAATAGTTGGTATTTGATTCAAAATAGGAAAACCCTATTTAATGGCTCAGCGCGCATGCTTACCGAAACAATGCATATAGGTAAGTATTAACCCCATACCGATCATCAACCCGTATAGGTAAAGATAAGTTTGTACCAAAACGCTGCCCTTGATAACCCGTATCAGTACAACTACCCCCGTACCGATATTCTCTAACCAAAATTGACAATTTCGGCTGCAAAGGACCCCAAAATTTGATTTTACTCGAATCAATATGTATGATTATGATGAATGAGCAACAAATATAGGCAAAAACAAATACATACTTCCCCTAACACCATCAATAGATGCATTTAAGGAGAAGATCAGACAAACATGAAACTCATACAAATTTAAGCAAATTTTAAGTTCAAACAAAGGTTCTAAGGTTCAAGAAACGCTAGTAAGCCCTAACTCTCTCCTAAGAGTCCAAAAATGCTCATTATCTAAGGGTTTGGTAAAGATATCTGCTACTTGATGCAAGGTATCTACAAACTCTAGAACTATATCTTCTTTTAAGACATGATCTCTAATGAAATGATATCTTATTTCTATAATCTAAGAGTTGTTGCTTCATCTATAAGACTTGAGCACAACAACTATCGGTTGAAATATATTCTACCTCGGTGGTAGATAGTGCAACGCTATTTTTCTTCTTAGAAAACCATGAGATTAGCATGTTACCTAGGAATTGACAAGTACTAGAGGTACTCTTTCTATCTATCTTACAACCTCCATAATTCGCATCCGAAAAAGTATGCAAACTAAAGGATGAGTATCTAGGATACCAAAGACCTAAACAAGGTGTATCTTTAAGGTATCTAAAGATTCTCATAATGACTTGTAAATGTGATTCTCTAGGACTAGCTTGAAATCTAGCACACAAGCAAACACTAAACATGATTTTCGGTCTACTTGTGGTAAGATAAAGCAAATATCCTATTGTAGATCTATAAAGCTTAAGATCAACATATTTACCTCCTCCATCTTTGTCAAGCTTTGTAGAAGAGCTCATTAGAGTAGCTTGAGGCTTTATATTCTCTAAGCCAAACTTCTTGAGCATATCATTGATGAAGATGTCATCCTTCTTTTGTTTGATTTGGAGTCCCAAGAAGAATCAGAGCTCCCCCATCATGCACATTTCGATCTCACCTTGCATTAACTTAGCGAAATCTTGGCAAATAGATTCATTAGTAGAACCAAAAATAATATCATCAACATAAATTTGAACTAGTAAGATATTTTTGCCTTTTCTTTTTATAAAACGTATAGTATCAACCTTCTCATTGTCAAAACCTTTTTCAACTAGAAAATTTGACAATATTTCATACCAAGCTCTAGGAGCTTGTTTCAAACCATATAAAATTTTTGAAAGTTTAAAAACATGGTTTGGATATTTTGGATCTTCAAAATCGGGTGGTTGTTCTACATACACTTCTTCATTTATAAAACCATTTAGACAAACACTTTTAACATCCATTTGAAAAAGACTGAATTTATGATAACATGTAAATGCAAGCTATATCCTTATAGCTTTCATTCTTGCTACGGGTGTATAGGTTTCATCAAAATCAATTCATTTTTATTGAGTGTAACCTTGAACAACAAGTCTAGCCTTATTTCTCACTATGTTACCACTTTCATCTAGTTTATTTCTAAAAACATATTTAGTAGCTATAGTAGATTTATTACTAGGCCTATCAACTAATGTCCAAACTTGACTTCTCTCAAATTGATTTAACTCTTCTTGTATAGCCAATATCCAATAATCATCATTTAATGCTTCTTTGATATTTTTAGGCTCTATGCATGAGATAAATGCAACAAAATTACATGTATTTCTAAAGAGGATCTAGTGGTTACCCTTTTGGATAGATCACCCAAAATCTCACTACCTTTGACATAGTTGAACTCCTTTGGGTAGGTGATCACTTTTTCCTATAGAGACATGTCCTTCAAGGCTTCTAAAGGTGGATCTTGTGGTTCTTCTTTTGATGGAACTTTATCTACCTTTGATGATTGTCCTCCACCATCATTGGCATCCAAAATTCCTATATCATCATCACCAATATCCTTCCACGAAAAGAGGTTATCATCGAAAATAACATGTATAGACTCTTTAACCACTGAAGTTCTTTATTTGAATACACAATAGGTTTTAGAGTTTAAAGAGTAACCAAGAAAAATAGTTTCATCATTTTTTGCATTAAATTTGCCTAAATTGTCTTTTCCATTGTTTTAAATAAAATATTTACATCCAAAAGGATGAAAATAGCTAATGTTAGGCTTTTTATTTTGGAAAAGTTCATAAGGTGTTTTTTTTCAAATTGACCTAATCATTACTCTATTAACAATATAACAAGCGGTATTTGTGGCTTCCACCCAAAAATACTTGGGCAATTTATTTTCACAAAGCATGGTTCTAGAAATTTCTTCTAAAGTTCTATTTTTCCTCTCAACAACTCCATTTTGTTGAGGTGTGCGAGGAGCTGAAAAATTATGGCTAATTCTATTTGAGTTACAAAACTCCTCAAAACCAATATTTTGAAATTCGGTTCCATAGTCACTTATAACATGAGAGATGGAATAACCAACATCATTTTGGTTTACTTTTGAAAATGTGACTAATTTTTCTAAAGCCTTATCTTTGGTACTTAAAAACATAACCCAAGTAAATCTAGAGTAATCATCAACAAGAACAAATGCATCTTGTTTTCCACCCAAGATCCTAGTTCTAATAAGGCCAAAAAGATCTATATAGATCAATTGTAAAATTCTACTTGTTATACATCATTAATAGATTTAAAAGAAACTCTTTTACGTCTGCCTTTAGCATATGCATAACAAATTTTGCAAATAGAAAACTTGAATTTAGGCAAACCTCTTACTAGATCATTTGAAATCAATTTCTCCAAAACACTCATGCTAGTATGTCCTAGTTTTCTATGACACAACCAAGATTCGTAATCATCTTTTGCAATAAAGCATGTATTTAAAATATGAATGTCATCTAGATGCACCATGTAAATATTCTAATTTTATGACCAATAAGCACAATTTTATTAGATGCAATGTCAATGATTTTGCAACCATTTAAATCAAACATGACATTGAAACCTTTATCACAAAATTGGCTTATGTTTAACTAATTATGCCTAAGATCGTTGACATATAAAACATTCTCAATAAGTATAGAAGTGTGATTACCAATGGAACCAATTCCTTCAATGTGGCTTTTAGAGTTGTCACCGAAAGTTACTCCTCCTTCACTTTTTGGTCTTAGGTCCAAGAATCGACACTTATCATCGGTCTTGTGTCTCGAGCATCTACTATCAAGGTATCATGAGTTTGCACTTGAAGCTTGGGCCTTGTAGCAATGCTCCCCCTAAAAACATAGAATCAAGTATTGATTTTTGGTACCCAAATTCTTTTGGGTCCATGAGTATTAGCTCCCAAAATTTTGGTTCTCTTAAGAATCCAAGAAGCAATAACATCAATATTGTTAGAAGTTACAGGTTCCTTAGGAACCCAAACACTTCTAACTCTCTTACCATTTCAGGGCCTTTGGAAGCCTCTATGTTTGTATCTATTAAAGTTTCTTTTAACATAGTTGGGTTTCAAATTACTTTTTTTTAAAATAGTTGGTCCCAACTTTGTTTAAAGAAGCTTTAAGATCACCCACTTCTTTTTGGTGATCATCATGGACTCTTGAAAGTAGGTTATGCAAGTTTTGATTTTTTTTCAAAATCTTTTTATTTTGCTTGTATATCCTCAACTTTCCTTTTAACCTCCATATTAGTTTTGGATAAAGAATCATTTTGGTTTTTTCAAATCTAAAATAATTTTCTTATTTTTTAATTAATTCATTGAACTCCAAAACTAAATCATCACAACCCTCTTGCAATTCATCATAAGCATCTTGAAGTGCATCAAATTCAAAAGTAGATAAATTAGAGGTTACATTAGGATCCTCCTCAAGTGTCATGTTATATAGGTTGGCTACCTCTTGCTCATCCTTATTGGATGATTCTTCATCGCTCCAAGTAGCCACATGTGCCTTGAGCTTCTTCTTCTTCTTCTCAAAGCTCTTCTTCTTTAATTAGGGATAATTGAACTTGATGTGTCCCGTTTTTTACACTCATAGCAAATGATTTGGTCATTTTCTTTTTTCTTTGGGTTATTCTTGAAACCCTTTCTTCAGAACTTCCTTCCACAATTAAATTTCATAAACCTTGTAAATCTCTTGGCTAGTATAGCCATCTCTTCATCTTCTTCTTCACTAGAATCGCTCTCTTCTTGTAAAGCTTTGAGAGTAATCCTAACCTTTTTTTTCTCTATTTCTTTTTTCTCTTCTATATTCTCCTCTTCATATTTCTTTCCTTGCCTCATAAGCTTATGAGTGATGATTGACCCCATGAGAGCGTCAAGCTTTAAGGTCTTAAGATCTTTGGCTTCGATGATGGCGGTCTTCTTCAAATCTTATGATTCAGAAAAAGAATAGATAAGCTTTCGAACAAGCTTGTTTTCTGAAATAATTTATCTATTGCCCTTAAGCCCGTTGACGATGAAGAAGAATCGATCAAATATCTTCTTGATGTCTTCATCAGCTTCATCTTGAAGTTCTCATAGCTTAGATTGAGGAGCCCGATCTTGGTCTCCTTGACTTTATTTGTTTCTTCATGAGTAACTTCTAGCTTGTCCAAAATCTTCTTGGCACTAGAGCAAGAAGATATCTTAGCATACTCATCCGGTCCAAGGGTACAAAATATGATGTGTATGGCTTTGGCATTGTATTAAAGCTTCTTTTGATCATTATCGGTATATTCTTACCTTTTTTGGGGATAAGACGGTCTCCTTGTATCTTCATCAGAATCGATGGCTTATCCATCACTATATCCCAAAGGAGGTAATCATTGGAATGGATGAATAATCTCATTATATTCTTCTAATATGGATAGTTTACTCCATTAAAAAATAGAGGCTTGGAGATAGATTTTGATTCCTCGAAGTAGTTGGCGGAAGTAGAGGCCATGGCTTGACTTGTGGATTGATTCAACAACCTTTGGATCTAATCAAGAGGATGTGAAGTCTTCAAATGAGTGTAGCTCTAATATCAATTCTTGGGTTGAACAATCAATGGAAATGGCTAAGATAGGGTGAATTGGCAATTAAAATTTTGGTGGAAGCAAAGAGTAAAAAGAAAGAAAATTTACACAAGTGGTTAGAGTGATTCAACCTTCTAAACAAGGTTTACATCCACTACCTTAGATATCCACACTAAGGATTTTCACAAATTCACTAATTTGTCTTACCTTTTAGGCTAAATGAGATAACCTCACAAACACCTAGACTTATACCCAAAGTCTAGTGATCCCTTTTTCTAAAGGTGGATACAAAGAAGCAAACTATGAAATCCTATAAAGGATGAATGTTTGCACAATTCAAAGTTCACTAAAAACACCGAACTTGATGAAAAATGAAATACAATGAAAATCACTCAAGTGGGCTATAAGAATTTTGCAATTTAAGCTCTAAGAAGTTGGATATGTGCTTGAATGCTTTTGGATAGTTGTCTTGTTATTGAAGACGCTTTGGAGACTTGATTTTATATCCCACATTGATTTCTAGTCGTTTGGGTGGTTGGGATATTAAATAGAATCGTTGGGATGCATTTTTCCCACAATAAATGTTGTCTGGCAACACTAGGTATTGGTACTCATGCATTTGTATCGGTACCTGCCAAAAAAGAAAGAATTGTTCCAACAAAAGGGTATCAGTACGCGGGCAAACGTATCAGTACGGAGTGAAGAATTAACAAAGGGTATCGATACATGTCGTACTGTACTGGTACTTATTTTGCTTATTGGAATCCTTAAAACACTTGGTTAAAATACCGTATCGATACACTTATAGGTGTACCGGTACGCATAAAAGATCTCTTAAAAGTTAGTTCCAAGATATTCTGACAAGGCAACGGTCACTAAAATATTTTAAAAAATCATAACCCTCATACCGGTACGCTATAGGTTGTAACGGTACGCGTATAGCCAAACTGGGACCCGTTAGCGTATCAATATGCCTTAGGCCTTACCAGTACTCAGTTACCAAATTGGCTAAATTGAGTACCAAAATACATAGAAAATATTTTGGGATTCAAAATTTGATTAGAAAATTGTTTATGTTCGAATACCTTTCAATTTAGAGAGTAAATCAAGTACTTTAAAAATTTATTCATTTTACAATTTAGTCCTTGTTATATCAAAATCAAATATAGGTTTAACAACTATGTTAGGCAAAATTGATTATGAGAATGATTGGATTATTGACTCTGGTTGTTCAAATCATATGACAAGTGACAAAGAGAAATTACATAACTTGTTTAAATACAAGGGAATTTGTGTGGTGGTTACAACAAATAACTCGAAGTTGCCAATAGCACATGTTGGTAACACAACGGTCTCTCCTAAAAACAATGACACTGAGATGCCATATAACGACCCAATTTTTCGAGTCAGCGATTTGAGCGTTAACTCGGGTTTTGGACCTGCATGTTGGTTTAGGTCGTTGGACCTGTTGGGTTAAGATTGGGCTCTTTGGATGAGTTTTAAGGTTTGGGATTGGCAAGAGATTATTTTGAAAAAAAAAGAGGATGAGTTAAGGGAGAGGACAAGATAGCTTTTGGTGAGGTCACCATTTCCCACCCTTTTCCTCATCTTTCTTCTTCATATTTTCTCTCCAACACCCATGGCTATTTGGATTTAAAAGAGCCAAAATTTTTAACCATTTTCCCGCCCAAGATTCAAGGTTGGAGTATGTGAATCTCCTATTCAAGAGCTTCATGAAAAGTATAGTTTTATGGAAAAATGGGGTAAGCCTTCATTTATGAGTTTTTCAAAGGTTTATGCTTGAGGGTTTCTATAGAGTTATCTTATGATTTTAAGGTTGTATTTTTTGTAGCTAAGATACCATGATAGTTGGTTCAAGCTCTAATTCAATTTTCATGTTGGTATGGCATATGAAAGAGGTTAAAAGGGGGTTCTTCAACCTTGAACAAGAGGATGTGTTAAAGGAGCTAAGTGGGTGAGCTTGATTCGGGATTTTGCTTAAAGGTCAGTACATCTTTGACTCATTTGATTCTTGAACATCATAAAGTAATTACCTTGCTTGATTTGTGGTTAAGATTACTAGCTTTAGTGTTAAAGTAGCTTGAAGCCTTATTAATGGTAAATCTCTTATTAACTGTTAATAGGGTGTAAAAAGCGTTGCAAACCACTCTAATCAACTGTCATAAGATGTAGGATTAAGTTAAGGGGTTAAAGGTTACGTTTTGGGGCTTGGGAAGTGATTTCTCAAGCCTTAGAAGTTATTTCGAGGCTTTGATATCGATACACGGGCATTGATACAGGCTCGAGCCTTATCGGTGTACCCTATTCCATCCAAATTCTAGTAGCTTAAAAGTGTATTGATACACATAAGAGCGTATCGATACCACAAAAGAACTAAAAAGGGTATCGGTATGCAGTGATTGTGTACCGATATGGGGTCATCGATCAAACTTTTTCTTGTAGAGAACGAGTATCGGTACGCTTGGGATAGGTACCAGTATGCGTAGGCGAAATTGATTTTCCAATAGCCATTTCGGTTATCAGTATGAGTGTAAGCGTATCGGTACTCTAGTTGATTTAATAGTGGTATCAATACGTATGATGGGGTAGCGGTACTGCCTGGGCAATCTGTCTAGAAAATATGAATTTGAGTTCGAGGGGTTGGTAATTTGAGGACTATGGTCCAATGGGCTTCTAATATGATAAAATAAATAGTAAAACTAAGAAACCAAGGTTTAATTTTCACGGATGAGAATAACGTATAATAACTTGGTAAATGATGACTCGATATAACTGTAATGGTTAGTGTCATGCCTTGGGGCATTTTTTGATGGCTTGGCATGGTGTCACTTACCTCTTAGTGAGATTTATGAGTGCTCAGGGAGTATGTGTTATCTTATGTTGTGGAAAAAGAATCTGAATGTCCTATATTCAGTACTACGGTACTTATATAAGGGGATGTATACTTCGGGTAGAGTGATCAAGTACATCTGATATACCCATAGTCTGAGTGATTTAAGTATGGTTAAAAATATATTTGTGCCTATAGTGATCTGGATAAGGTAATAAAATCGATAGACTAAGTGAACTGGAGTAACCTGATTGGTTGAGTGACCTCAGGTAAAGACTACTTGTGGCTAATGTGATCCAAGTATGTCTAGGATGTATCTGTGGATATGGTGATTCAGATATGGTCTATTTAACTTGACGACTGTGTGAACACGGGTAACCCGACGGCTGTGTGAGTACGAGTAAAGTAGGGCTTCGTTGGTCATTATATGGATGATGTATGGATGTATTTATTTATGTTGTGTGGTTGCTATAGATTGATAGCTTATGCACCCTATGGTTGAGTGATCAGGGTATGACATGTATTAACTCGATGGGTTGTGTGAGCTCGAGTATCTCGATAGGGTATGTGACCTCGAATATGGTAAGATTATGGATCATGTAAGATTTCTTGTTGATGCCTTGCGATAGGTGATCTAAGTACTCCAGCTTGTATAAGATAGATGATAGCTCATAGATAGAAAAGCCTTATCTATACTCTCTAACTATTTTATCGTGCATGCTTATTTTATGATAATCACGAATTGTGGTAGAGTAGAAATGTACCACTGAGCTTTGTTAGCTCAACGTGTGGATGTGTTGTTTTTCGTACGTAGGTTGATGGGCCACCCTTTGGAGGAGCTCATCTAGAAGGAATTTCCCAGCACCGCGCCCGTTTTAGAGTACAATACTTGTTATTTTAGTTTGGGCTAATGTATTTATAAGACGTTGCCACTGTTGAGTCTGTAACTCTATTTGAATTATTATTTTGGTATACGATGTTTTAAACTCGAATCTCATGTTTTGTAAACTTATTTAAATGCTTATTAAATTATATGAATTTATGGATGATTTGATATTTTTTAAAAAGGCTAAACTTATGATTTTAAATTAAAAATTTGATGGGTCGATTTTTGGGATGATCTGAATGTAGTGCTTCAGATCTAGATCAGGATCGAGGTACTACATATCACTTCAGAATGTCTATCATGTACCATGGATGAAGAAAAAACTATTTTCAGTAGCACAATTAACATCTTTGGGCCTTGTTGTTCTATTTGGTCCAGAAAATGTGAAGGTATACCATAATCTCGATATCAAAGGGAAGCTGATTATGAAGAGACGAAGATTAAAGTCTATCTATGTGATGTCTGCAGAAACTGCATATGTTGACAAAATAAGAAGAAATGAGATAGTGAACTTGTGGCACATGCGGTTAATTCATGTCAGTTTTTCCAAACTAGACGTGATGATGAAGAAGTCAATGTCAAAAGGAGTTCCAGAACTAGAGGTGAAAACAGACACAATATGTGTGGGTTGTCAGTATGGAAAAACACATCAACTACCATATGAGAAGTCAAAATATAGAGCAAATGAGCCATCAGAGTTAATCCACTCTGATGTGTTTGGACCTGTTAAACAAACCTCTATTGGTGGGATAAAGTACATAGTGACTTTCATTGATGATTTTTTAGATATGTGTGGATCTATTTTATGAAGAAAAAATCTGAGACTCTTTTAAAGTTCAAATAATTTAAAAGGGTTACATTTTCGAGTTTTTTTTTAAGTGTTTGTTATGTATTTTTGCCTGACCATTTACGTAGCAAAATGGACAAGAAAGCTGTTATGTGTCTTTTTGTAGGGTACGACAGCTAGAAGAAATGGTGGAAATGTTGTAATTCTACAACTAGAAAATGTTATGTGTGTCGTAATATGGTATTTGATGAAGCATCTTCATGGTGGTCCTCAGATAAAGAGTTATTGCCAGACTCAGATACTCTCAAGAGTGAATTACAATCTTTTCAAGTTCAGTTAAAATTAGATGAAACTGAAATTGTTGACGATGGTGGAGAAGAATATGTAACTACTCAAACTCCATAGCAAACTAGTGTTCACCATCAACCGATCGAAGATGATGAGCCGAGTGAAATAAAAGAAGCAGCGCCACTTAGAAGATCAACAATGATCAGGAAGCCAAGTCCCAAATATGCTAACACTAGCATAGTAGAAAAAGGTGATGAAAAAGAGCTGGAAACCTTTGAAGAAGCTTCTTAAAAAGCTAAATGGACTAAAGCAATGAGAGATGAGATTGTTGCATTTGATTGGAATTAAACTTGGGAGCTCGTACTAAAGACAAGAAATGTGAATTCCATTTCTTGTAAATGGATCTACAAGATAAAGTGTCGCATAGATGGATCGATTGAGAGGTATAAGGCTCGATTGGTAGCTCGAGGATTCTCTCAACAATATGGACTAGATTATGATAAAATATTTAGTCTAGTGGTAAAACTTACAACTATCTGAGTCCTACTAGCACGGGAAACTAGCAAGGATTGCAATTTATGGTAGATGGATGTGAAAAATGTATTTTTGCATGTGGAGCTAGATCTAGAGATCTACATGGATCAATCTATGCGTTTTCAAAGTATAGATCATCTTGAGTATGTATGTAAGCTTCAAAAGGCGTTGTATGGATTAAAGCAAGCACCCGGGGCTTGGTATGATAAGATTGTTGGGTTTCTAACTCATAGTGGCTATTTTGTCGCTTCTTCAGATTCTAGTCTATTCGTGAAAGCAACTAAAGGAAAACTAGCTATTGTGCTAGTATATGTGGATGATTTAATCATCACTGGTGATTTTGATGATGGAATTCTTTGAACCAAGAAGAATTTATCAGTTCGCTTCTAGATGAAAAAAGTTGGGCAACTCAGACACTTCTTTGGTCTAAAGATTAATCACACCGAGGAAAGAATTTTTCTCCATTAGAGAAAGTATTCCCAAGATCTACTGAAAAAGTTTGAAACGCTTAATTGCAAGCTAATTTCTACACCGATTGAACCAAACGCCAAAATCTGTGCTAATGAAGGGAAAAATTTAGAATATGATACGATATACCGACAATTAATTGGTAGTCTTATCTACTTAACTTTAATAAGACCAGATATTTCTTTAGCAATTAGTATTGTGAGTCGATACATGTAAAATCCAAAGAAACCTCACTTGAAAGTAGTTCGACGAATTTTGAGGTATGTGAAGAGTACCATTGATCATGGTATTCTATACAAAAAAGGTGGAGATTGCAAGCTATTTGGCTAATGTGATGCTGACTATACAGGTGACCATAATACTTGACGCTCAACTACATGGTATATGTTTACCCTTGGATCTGGAGCGATTTTCTGGCGTAGCAAAAGACAACCCACTATGTCTTTGTCAACCATTGAAGCAGAGTATCGCGCGATAGCAATGGCAGCTCAAGAGGGTACGTTGCTTTTGCAATTGTTGGAGGGCTTGCATCAACAAGTGGAGTTTCCCGTCACCTATACTGTGACAATTTGTCAGCCATATACTTGGCCGAGAATCCAGTTTTTCATGCAAGAACTAAACATGTGAAAGTGCATTATCATTTTGTTAGAGAAAAAGTCTTGCAAGAAGAAAACAAGCTTAAACATATGAAGACAGAAGATCAAGTGGCAGACCTGTTCACGGAAGGCTTGAGTGACAACAAGTTCGAAAGCTTTTATCTCATGCTCAACATGAAAAGCAAAATGGATGTTGGTATTGAGGGGGAGTGTTGAAACATCAATACCACATATTAATTAAAGGTTAATTAATGTTTAACTTAAGTTTAATAAATAGTTAATTAAATTTAAGTTATAGAATTAAAAGCTAATTAAGGAGAATGGATTATCTCCGCCTATATAAAGGCATGTATTTACTTTTTACTACACTCCGAATGAAAAATAAATAAAGTCTTCTTTCTTCCATTTGATTTTTTCCTTTTATTCTCTTAGTGTTTTGAGTGTGGGGGTGTTCAACATGCTAAACTTTAATCTAAACCGAGATAAAATAAATATATCAATTACCATTAATATTTCATTATGTTTAAATAAAATTGTTAGTATTTATTTACAAATCAATCACTATTACTTTTACACTGATGATGTATCATATTTGTTATTTATTGATGGTACATTTAGACTCACTTCTATTGAACCATATATTATTTATACATATTATCATGTTTATTAATGCAACACTTCTTTTTAATATGTTCATTACGATCAATTGATATTGTTGTAAACATGGGTAGAGCTAGGAATTTATCTAAAGGGTATTATTTTTTGAATGATATTTAAGATGAGTTAATTATTTATAAGGGGTGTCAATTTATATAAAGGGGGGTCAATTATATATATATATATATATATAATTTTTATATACAAATTATATAAAAAATATTATTTTTTAAAAAAATTTGGGTGTCAACAAACAACCCAATTGTGGGTGTAGCTCCGCTCATAATTGTAAGTACAACATACAAAAGACGTGAGATCAAACATACTTAAAAACTTAATATCTTTTTATTTAAAGATGGAATCACAATGCTTAATTTTTTTTAAGAAAAAAAATCTTGAAAAAATATCGGAGCAGCTAATTTCTTAGAATGAGAAATAAAACCTAATTTTTTTTTACAAATATCAAACCTAATTTTTTTTGAACAAATATCAAACCTAATTTTTTTTGAACAAATATCAAACCTAATTCTAAATTGTAACAAACGTGAAAGAAAATGACAAATGCTCTCCCCTTAATCCTTATCCCCATTTCCCACCACAGATTTACATAAACCATTATCATCCATATAATTGCTTTCTCTGCACAAATCTTTCTCCAAATCTTTTTCAAACACAGTTACGAGACAAAGATATGTCTGGTTTGGAGATGTTTTCAAACAGGGATTTAAATTATATCACAAATCACAATTCACATCCAATCCTTTTGTCCATGTTAATTGCCATAAATATCAGCGACCAAGACAACCAAAAATATCAAGATTTTAACATCACCTTGTCCCAACCCCCAAACTTGCTATAAAGCCAAGCCCAAGGCCGAAGCTGAACGTGCTGCAAGGATCTTGATGTTGGGAATGTACCTCGTACTGTTGATTTGCCGACCCAGGAATGTTCAAAATCTGTTTAACCATGGTTACACAAGTTTTTATAAATTATTATCATGTCTATTAGCAATGGAGTAAAAAAAAACTCAAGTCATATGTATTTTACGAAACATGTTTGGAGTTGTTCCATTCAACAATGTTATCTTTAAGACCAGTAACAAATCTTGAAGAGATAGATTGGGGGTTAAATCCAAATTTTTAAAGCTTTTTTAAGGATTTAATAAGAATTTTAAAAAAAATAATAGGACTTAATTAAAAATATTAAAAATTAAGATTTTATGGGAACTTTTATAAATTTTGTATCCCCTGCTTAAAATTTCTAGTGTAATACAATTTTTTATAAAAACTTTGAGGGTTTACGGTCTTGTTAAACTCTGCCCTCAAATTTATTGGAATCATTTGTACTTTACTATTACACATAAAATAAAACGTTTGATGGTGTTTCACATGATTTAAAGTATGTTTGATTATACTAACATTAACAGAAAAACAAACACAACTTTAATTTAAAAATAAAATTTGATTTTATCGACAACCAATTGGTCTAGTACTAAGGGGTCTTATCGAGGGAGTTGATCACGAGCTGAACAGTACTAGAATCGAATTGAAAACTGTTCAACTCATGCTTGAATCGACTCGATACTCGATTAGTTTGATAAAATTCTGCTCGGGTCGTTGTCCGTTATGCTCGCCATAACTTTTACTATATTTTTTAATATATGTAAAATCGAGTTATGTTATATAGAATTTAATATAAACATAAATTAACAAATTTAACAAAAATATGATCAAAATAGTGTGGGAAGAATTTCAAAATCTAAACTCTAAACAATCCACAAAACACGAAACTAACATATTATAAAAAAAATTAGCGAGCTGCTCGTGATCTTATTGAGTCGAGTTAGGCCTTGCTCGACTCGTTAAGGTCTCTAGTTGAGCTCGAACTGCTCGCAAGCTGCTTAACCCAGTTAGCACCCCTAGATGAGACAAAATAGTGCGAGAAGAATTTCAAAATCTAAAATCTAAAGTAACACTCCACAAAACAAGAAACTAACATGTTATAAAAAAATTAGCGAGCTGCTCGTGATCTTATTGAGTCGAGTTAGGCCTTGCTCGACTTGTTAAGGTCTCTAGTCGAGCTCGAACTGCTCGCAAGTTGCTTAACCCAGTTAGCACCCCTAGATGAGACACTAGACCCCTTAAGCAGTGTCAAAAGCTCGAATCCTTGTGTTGTGAATGAAATAAATTGGGTTGGAGAACCATCCCATAATGAGTGTATACAATACGTAAATCAGTGAACCAATAGATCGAATAACAGTGATTATAAGAAAAATAAAGTTTAACTTTTACTAATAAATGTTTAAAATCTTAATAAGTTTATACCAGTTTAATTGATCTATTTCCAGCTATTTAACTTTCTTGAATTTTTCAACAAAAAGTTTCCTTTGTTGATTTGTGTTATTTAACACAATAATTATTATAAAAGTAAAAGCAATCCAACTTACTACAATTAATTGCTAATTAACTAAACGGCACAAATTGCAGTACTAGGCCATCTCCAAATTGTGCGGACTTTCTTATACCCGACCCACGACCCAATTAAATTATTCCCAACTAAGAAAGAAATCGAAATCTAATTACCTATGACGTTTGATCTCACCAAATTGCTAACTTATTTAATTTTCTCTTGTTATTCCTAACTCAAGCTGTTGTTCCAATAAACCAAAATGTTTTGACACAAAATATAAATGAGATATTTAATAAAATATATTATTTCCACACTGAACTTAATACCCATATTATATTCATATTTGAATTTTTTATATTGTGCTATGCATGTACTCAAATTGTCCATTATTATTATAACTATGATTTTTTCAATCCTAGCTAGGTTCCATGGTGTCCAAAATATCCTACCATTTGAGGGAAATATAAAAAGGAAATTGCGTTGGTCATCACATTATTGGTAGCTTAGCTCATTAAATTGAATTATTCTCTGCTAGTCAAACCCACTTTTTTATGAATAAAGTGTTAGTGTTCCACTAGAATTTGATGTTTCATTATTCAAACATTGTATCAAGACAATTAAAACTAAAGAACTAAAAACCACGTTGGGTTCTTTTTCCATATAGTAGCTAGCTAGGTTTGCAAACAATTGTTTTGACATTGAACACTTTTGTTTTGTTTAAATTCAATTCACCACACGTACATTGATTCATATACAATAGTTCTTAAAAGGTGATAATATTTAAAATTAAAATCACATCTGGCGATCAAAATTCGAGAATATATTCTCAACGAAACAGATAAAAAATAATCGAAAGATTCTCAAAAAAAAAAAAAAATATGCTAATTAAAAAAATGAGATTAACTACAGCTATTAGAGATCCAGCAGTAAAAAATAATGTAAAATAAGATGGGGTTACCATTAAAAAAGAGAAAAAAGAACATACACAAAGGGAGTTGGTGTAATATAGAATCCTATTGTTTAACATGGTATTTGACCATAACACTCAAACTCAGGCGAGATTCAACGTAAAAATGGATCCAACTTGGTAATTAATTAAAGATTTGAAGCATAATTAATCGAGTTTAGTCATATTAAAACAAGAGAAAGCGGAGATTAAAGATCTTAATGAATAGAAAAATGAGGGGGCAAGGGGCCAATGAAAACGCGATTGCGTGAACTGTGCGGAAGGTGACCCTTGGACGTTCCAAGCAGCAAAGGTTGTTTTGAATTTGGCTCACGGTAAGGGCAACGGCCATGCAGCTCTCTTGTACGCGGCGGTGGCGGCTCATTCGGACCCACGCTCCATTGTGGCTCGTGTTTTTCTAATACTGTTCGATCCAGCTGTTGTACTGTGGGCTTTTTGTCTCTTCTCAATTACCTTTTAAAATGTCCGTCCTTGTGTTTCAGATTAAAGTTTTGAATTTGACATATATATTAATTACTTTTAAATGTATTGTAATAATATAATTCTTAAAAAAAAGTTAAATATAAGTTTAAAATAAAATTATTAAAATAAATTATACAAAATATAAAACGGGTTGAGATGAGTTGCATATACTTTTTTTAAATAGTCTAAAGATGATTATAAAGTAGTATTTGTTTATAGATATTATTAACCTTTTAACAAAGTACACATACCTTGCAGACATTGCGATTGAACTCGAGTCTCATAAAATGGACATCATCTGCTTTTCTACTGGAATCACTTATTAGATTCGATACACGGTGCATATACAACATGAAACATAATTTATGCATGGCAGAATAAAAAGTTAATATATGAACACATCGTGAATAAACAAATGCATCAAAATCAATATAAATTTAAATTTTATATAAATATATAACACTTTGAATAAACAAAAATAATCACACAAATATAAACATACAATTCGTTTTAAATTAAACAATTAGATCTAATCATATAAAATATGCAATAAATTAAGACATGAGCACAAAATTTTCTCTGAATCGAATCAAAATATAAAAAAGAAACGTAAATATAACATGAATATAGTAACGTACAAAAGTATATAAAATAAGTTATTGATGTGTAAAAATTCATATTGTATTAAAAATAAGATGTACATGAATATGCAAATTTTTATCTTTTAACCAAAAACTTGAATTAACCTCATAAAATATGTTCAAAATAATTTATCTTTAATATATTATACAGCCTATTGTTACAAAAAGACTCCTAAAGTTGATTAATAATACTTCTTAAGGCCAGTTTGACATTGCTTTTGAAAATGCTTTTAAAAGTGTTGTTAGAAAATAATTTTGAAAAACTAATTGTAAGATTTTAGCACTTGACATTGCTGTCAAAAAGTATTTTTGAAAAGATAAAATATTAATTTTAGACATAATATTGTAAAGTAAAAATAAATGAACGTAAACGATGTTTAAATTTGTTATCATAAAATTTGTTAACATTATTATATATGAAATAAATTAACCTAAATAATAAAAAATATAAATATCATGACAATTAATTAGGAAATTTTTTTATAAAAAATTTAAACTTTAAATATTTATAATAATTAATATAAAATTTTGAATTAAATATAAAAATTTAGCCTCTAATGCATTTTTATATTATTTTAATATAACTAAACATTAATTTAATATATTAATAATTATTATATTTAATATTATTTTATAATATTAAAGTTTTTTATTATTTATTTTATTTAAAATGTAAAATTTTAATATTATTTTATTAATTATTATATTAAATTAATATTTTAATATTAAATACAATAATTATTAAATATAATAATACTTATTATTATATTTAATATTATTTTAATATATTAGTATTAATAATATTGTTAATAGTTAAGGGTAAAAATATAACTTCACTCAAAAAGTGATTTTTCACCCTAAAAGCTATAAATCTTAGCTTTTGAAGTTGGGTGGAAAATCACTTTTTAAGTAATTTTTTACTCCAACTTAAAGAAAATGTTATTATTTATGAGTGAAAAATTACTTTTTTGAGTAAAAACTCTTTTTTAAGCAATACCAAAGGAACTTAAACATTTATTTCGAGATGGATTTTATTTACCTAATCAAAGCCTTGTATGAACTAGGAGGAGAACTTTTTAAAGATGTTATAGATATAGTTTACTTAGAGAAAAACCTTCAATAAAAACATGATACGAAAAAACAGTATATGAATGTCACATTATTGGGTGTCATGTCATTAATTGTAAAAAAATAAAATAAAAATTCTGAAATATTTTTTAAAAGTTCAAAGATAAAAAAATCTAGAATTTTTATTGAAATAGTCTAATTCAAAAGCTAAAAAAATCTTTTCAAAAAAGAAAAAGAAAAACTATAATTAGGGGTATGCATTATTCGGTTTTAACCGAATTAACCGATCGAACTGAATTTTTTTGATTAATACGGTCGGTTAATTTTAGATAGGATCGGTTAACAGTTAAAAGTTTTTTTAAAATTTGGTTATCGGTTAATTCGGTTCAAAACCGATTAATTAACCAAAATTATTATATATTAAATATTATATATATTACATATATTTATTTTTTGTCACTAAACTTTCAAAAGTTATAAAATGATAATTAATTTTTTGATATATTACAAAATGGTCATTAAACTTTTCAAAATTTATCAATAATTTATAACGTGCAATAAGTCAATGATTATTTTGTAATGGTTCAATAAGTTTAATGATTGTTTTGTAACTTCTAAAAGTTTAGTGACTAAAAAGATCATTTTAGCATAGTTTAGTGACCATTTGCGTAATTTGCCCAAAATTTTATAAAATTTTTGGCTATTTCGAAAACCGATCGAATTAACTGAATTTTTTTTCGGTTCGATTAATTTTTTTTTAAAAAATTTCGGTTCGGTTAATGGTTAAAAGGATAAAAATTTCGGTTAATGAATTTTGAGTAATTCGGTTCGGTCGGTTAACCGAACCGACCGAATGCACACCCCTAACTGTAACAATGGCGAAAAATTATTTTGAAGTAAAAAATATGAGGATTATATTTTTTAGAAATATTTTATTTATTTATTTATTGATTTTAATACTAAGTGACATCAATAATGTAATATTGATATGACTTTTTATCACACATTATTTTTTGACAAATTTTAATTTTAATTATAATCTTAATCTCATCTAGAGAGGAGGGGAGGGAAAACTCTAGAAGAAGGAAAGAGGTTGTTCCTAGTAGATCAAGAGCTCACGACCTAAAAAAATATGAGAGTAGTTTGACCAACCGGCTAAATGTGCTTGTTCTATTTTTTAATAGTCTAAAGGTGATAACAATCTAGCATCTGTTCATAGATATTCTTAACTCTTTGGCAATGCGCATACACCTCGTAGACAAAGCGATTTGAACTAGTGTCTTCTAGATTAAACATCATCCGCTTTTCTATTGAGACACTTGTTGAGTTTGCTTGTTCCATTTTTTTAAATCTATTATAAACTTATTTTTATAATTAAATTTATTCTTTATTAGTGACTGAGGCATTATCTACTGGTTCAATAAATTGTCTAGGCAACTGGATAGAGGAATTACCTAAATATTGTTGTCTATTTTTTTTCTAACAATGTGGTCCTCCCAAGTTTATTTCTAGAAATATGGTTGATTATTGTAGCACGTTAGAAGTCGGATAGATTGCAGTCCGACTTCAAACAATGACTTCCTTTTTAATATTAAAATAATGAACTCGGATAGATTGCAGTTCGACTTCAAACAGTGTTTTTCACACATGGCGTGCATGGATCAATGGAGGACAACTGCAACCTCATTTTTTTAATATTTTATGGTAAAATACTGTTTAAAAATGGGGTGAAAGCAGATCGACTTCTGGCTGCTACAATAATCAACAATATTTCTGGAAATAAACTTGAGAGGACTATATTGTTGGAAAAAATTGGACAACAATATTTGGGTAAATCCTCCCAACTGGATCATAATTCTTATGTGATTTTTTTTGGCATATTGTAATTAATTAGATTGTGTTTTTTAACCAATTATTTTTATTTGGACATGATATTTGTTAGAAAACAATATAGAAACAAAACTGAAATAATTCTCGACGACTTAGGAGATTAAAACGCAAAAGACAAAAAGTTCTTTTTACTTAAATTAAAGTAGTCGAAAATGTTTATATTGCCATATTTTGTATGAATTTTAATCTTAATATTTACTTTAAGAATGTAATATCTCTACTTAATACAATAATATTTTAGAATAAATCTTTTAAAGATTCGAAGTACAATAGAATGGATAGTAAATGAGCTGAACCGATCATTCAAGAGATGAGTCGGTTTTCATGGGGTGCACATACATCGCATTCTGTCTATATATTCCTATAGTGTTCATAAAGTTTTTTTTTTATAAAACGTTTATTGTTTTTTGTTTATTTAGGGTATGGAATTTGCTTTCATTTATTACGTCATTTTCTCATTTTATGACCACTACAAATCTCAACCATACAAATTAATGAATAAACTGTGCGTTCATTGTTGAAAGTTTAACTTCTGGAAATCCAATGGAGCCAGCTGATTGGCTAAAAAATTCAACAATTTATCAACAAATATACAGTATGAGATCAAAGGGAAAAAATCCATCTTTTGAACTGAAGGCTTCCCTTTATTTATCATATAAAACATATGTACATCTTTGTCCACAATGGAAAGATGGCTAAACAGAAATTCCGCTACACTATTTTTGAAGGAAAAAATATTTTAAGAATAACACCAAAAAGATTGAGTAAAATCAAATTTTTATATATAAAGAAAACTAAAAAAAGGTATAATGCAGGGGATAAATATATATGTACATACGCAAACTTCGTTATTTCATACCCATCCTTTTTTTTCAATTTCTCTAGAAAACCAACAAAGAATCCTTGACATCATAGTTCATCTTCTCCAGATTAGGTTGCACTGCGAACTGAATCATCGGCGGTGGTCCACAAGCCAACGCAAGAGTGTCATTCGAGCCCTCCGGGATATGCTCTCTCAAGATGGTTTCGGTGATGAAACCCAAGCTGTATTCCCATCCTTCCCTTATTGATTCTTGGACCACATACCACACTTTCAATCGGTCATGCTTCTTTGCCCAACCGTCCAGCTCTTCTTTCAGCAAAATGTCGTCTTCGGTTCGATTCGCGTACACCACATACATCTCCGTCTCGTCCTCGGGGTCCTTCAAGATCGCTTGGATGACTTGATAGATCGGGGTGACCCCTGTCCCACCAGCCAACATTGCCAGCTTCTTGGCAAACTTGGGTTTGCCATGAACCGTGAAGTTGCCTCGACCTGTATATTCAATGTGACCTAAAGGACCCTTTACGTCTAAAAGTGACCCTATTGGCTTTGAGTCCAAATACTGCGACATTAGTCCACCATTGGGGAATTTGGGGTGCACCCCTTTGAAATAAACCTTGACCACTAGATCAAAGTGGCCTACTTCATCGATGGTGCTTGTTGGGGTATAGGCTCTCATGCAGAGCTTATCATCTATGGTGGCACACAAAAAAATGTGCTTCCCAACCGGTAATCCTAGCACTTGATCTTCTGACGGTAACGCAAATCTAAACAAGCGAACGTCATGAGAGATCGATGTTTTTTCGACGAGTTTGCATGGGATTTTCTCACGTGGAATTAGGGCTACGGGTTTTGTTGGCGCAACTTCTTTAATGGGTGCTAAAAAGCTCATCATGTTCGATGCCCCGTGCACGGAAGTATTCGGCGATGATGTCGACGAGTCAGAACCGTAACCGGATGTGAGCAGCTCACCGATCCGATAACCTTCCAGTAGTTTCTTGGCTTTATCAGAGTGAATTGCGTCGAATTCTTCGGTGCAATCGGTTCCGGCGTTGATCAGAATACTATCAGCGCCACCGGGGTGATCTTTGAGGAACCGAGTGCAATCGTAGATGTGACCGTGGACGACGATCCAGGCCGAGTCAGCGGAGTTGTGTTTCTTAACTTCCGACATTGAGAATGTTTTGGAGGCAGTGTTCATGAAAGGAGATGAAACACTCTTCTTTAAAGTGGGGTTTGCATCGGCTGATTTTTCAAGGTGGCGTTCCTTAGCCATCCATCCCCCGGATTGGTTGCCCGGCAACGTCGGGTGCTCGAAAACGATCCCGATTTCCCCCTTGTGTGGCTTGCAAACGTTTGTTTTTACACGGAACCAGCAGTTGTTCATCATTCCCTGTTACAAACATAATTAAAACCATTAGTGAAACTTGCATTGAATTTTTCCCTTAAGCAAATACAATACATAGTATTACCAAAAAAGAAACCATACCATGACATTCCAAATGAGCTTCTCGGGTTGGGTGTTGAGTGTCTCGTCCCAGGCTCGAACCGCAATTTCCTTGGCTCCCAGCAGGTCAAGAATCTCGACCTCCAGGGACCAGAAGCACCAGCACCAGAATTTCCCATATTTGTTTGGTTTCTCAGTGTGGTCCAGGGTACATACTTGCCATGTTTCTCCACCATCCATTGTAACCTCGACACGTGTCACCTTCTTCCCACCTCCTGTTGTCAATTCATAAGAAATCATATAAGTAAATGCACTTAAAGTTTAATTAATTATAAATAGAAACCAGCTACCTAAGTAGCATCATTTCCACGGCTCTTCCCAAAACAGGAAAAAGACTAATTCCATTACCCACCACTTGTATTCCCCAGCCCACAAGTTTCAATCAAACTTTATGCCAAAACACTTTTTTCCATTAACTTTAAAAAAATTTTAGTCTTTTGTTTTGTCTTGCAATGTGCCTCATTTGGCTCTTGGAAAATTTACAGGGCCTTGTTAAGATTTGGGCAGCACTTTTCCCTAAATGATAAGGAGATAATATCATATTGTAATCCATCCTATATTCCAAACTCTAAGAAATTCCAAGGGACATGAATGATGTAACATTGTAACTCGAGCCTAAAGACAAAAGGGTTTCACTCCAACAAAAGTGGCTTTTTTAGTTTTATTTTTATATTGAGAAAATGTTCAATATTTGTCCTAAAATCTATGATGCTCACCGCCTAAGCTAAAAACAAATTCCTATTTAATTTAATAAAAACGTAAGCAGTAAGATAACCGCCTAAACTAAAAGAAAACTTTGTCGGGGTCTGATTTCGTTTTTATAGGTTTCAAAATGAATGTAAAACCGAGGTTTACATTCTTGATTTCTATTGAAATAAATAAAAAAGAATAAGATTCCCTTTGAAAACGAAGTTTAAAAGCGTGGAAAAAGGAAAAGAATCTTTAAAGAAACTCACCGGAATATGCATAGCCCCTCAAAGTATATGGCCTTTGAGTGGTCCACGAGTTGATTGGCAAGATCTCTTCGTGGCAAGGCGTCGTTATCGCCGAGTTGATGTTTAGCTCATTGATGATGTATTCCGGCTTATACCACCAAGCTTCAAACATTACGTCACAATGTTTCAGTATCCCCCATGCACAAAGTAATAAAACTGAAATTGGAACTCTTTGGGTTTCTTTTTTTTACCTTCTTCGTTGGCTAGCTCTGCGTCAACATGAGAAGGGAGTACTCTATTATCTTTGAAGTGATAATAATTCTGGGATTCTTGGGTGGTGACGACGATTCTCTTCAACCATTTAACCATTCGACCGCCGATGAACCCCGGGATGATCATCCGGACCGCGAATCCATGATCGGGAGTCAAGAGTTCCCCGTTCTGCTTGTAAGCTAAGATGATGTCACGAGAAGGGTCCATGGCGAACTCCTTCTTGATGCTGGTTCCGTACTTGGAACCACCGCCTCCTGGTAAATCCTCCGCCCCTTCGAAGCACACATTCAGGGCGCCGTGTTTCTTGCTAAAGATCCCACATCGTTTGAGCAAGTCACGCAATGGTACACCCCTCCACACCGAAGTGGAAACCCCGGCAGCTCCCCAGTTGAAACCTATCGTTTGTTTCACCATGTTTTGTTCTTTACGTCTGTTCCCGGCACAAACCAGGGTGACGGGGAACTCACGGCTTTGGAACTCGTTTACCAGTTGGTCCATTGTTAACTTCATCGGCTTTTTGACTAAACCGGTGATTTCGATGGTCCAGTCGTCCCATGAAGCTTTGGGAACCGAACCATGGTTACGGACGTAGTGGAGAGGAACAGGGGTGATGAAGCCGTGGTGCATGAGGCGGTTCAAGGGAGGTTCGGAGTTGAAAGGGTGTTTCCCGGTGAGACGGACCATGGAACCATTACGCTCGATCCAGTTATCGGCGGTGGCTTCATCTCGAGAGTCCAAGACGGAAGGTTCGAGCTCGTTATTGGACTTGACGATCAAATCATTGTAGTTGCTGAACTCGTTTCCTTCGTCATCACTGGAAGAGTCATCGTAATCATGATCGATAAAAATGTGTTTGACAGGGCGGAGGGCAGTTGGACCGGGCTTCAAGGGGGTGAAAGCACCGTTCAAAGCCGGTTCAAGGCGCCTGAACTGTCGATTATCGACGGAAGCCGCCATGATTGAACGGATTCTCAAAAAAGAGAAGTAGAAAAGAGCTGTTCTTTCTCTCTATTTCCCTCTCTCTCCTGGTATTGGGGATGTGTTTGAGCGAAAGAAATTGAAGGAAGTGGGGAAGGGGTGAAGTGTTTATATAGGCTCGTGGAGGGGCTTTCTGGGCAGAAGCTTGTCAAAGTGAAAATGGTCCCCCACAATATTAAAATGACCCTCAACCAATGTACAACTACAATTTATTTACTTATTAAAAATAAATACTCAATTCAAAAAATATATATACTAAAATTGATATACCACTTTGTGGTGCTCCTTTGTTTAATTTGTTTTCCCAGTTTGATGGTAAAAATGAATCATGTAGAAGTTTAAAAAAAATAATTACAAAACAAATTTAGTCGGTTGATTAAGTTGTTCATCTTGTTTCTCTCTTATTTATTTAAGTCATAAGTTTTAGTCCCACTAGAAACACTCTCTTTATTCCTTTAGAGTCCTTATTCCCCTCCCTCTAAGTAGCATTAGGCTTAGAATTAGGACTTGTCAAAAAAATAATTACACGAGATTCATTAATTGACCGAATAGTTAAGTATGTATTTTATGTAGTTTAGTCTTAATATTTATTTTAAAAGTTCACTCTGGTTTTGTCAATTCACTCTCTCTGCTCTTAGTGGCAAGTTCTTTCTGCCCCTGGTAGTTCTTTTTTCTCCTATTTCTCTCTGATTTTTGGTGCCAGGTTTATTTTTCGTTCTCCTTAGTGTGCTCATGGCTACTGTCACGGAGGGTCTGGCTGATCTCTTATTGGGGGGAAGAAGATGTGAAAGTGGTTGAAGATGATGTTGAACCGGAAGAGCAACCCATCTCATTTGCCAATTGTTTTGTGGCTCTATGCGTATTCGTGTTTGTTTGGACATTCGTCAACCTTTAAAGCGATAGAAAAAGTTGCTATTGTCGAATGGTCAGAGTGGTTTTGTTTCTTTTCAATATGAGAAATTAAAATTTCTTTGTTACAGGTGTGGAAAACTGGGCCATGGTGAAGGTTTTTTCCCTCTTCGAGTGCTCCAGGAACAACAAGATGTGATATTTCAATGGGGTGCCTCTATTAAGGCTCCGGTATATCAGAGGAATGCGCCAGTGAGCCCCTGGTTACGTGAGGAGGATGGTGGCAGATCCCCTAACTGGTGGAATCAAATTAGCGCCAATTTAGGTGCCGAAAATGTGCCCCCACCAAATTCTAATATCTCAGCACAATCTACTCCAGTTTTGAAAGTGATTGATGCGGTCTCAAAAGGCAAATCTACATTAACCCCGAAGCGTTATGGCAATGTTTTTCAAGGGCCTCTAGCAAACTTAGGCTTTGGATTTGGGCAACCGTCAGGCCCCATGTTACCCCCTTTGATAGTAATATGGACTTGGGAGAGGAGGCTTCTCCAATTACCCACCAAGATGGGCTTAAGCGTCTACAACAACACTATGAGGTTTCTGGTAAGTCGGATTCCAATGAGACAATGACTAATCTATCGGTAGGCCCGGGTCAGCAGGTTAGGCGAGGCCAATGAAGCTCTTTAGATAGAACGTCCGGGGCTTGGGCAAGTCTCGAGCGAGAAGACGTCTTTAGGCTACTCTGAGAGAAGCTAATTCACCTATTATTTTTCCAAGTAAAACAAAATTACAAACGTTTGAGATGGTTAATGTTCGTCGTATATGTGGCTATGTGAATGGTTTTGAAGAGGCTTTCGTGGTAGGAGTGTGGGTCATTGTCTTGCTTGGAGACATGACTGTGACGTGGTCCTTCGTTCTTTTCTTGACAGGCACATAGACGTGCTGGTGACGAGGGATTCTAAAAAAATATTTAGGCGTTATACTGGATTTTATGGGGCCCCAGAAGAACAACTCTGACATATTTCCTGGGATTTACTTAGACAGCTTGATGATACTCCGAAAGTCCCTTGGGTTGTTCTAGGTAACTTCAATGAGATTTTATTCACTTTTGATAAAGATGGAGGATATTCAAAGTCAATAGCAGATGGATGATTTTCAGTTGGCTCTTCATGTTTGTAATCTTACAGACTTGAGTTTTAATGGTCGTTGGTACATGTTACCTCTCCAAAAGTACTGTTTTTAATGCCAATCTTACAATACTTTTGCTTGTTTTTAGGTACATTTAGTTACATTAGGATGTTAAAACCATGCATTTGCATAAGGAGTTTAGAATTCTGTCCATGCCAGTGTGAAGGGTTGTTTTGTTGGCAATTTTGCAGGTTTGGCATAGGATTTGGCCCAGAAAAGCAAACCAGGAAGGAATGCCAGAGAGGATGCCGGGTGCTGTTGGCACAGATGGACCAGACAATGCCAAGCACCGGTTGGCAAAGAAATGAACTTGATGCCATGCCAAGAGGCTGTTGGACCCCGAAAAAATAGGATAAGACCAGGCTCCGAAAATATAGCAATTGGATCAATCTCCGAAAAATAGCAGATAAGATGGTGCCAAGAGTGGTTGGCAGATCCATGCCAAGCTTGGATGCCAAGGCAGCGTCGGCAGTATGACGTCAGCACTAACCTGATCAGCTCTCATTCAAATTGGGATAAGATGATTAATCTTATCCCTTCAGCATTTGAAATTCAAATGATTAGCTTATTGTTAAGTGTCTAAAAGTACTATTTTATTCATCCTTTTTATTCTTATTATTGCTAGACTTAGGCTCATATTAGTTGCATTATTAGCCATTCATGCATGTTTGCATTGTTTCTTTGGTGGACAAGCTTGATTTCATATTTTGCTTAATTTTGTGGAAAAAGATACTGCTTTGGTGTGTTTTTGTATGTGTGCAGAATCACTTGCCAAAGCAAGGCTGGAACCAGTTGCCAAGGCAATGCATGAAGGAGATGCCGAGCTAGTTGCCAGGGCAATGCATGAAGGAGATGCCAAGCTAGTTGCCACGGCAATTTTTGATAAGGAATAAGATGATATGGTAGTCGAAATTGATGACTAGATAAGCCCAAGATGACGTGGAGCAAAGTTAAATCCTAAAGGAGTTTGATTTCCATGAAGAGGTTAAAGAGAAATTAAATCCCAAGAAGATAGGAGAAGTTCTTGAAGGAATTTAAATATAATAAAGAATTATATTCTTTAAAGATATTTAATTCCAACTTAACTTCCTCCTCAAAAAAAGACTTTGACCTAGACCTATAAATTGAGGACCAAGCCGTCAGCTCCAGAGGGAGGGGAGGAGAGAAATTTTAACAAAGAGAGCAAGGGAGATTTCGACAAGAGCTTTGGAGAGTTTTCAACAAGGCTTCAACCATTCTTTATCTTTTTCTTTCTTATTCAATTAGGTTTATGCTAGGAATTCTTTGTTTTGTGTTTCTTTGGAACCTAGCCATGAACTAAATCTATTTGGCTAAGGTTATTGTGTTTTGTGGTTGTGAGAAACAATTGGATTTTGTTTAGGTAATAAGAGTTTGCACTTTCAATTCAAGGTTTACTCATTCTTGGTTTTTATTCTTGTTTGCGAGTGAATTGGGAGAAGATCTTGTAACTTCATCTATTTATCTAATATCGGGAGAGTTAGGTTCAAGAAACGAATGAGTATGGTCTTTATTCAATCTATTGATGGTGAAGATTAATTCGGCTTAGAAATAAGTTAAGGATTCCAACGGCTAAAAGGAGCGCAAGATTGGTTGTTGTTCACCCTTGATTCACGCAGGGATGTATTATCAAGGCATGAACAAATAGCTAGAGTTTTAACTTAGGGATAAAAAGAAACCATTGAAGAACGCTCCGCCGAACCTTGAAGTTGCTGCCCAGCCGCCCAAGTAGTTGCCCAGCTAGTTGCCTAGGCAATCGTCGATTAGTTGCCAAGGCAAACCTGCTGTGCAAGTTGCCCTTGCACTCTTTTACCAAGACGATCCAATCGGTTATCACACCTCAACTCACGATAACCTGGCCTACTCTCTCTCATTTGATTACATCTTCTTTTACTTATTTGCTTTCTAGTTTAGTTGTTAGTTAAAACTCCTACAATCTTCTACTTGTGTTCTTTTACTTTTTACAGTGCAAGAGATTAGATTCTTGAAGTGGCACCAATCCCTGTGGAGACTAACTTTTATACTATAACTTGCGACGTGTACACTTGCACAATTGCGGAGCACTTATTACGAGCAACAAAAGGCTTTGCTAATTTTGAATCTGCTCGGCAAACAATGCCAAGACAGATTGTTATTAAAGGCTGGCACAGCATGAATAGCGTGAAAACCAAGCATTCCCTGCCAACGCTCATCATTCATTAAAGCACCTTCCTTGCCAACATCTTACTTTATTTTACTTTCATTTATTTTATTTTTCAATTATTTTCGAAACCACTTCAAAACGTACAACTTTTTCTCAAGGCAAGTAACAATCAAAGACAATTGGATTCCAAGTTAATCTCTGTGGGATCGATACTCAACTTAACTGATGTATTACTTGCAGACCGTGTATACTTGTACGTAAAAAACTCATCTTGGCACTATTTTATACTTTTCCAATACATATCTTCTGCCCCATTTTGCCAGCATTCACTTAAAGAGTCTACAAGTTTTTGGAGTCGTTGCCGGGGATTGCAACGAAATTGATTGTTTTTAGATTTTTACTTGTCTTTCTTTTAATTATATTTTTGTTTTTACCTTTTGTTTTTATCGGTGTATGACCAGAAGCCATCCTGTGGTAGACGAGTGGCCATACAATCCGAAAATTGAGAAAACCTTGCAGAGGTTAAAAAGAAGATTTCGAGAGATGCAAAACCAAGGAAATAGAGGGAATGTTGTGGTAAACAATGGAAGAAACCCACTTAACAATGAGATACCACTACATGCGGTCTGAGTTGTTAATGAGAGACCTATTAGAGAATATTCGGCACCAACCATTGACAATTTAATGCCAGGACTTGTTGGCACAGAGGTAAACGCTGTTAATTTTGAACTTAAGCCGGTAATGATTCAAACTCTTTTGAACATAGGTCAGTTTGATGGAGCACTTACTGGAGATCCGAGGCAACATCTGAAGCAGTTCATGGAGATTTGCCAGTTATTTCAACAAAATAGAGTACTTGAAGATACCGTGAAACTAAAGTTATTCACCTTTTCCTTGAGAGATTGAGCTAATGCTTGGCTCAATTCCTTGCCACCTGGCTCAGTCACTTTATGGCCAGACCTATGCCAGAAGTTCTTGACAAGATTCTAGCCGCCAACACTCACTGCCAAGCTATGAGGTGAGATTATCACATTCAGACAGGCTGAGGATGAGACCTTATATGATGTTTGGGAAAGATTTAAATATCTGCTGAGGAGGTGTCCTATACATGGATTCC
The DNA here is from genome assembly GCA_019671005.1 of Hibiscus mutabilis. Lineage (NCBI taxonomy): Eukaryota > Viridiplantae > Streptophyta > Magnoliopsida > Malvales > Malvaceae > Hibiscus > Hibiscus mutabilis. Next base: position 20,265,813 of record CM033713.1, on the reverse strand, counting down.
CGAATTGGACTCAATTACAAACCTTTTACAATAGATTAAATGCACAAACAATGACTGTTGTTGATGCTTCAGCAGCCGGTTCGTTGCTTGACAAGACATATACCGAGGCTGTTGACATTTTAGAGAGGATTGCAATCAACGATTTTGAATATCCTGTTGATAGACTTGGGTCCGGAACTAAAACCAATAGGAAATTTTAGGTTGATGAACTAACGTCCATCCATGTTGAGATTTCCAACCTTACTAGCATGGTAAGAATATTGCAAAAGAATAATGAGGCCCAAGAAGTCAAAGTATTAGAGCCATTTTATACAATTTGTGGTGAAAACCATCACCTGGATAAATGCCCTGCCAACCCTGAATCGGTAAACTTTGTTGGCAATGTTAATCGTTACTATAATCCTAACTCTAATACTTATAATACAGGTTGGAGACAACACCCTAACTTAGCATGGGGAAATCAAGAAGGTAACAGTACAATGCCCAACGCCAGAATACCCAAAGGCAGAATAACAATGCCATGCCAGCTTTCAACAACACTGGCATGCCAGCATTCTATCAGAATGCCATGCCACAGAAAGCTCAAAATAATTTCCAGCAAGGGCAGAGATTCAACCAAGGAGGTGCTCTCATAGAGTACATGGAGAGGAATAATGCCACAGTCCAGAGTTTGGCAGTATCAATGAGGAACTTAGAAGTTCAAATTGGGCAGATTGCCAATGCATTCAGCAATCGACCCCAAGGAGCATTGCCAAATGACACCGAAGATGCCTGGCACAAAGAAAATGAGCAATGTAAAGCCATAACTCTTTGGAGCGGTAAGCAGTGTGAGGTGGAGAAGGCTGCCAAGCAGCCAGTTAACTGCCAAATCGAGAAGCCAGTGCTAGCAGAAAACCCCATGGAAGCAAAGAAAGAGGAACCAAACACAGATGATGCCAGTAGCAATGCCAAAGCAGATGCCAAAACAAATGCCAACCAGACTGATACCAGCACTGCCTTGGTAAAGCCAACAGCGCTGGCATATATTTATTTGCCACCACCATTTCCAGCGAGACTTCAAAAGCATAAGCAAGACCAGCAATTCAAGTGTTTCTTGGAGGTTCTTAAGCAATTGCAAATCAACATTCCATTGGTAGAAGCCCTTGAGCAGATGCCCAACTATGTTAAATTCATGAAGGACATCCTATCCAAGAAAAGGAAGTTGGGAGACTTTGAAACTATTGCTTTGACCGAGGGATGCAGTGCCATGATCCTAAACCGATTGCCACCAAAGCTGAAAGATCAGGGAAGTTTTACCATTCCCTGTACCATTGACAATAAATTCACGGGTAAGGCACTGTGCGACTTAGGAGCCAACATCAACTTGATGCCAATGTCAGTTTTCATGAAGCTTGGCATAGAAGCCAGACCTACCACGGTGACTCTCCAGTTGGCAGACCAGTCCTATGCACATCCCAAGGGTAAGATTGAGGATATGCTAGTAAAGGTAGACAAATTTATTTTCCCAGCTGATTTCATCATTTTAGATTATGAGGCGGATATTAATGTCCCGATTATTTTGGGTAGACCTTTCCTTGCAACGGGTAGGGATTTGATTGATGTTCATAAAGGGGAACTAACAATGCGCATGAATGACCAACAAGTTACATTTAATGTGTTCCAAGCTTTGAAATGTGCAGATGAACATGATGAATGCCAAGCATAAGAGATGATGGAGTCCATCTACACTTTGGACACGACACATTTATGCTAGAATACAGAATTTGATGCCAGTGACTTAGTCGGCATAGCTGAACTGTTTGAGAAACCAGAAGAATCAGTCTTGGAGGTTGAGGAGGCGAGTTATTTTGAGCCACTACAGTTGGTCGGCAGAGAGATCAAGGCACTTAGACCATCAATTGAGGAGCCACCATTTTTGGAACTAAAACCACTGCCAGATCACTTGAAATATGCTTATTTAGGTAACCACTCGGCTCTGCTAATGATTATTGCCACTGATCTCACTAATGATTAGGAAGAAAGATTGCTGGCAACATTATGTAATTATAAGCAGGCATTAGGATGGACCTTGGTAGACATCCGAGGGATTAGCCCAACCATTTGCATGCATAATATTATCTTGGAGGAGTACCATGGCAGGACCATTGAAGGCCAAATGAGGCTAAACCCAAGCATAAAAGAGGTAGTGAAAAAAGAGATCATAAAATGGCTCGATACTGGGATTATATATCCCATCTCCGATAGCTCTTGGGTTAGCCCGGTGCAATGTGTGCCAAAAAAAGGTGGCATGACCGTGGTACAAAATAGTAAAGCTGAATTGATGCCCTCCAGAACTATCACATGATGGAGAGTGTGCATGGACTATAGGATGTTGAACAATGCCACGAGGAATGACCACTTCTCATTGCCATTCATTGATCAGATGCTAGACATGTTGGCAGGTAAAGCTTTCTATTGTTTTTTGGATGGTTATTCAGGTTATAATCAGATTTTCGTCGCCCTTGGGGATCAAGAGAAGACCACGTTCACGTGCCCTTATGGGACGTTTGCATTTAGAAGGATGCCATTCAGCCTATGCAACGCACCGACAACATTTCAACGTTGTATGATGTCTATTTTTTCTGATATGATAGAGCACAATATGGAAGTATTCATGGATGACTTCTCAGTGTTTGGCAAAACATTTGAGGAATGTCTTCAAAGTTTGGAGCAAGTCTTGAAGAGATACATAGAGACAAACCTAGTGTTGAATTGGGAAAAATGCCACTTCACGGTGAATGAGGGCATTGTTCTTGGGCACAAGGTAACTGAGAGAGGATTAGAAGTTGATCAAGCAAAAGTTGAGGTAATTAAGCAATGAACGCCCCCAACGAGTGTCAAAGGTATAAGGAGTTTTTTAGGATATGCCAGTTTCTACCGGTGTTTTATTAAAGCTTTTCAAAAATTGCTAAACCTTTATGCTTGTTATTAGAACATAATGCCACTTTTGTTTTTGATGATTCTTGTTTGAGAGCATTTCAGGAGCTTAAAGAGAAGTTGATCAATGACCCTATAGTTGTCGCACCGGACTAGAATGAGCCTTTTGAACTCATGTGCGACGCCAACGACTATGCCGTCGGGCCAATCTTGGGACAAAGGCATGGCAAGATTTTCCATGCCATCTACTATGCCAGCTGAACCTTAAACGAAGCACAACTAAATTACTCTACGACCGAGAAAGAATTTCTTGCGGTTGTATTTGCTTTCGACAAATTTCGATCTTATTTAATTGGTAACAAAGTTGTGGTTTATACAGATCATTCGACATTGAAGTATCTCTTGGCAAAGAAAGATGCCAAGCCCAGACTAATCCAATGGACGCTCCTACTTCAAGAATTCGATCTTGAGATCCGAGACAAAAAGGGCAGTGAAAACCTAGTAGCTGATCATCTCTCACGTTTGGAGTATCATCTTGAAGATGGTAAGACCAATTTTATAAGAGAAGAATTTCCTGACGAGTATTTGCTTAATGTCGTGCCATGGCATGCTGATATTGTCAACTACTTGGTAAGTAACATTCTGCCACCAGACTTGGCATACACTGCCAAGAAAAGATTCTTGCGAGAAGTTAGGCAATACTATTGGGACGAGCCAATATTGTTCAAACAGTGTACCGACCAAGTGATCCACCGTTGTGTGCCCGAGGATGAGCAGCATAATATATTGCATTTGTGCCATGCCGCACCATATGAAGGCCACTTTGCTGGGATGAAGACTGCCGCCAAGGTGTTGCAGTCAGGATTCTTTTGGCCCACTCTATATTTATGGATACCCACGAGTATGCCAAGGCGTGCGACCGATGCCAGCGGACAAAAAACATCTCTGGCAGACACCAACTACCGCTCCAGAACATTATGCCTGTGGACTTATTTGATGTATGGGGGATAGACTTTATGGGTCATTTTCCATCCTCATTTGGTAATGTATATATTCTTGTGGCTGTTGACTATGTATCTAAATGGATAGAGGCTGTTGCCCTGCCAACAAACGATGCCGAGGCCGTTGCCAAGTTCTTGCACACACATTTTTACTAGATTTGGCGCCCCTAGAGTGATTATTCATGATGAGAGCACCCATTTTAAATGTAATCTAGTCTCTAAAGCTTTGTGCAGGTATGGTATACAGTAGAGAATTGCCACGATATATCATCCACAAACAAATGGGCAAGCCGAGATTTCAAACAAGGATATTAAAAATATTCTAGAGAAGACTGTTAATCCATCAAGGAAAGATTGGTCATTGAGACTAGATGAGACATTGTGGGCTTACAGAACGGTATTTAAAACTCCTTTGGGTACTTCACCGTTTAGACTTGTTTTTGGGAAACCATGCCATTTGCCAGTGGAGCTTGAACATAAAGCCTATTGGGCCATCAGAACACTTGGCATGGCATGGAGAGCTGCCGAAGAGAAAATGTTGCTAGACCTAAATGAGTTGGAAGAATTCAGAATGCAAGCCTACGAGAATGCCGAACTATAAGGAAAAGGTGAAATGCTGGCATGACAGTAGGATAATACCAAGACATTTTGAGGTAGCCCAACGTGTTCTGTTATTTAACTCACGACTTAAGTTATTTCCAGGAAAACTGAGATCAAGATGGATGGGCCCTTTTGAAGTTGTGAAGCCATATGCCCATGGAGCTGTGAACATTAAGAATTTAAAGACAGAAGAAATCTTTAAGGTAAATGGTCAACGTTTAAAGCACTACATGGAAGGTGATCCTCTTGGCAGAGGTGACATGAAAACACCATCAGGTTTGAACTTTTGTAAATATTAGGATATATGTTTTCTTTATTTTTAGGTTTCAAGGTTTTTAGTAGTTTGTCTTTCTTTTAAATTTCAAGTTTTTTTTCCTTTACTGTGTTGAAAGTTTTTCTTTGAGCCAATGCAGAATCAGTATGCCATGAACCATGCCAGGAATGATGTCAGGAGCAATGCCATAAACGATGCTAGGATTAGTGGCAGGAGCTGATGTCCCAATAGCGAAATATGCCAGACATAGTGCCAGATTAGCTTGGCATGCAGCGGTGTAAAAGACGAATGGATGAGAGAAACCCTAGCTTGATTGGTCCGTTTAATAAAGAGAGAGTATTTTTCCTTAATTTAAAACCCTTAGCCACTTTAAAAAAGAAAAAATAGATTAATTAGGTTAAAATTTAAATTTAACCTAATCACCTTATCACTTTAAATCCTTACCCTATCCTATCACCTATCACATTATCACTTCACCCTTATCACTTTACCCCTTTCAAATCATTTCTTTTTATTTTTCATCATTATCCCTGATTACTCCTCCCATTAAAACACTCAACCGACCGAAACTTTTCATTTTCTCACCTTAGCCGGTTAAATAACCAAACATCTCTCTCACTCCTTACTTTTATTTTCGACGAGCAAGAATCAAAACTCCAAATCGTCTCTCTTTCTTCATCTTGTTCAAAACTGTTTCAAATTCTTCAACGATTTCAATGGCTTCTTCTTCTACATCTTTCAAGCGATTCTTCAACGAGGAGATTCAGAAAAAGTTTGAAACCAATTTTGCCTTTAGAAGTTTTTGCTATGAGAAGCACTTCGACCTCAAAACAGAGACGAATAATGGCTTCCCTCCAGAAGTCATGTCAACGATTAGCCTGCACAAATGAAGTCTATTTTGCCAGCAACAAGGGGAGATCTATGCCACCATCATTCAAGAATTTTATGCGCATCTTGTGACCAAGGATTCGCCCTTCTTGATGATTAGAGGTAAATGTGTTTGTTTCGATGAAGGGTATATTAACACTATATTTGAGTTGGATGGTGCATGGGATGAATATTTTGAATATGCTGATTCGATGAATGCTGCCAAGAAAAAGAGGCTGCTGGAAGATCTGTGTGAGCCTGGCACGACATGGATAGTGTCATCCAAGGGTCACCGTACGGTGAGGAGGTTGGTATCAAAACCCCAATGGAGAGGATAAAATCACTTCCTCAAGGCAAATTTGATGCCTACATCTCATAACGAGACTGTGTCAGAAGAAAGGCTGATCCTATTGCACTCATTGTTATGGGGCGTAAGATTAATATTGGCAAACTTATTATTGAGGAAACTTATAAGTGTGCAGCGAAAGGTAATGGCAGTTTGTTCTTTCCCTTGTTGATTTCTAATATTTGCATGCTCCATGGTGTGCCCAAGCTTGATTCAGATAAGGGACAAACGATCAAGGAAACAATAATTACATCTGTTATATGGAGAAATCTTGTTGCTGTCGAGCCAAAGGATAAGGGCAAGGGGAAGGCCAAAGTGCCCACGCCAAGGCCTAAAGTGTCAAAGGCCAAGCCAGCAACCATGTCGGAAACTGTGCCAGACAATTCATTGGCAATGCTGTCCCATATTCACCATCGCCAGGAGATTATTCTCCAAAACCTAGAAAAAAGTTGAGGAGCTCAATGTCAAGATGTGACATTACATCCAGGCCAGGGATGTTGTAATTAAGGAGGCTCTTACAAAATTATCAACTGATTTTGTGCCATAATTTCCAGACTTCCCTGCCGAGCCCTCTGCCAGTGACAATGGCATGTTAGCTAGTCCAGTTCATACTCCATCTGATGCCATAGTTCCATTGTCTCCTGTTCAAGTCGAGTCTATCGCAACCTTTTTTTTGAAGCCTTGACGGTTTTTAAATAAAGTCAAAACAACAGAGTCACCACCAATCTTTTTTGGAAAGTGTGATTGGATCACCTAAAAATGGGTTATTTTAATAAAATTATTTTATTTTATTAAAACAACAATTTTAGTCTGCAAAAACACAAAAACGGGTTCGGGAGTCGGTTACGCGTGGGGAAGAGTTAGCACCCCCACGACGCCCAAAAATTGGTACCTTGTCGGTTACAAAAGGTTTTAAAGTCAGATTTTGCGAATCGATGTAAAGCTTAAATTATTGTCCGTTCATAAGTTTAATTTTACTTTAATGGCCTTACTATTCGAAAATGAACTCCAATCATCGCCAACACTTCTAGCGTTAACCCGTCATTTCCGCCTAGTAAGACACCACATTACTTTAATTTCACTTTTCAACAAACAAATAAAGAAACTTGATTTGTTGAAGATTTTTATTTATTCTAAGTTAAAATTTATTAATATTAAAAAATGTCTAAGTATTTTTCCTATTTGAGGGTTTAAATTTTATTAAGCGTGTTTTATTTTTTTATGAAGAAAATTTTATTACAAAGAAGTCTCTATCTAAGGCTTGAAGAACCTATTCCTAAGGCCAGCTTAATACTAAGCAAACGAAAGCAAAACAAGAAAAAAGACAAATCAACTCGAAGTTTTTTAATGAGCTTGGTTTAGTTTTATTTTATTTAGAAAATACTTTTATTATTTAAAAACCCTTTTTTTATTTTTGAGTTTATTTGAAGAGAGGTTTTATTGTTTGATTTTATTCTTTTTTATATTCGAGAAGTTTTTTTTAATAATTTGAAAAGGTTTTTATTCTTTTTTGTTTTAAAGTTTTTTATTTGAAATGTTATTTTCTTTTTATGTTTTATAGTTTTTTTTATTCAAGATATTATTTCTTTTTTTGTGTTTTAAAGCTTTTTATTTTTTGTTTAAATATTTCGCTACTTTTCTTTTTAAGCTTTTTGATAATTTTGGAAAAGAGTTTTATTTTTAAAAAAATTGTTTATTATCTTGTGTTTTCAAAAAAGTTAGTTTATTTTTTAGAAAAAAAACTTTGTTGTTTTTATATTTTAAAAAAAAGATTTTATTTTATTTTTTAGAGATAAAGGCCTTACTTTGCTTTTTTATATATTTAAAAAATAAATTCTCTTTATTTTAAAAGGGACCAAAATTGGAAGAAATAAATGGGGTTGTAGTAATTAAGTGACCGTTTTATGATGATTTTAAAATTTATTTTCAGATTGAAAGAAGTATAAAAATTTGTGGTTTTAAAATTAATTGAACCATTTTATTCACAAACACAATTTTCACATCTTTTAAAAGTTAAGTGGATCAAACACCCTTTCTATTAAAAAACAACACATGTTCTTAACAAGAACCAAAGGAAGAACAGTGAGGTGGAACCACCGTGCCGACCGCAATCGGTCGGCTCCGGCCACCGTTTGTCGGCGGTGGTTCCTTTATATTATATTTTTTTGAGCCAAAACAACCACATGAACACTAAAAATTAGAATATTAACCAAACAAACAAGATCAAAACATCCAAACCATCCTGAAAAAGAAGAGCATTAACCAAAAAATAAAATGAATAAATTTGAAATAAAAAGGGAGAAATTATACCGATGAAACGACGAATTTCTAGCTTCTATTTCCCACAAAAATTTGAACCAATGCTACGCAAAACTCGAATAAATTCCAGCAACATCCCAATAATTTTTAGAGTATTTTTCTAAGTATTTTCGGATCTATTTTTTTCTTCTAATTTCTTGGTGTGTACAACAATGGTGAAATGGGTTTCTATAGGGTTCTAGGGGTTGAATTCCAAGGCATAAATTGAATTCTTATCCCTAAATTCAAGCCAAAATCAGATAAAGAACTTATTTTTTGGTTGAATTCCAAAAAACAATCCGATTTGGCTCGAATTTGAGGGTGAATTTACTCATAATATCGAGCTAGGGTTTGACCTTTTTTTCCTTCTGATTTGCAGGTGACTGGCGACGGCGGTGGACGGCGATGGCATGGATAGCTTTAGCGTGGGTTGGTGGACCGCTTGGCACCACCGGCGACGGCTGCCGTCGATCCGGAGCGGCGAGGGAGGCAACAGCTGCTGCTGTATTTGCGAACAAGGGGGTTGGGGAGGACCAACCCGCGCGCGTGGCTGCACAAGTTGTCCTCCCTCCCTCTTTTATTTTATTTTTTGGTTAAATCTGATCCAATCTGGTCTTTTTATCCCATATGCCCTAGATCCAATGGTTCCCGTTTAAACCTGAAAACAAAAGATTAAATGGGTTAGTTTGGGACCTTTTATTTAATTTAAAAATGGGTTTGTATTATTATTATTATTATTTTCAAGGAATTAGCTCTACAAATTAAAAAATAGACCCTTTAAATTCATGGTGGATTTAAAAAGTGGGTTTTAAAAAAACTCTTTATTTATTATGGGATAGGTCCTTATTTATTTTAAAAGGTGAGTTTTTTTTGTTTATTTCTTTTTTCCTTTTTTTAAAACCATTATTAATATAAAAACTGAGGGTGAAAAATTAGTGACAACAACTGCCCATTCTTTCCTTATTCCAGTAAAATAGTGATAAAGCAAAGAACAAAAGGCACTAATTTTCACCGATTGCAAACAAGGTTCCATTCTCTTTACGCCTGAATGTATAGGCGGGTTCTATTCTCCTTATGCTCAAATAGATAAGCAGGTTCTATTCTCCTCATGCTCGAATAGATAAGCATGTTCCATTCTCTTTACGCCTGAACGGATAGACGAGTTCTATTCTCCAAGTGCTCGAATAGATGAGTAGGGTTCCATTCTCCTTACTCCTGAACGGATAAACGGGTTCTATTCTCAATATGCCCGAATAGATGAGCAAGGTTCCATTCTCCTTACGCCTAAACGGATAGATGGGTTCTAATCTCCATATGCCCGAATAAATGAGCAAGGTTCCATTCTCCTTACGCCTGAACGGATAGACAGGTTCTATTCCCCAAGTGATCGAATAGATGAGCAGGGTTCCATTCTCCTTACGCTTGAACGGATAAACGGGTTCTATTCTCCAAGTGTTCGAATAGATGAGCAGGGTTCCATTCTCCTTATGCCTGAATGGATAAGCAAGTTCTTTTGCTGAAGAGTTTCTGCATGCCTACAATATGATGTAATTATGTTGCGCATGCCCCTGTGGATGTCTAAAATCTGAATGCATGCTAAGTTTTAATTTTTTTCTTAGCTCGTTTTAATCTAGACAAACATCTATCTTCACTGTCTTTGTCATTCACATTCTTAGTATCCATTTGCTTCATCAAACGATCGTCTTTTGCTTCACCAATCTTTGAATGGTAGTTTTCTTCTTCACTATTCCCATTATTTGTATCTCTTTGCTTATTGAAAAACATACTCTTTCGCACATTCAACTATCATTGTAGTTGATACATCAGTATTGTGTGAGTGAGTTTCAAGCAATACTGTGTATGACAAGGCCTTTTTGAGGATCTTCATGAATTTTCGTAAAATATCCTCGAATGATACGATATTTTAACCTTTTTCTTTCCAGGCTTAATACCAAAGCAGTTGGGTATCAATTGCCCCTGATCATAACATGCCCCATATTCGAGGCTTAACAAAGGGACCATGTCATAGTCCCTATGTTCTTAAATCATTTCCAAAGTAATACATGAAAATCTCTTGCATATTTTAATGATGTCTAAGACAAAATAACCCTTAACCAAATAAAAGACGTTCATGTAAAGGGGGCAATCAAAGAAGATAGGCTTAAAAGAAGAATTTCATTAATGTTGTGGCAAACATGAAAGAAACGTACAAAACAAGGGTTAAAAGACAACTATCCAGCTATCAAAGGTCCGAACTTTCCTCGAAACAACCTTGAGTGATGCCTTTGTCGAGAAAATTTCGTCCACTACAACAATGAATGAAGATATAAATTTTTTTCCGAATAGTCAAGTCTCTAAAGGGATTATTCGTTGTCTGTAATAATTCGAGCCGCCCTTTGCGGGTTTTCAACTCAAATCCTCATTTGGTTTCAAGACGCCTTTTGCGGGTTTTCATCTTGAATCGTCATTTTTTTTTATTTTTTCTCTTTTTCTTTTCTTATTTTTATATTTTTTTCTTTTTTTCTTTTGAGCGCCCTTTACATGTTTTCGCTCTTTTTTTAATTTTTTTCTTCATCATTTCATACGTAATATTTCTTGACTGAATTAGAATTCACTGGATTCTTGAGCTTGTCTCCACCCATTTCAGCCAGAATTAGCGCCACTCTATCGAAAGCTTTTGATACCATATATGGCCCTTCCCAATTTGGTGCCCATTTTCCTCGTAAATCCTTTTGGATTGACGACATCTTTTTTAGCACGATATCGCCTTCCCTAAACTTTCTCGGGTGAACCTTCTTGTCATATGCTCGTATCATTCTTCTTTGATACATCTGGCCATGGCAAATTGCTTTCAATCTCTTTTCATCAATGAGGTTTAGCTGGTCATATCTTGTTTGAACCCATTCAGACTCCTCTAGTTTTGCCTCCATCAAAATACGGAGTGAAGGGATTTCAACTTCAATTGGCAGCACAACCTCCATTCCATATACTAATGAATACAGTGTTGCCCCAGTGGAAGTTCGTACATCCGTTCTATAAGCATACAATGCGAATGGCAACTTCTCATGCCAATCAGTGTAAGTGTCAGCCATCTTCGTGACTATTTTTTTGATGTTCTTATTTGCAGCTTCGATAGCCCCATTCATCTTTGGGCGATATGTTACCGAATTGTGGTGTTTGATCTGGAACTATTCACAAACCTTATATATCATCTTGTTATTCAAATTGGATGCATTGTAGGTGATGATTCTCTCCGGTAAGCCATAGAGACAAATGATCTCTTTTTTCAAAAATTTGCAAACAACCGACCTGGTGACATTTGCGTATGAGGCTGCTTCTACCCATTTTGTGAAGTAGTCAATAGCTACTAAGATGAACCTGTGGCCGTTCGAGGCTTTACGGTAAATCTGGCCAATTAGATCCATGCCCCACATTGAGAAAGGCCATAGGGCAGTTGTTAAGTGTTCAAAAGTACTATTTTTATTACCCTTTTTACTTATATTATTGTTAGACTTAGGCTCATATTAGTTGCATAATTAGTCATTCATGCATTAATTCATGTTTCTTTCCACCGTTGAGCTTGATTACATAACTTGGTGATTTTTGTGGAAAAAGATACTGCTTTAGTGTGTTTTTGTGTGTGCAGAATCAGTTGCCAAAGCAAGGCTGGAACCAGTTGCCAGGGCAGTGAATGAAGGAGATGCCGACGCAGTTGCCAGGGAAATGCATGAAGGAGATGCCGAGCTAGTTGCCAGGGCAATTTTCGATAAGTGATAAAATGATATGGAATTCGAAATTGATGTCTATATAAGCCCAAGATGACGTGCAGCAAAGTTAAATCCCAAAAGAGTTTGATTTCCATGAAGAGGTCAAAGAAAAATTAAATTCCAAAAATATAGGAAAAGATCTAGAAGGAATTTAAATATAATAAAGAATTATATTCTTTTAAAGTATTTAATTCCAACTTAACATCCTCCTCAAGAAGGACTTTGACCTAGCCATCTCCTATTTAAAGAAGACCAAGCCGTCAAACTTAAGAAGAGAGCAAGGGGGAGAGAGTTCGATTGGGAGAAAGCTTGGATGGAGAGTTCGATTGAGAGAGTTTCCAAAGAGGGCTGATCGATTTCTTCTTCTTTGCTTCTATTAGATTCATGGTTTGGAGATTATTCTTTGTATATCTTTTGAACCCAACCATGAACTAACTTGGTTGGTTGGGGTTATTGTGTTTTTTTGGTTGTAAGAAACAATTGGATTTTGTTTAGGTAATAAGTGTTTGCACTTTTAGTTCAAGGTTTACTCATTCTTGGGTTTTATTCTTGTTTGCGAATGAATTTGGAGAGAATCTCGTAACTCTATCTATTTATCTAATATCAGGAGAGTTAGACTCAAGAAACGAATGAGTATGGTCTTTATTCAATCTATCGATGGTGAAGATTAATCCGGCTTAGGAATAAGTTAAGGATTTCAACGGCTAAGAGGAGCGCAAGATTGGTTGTTGTTCACCCTTGATTCACGCAGGGATGTATTGTCAAGGCTTGCACAACTAGCTAGAGTTTTGACTTAGGGATAAGAAGAAACCATTGAAGAACGCTCTGCCGAACCTTGAAGTTGCTGCCCAGCCGCCCAGGCAACCGTCGATTAGTTGCCAAGGCAACCCAGCTGCGCAAGTTGCCACGGTAACTGAGTTGCCCTTGCACTCTTTTACCCAGATGATCCAATTGGCTATCACTCCTCAACTCATGATACCCTGGCCTATTCACCCTCTTTTGATTTCTTCTATTCTTTTAGTTTATTGCTCTTAGTTTACTCATTAGTTATAATTCCTACAATCACTTGTGTTTTTCTTTTCCAATGCAGTAACTTAAGCAAAGTGGCCCAAACCAATCCCTGTGGAGACGATACTCGATACTCGTATCACTTTATTATTCGCGACGTGTATACTTGCACCGTTTACGTAGCACTCAATACGCGCAACAAGTTTTTGGCGCCGTTGCAGGGGATTGGCAATTGGTGTTAGTTGTTTTAGTTATTGCATTTTTCTTATTAGTTCTACTAACTTTTCTTTTTGTTTGTTTTATCAAAAAAAATTAGGTGCGCTACAAGTTAAAGGACATCAACATGTCGGGAAATAAAAGCTAATCTATTCGAGAATTGATGTGGGAAGATAGGAATCAATCCAATCAAGAGTTTCCTCCTCCCTTCGATGATTACCTATACCAACTGAGAAAAGCGTATACCGTGGAAAACTCGTGCACTTGTTGTGGAGAACATCATGTGTTTGAAAATTGCCCTCACATTTTCAGTGCATATGACTACATGGAGAACCATAGATAGAACCAACATCAAAATCCTTCATGGTATGATCAAAAAGCTCAAATTTTTTTTACCATAACAATTTTGCTGCAGCAACAGACATGCCTTGGCAATGTAGTCCTTATCAGTAGCCTAGTGTCACGGTAACAGATATGCCATGGCAATGTAGTCCCTTTCAAGAACATCCCAATTCCTTGGAGGAAACGTTGCTAGCTTCCTTGGCTAGACTTGACGGATCAATTGAAGAGATTCGAGAGCTATCAAAGAAAATTGATGCGAGGATAGCTTAGTGGGATGCAACCTTGGGGATTCAGAAGATCAATTGAGGAGATCCACATATGCCTTGGATAAAATGCATGAACAATCCATTCCTGGGGATACTGACGTCCAAGGGCAAGAGGATAAGGAGCAATGCGAAGATAGGTCCCTGATGTGTGGGGAACAACTAGAACCTCCAAGTCAAGAGGATGCCAATGAGAGAGACTGCCCAACACATGATGAGCCTGAGCAACGAATTGCCTCAGCAATGATTGAGAAGCCTGAACAGAGCAATGTCGTGACAACACTCAGTGAAGCTAAGAACAACAATACTGCAGCAAATTCTGAGGAACCTGATGCCCAGAAGGTTACAACGTTGATGTTGCAGCAGGAATCTGTAGATTTCTCTCATCTACAGTTGCCATGGCAATTGCACGACCACATGCAAGATCAACGATATGATAATACTTTGCCAATGGAATATGAGCAGGTAATGGTTGAACCTTTTAAATTCTTTAAAAACTCACCTCGTCCATTACAGGTATGTCTTGAGGAACCGATGTTGTTAGATTTGAAGCCATCGAAATCTCTATTTATAGAGATGATTGAGAAGCCAAAAGAAAATGGTGTTTGGATTCGTAAAGCTTTTCAGACAATTGGTTTTTCCCTTGACTTAAAGCAAATTTTGGCAACTGATTGCCACAACAATTGGCTTGAGCAGCAATTGCCACGACAACGAAAGCTACATCCAACCATGATGGAGGTCGATGAGATTGAGGTAATTAAATGGTTGGGTGTTGATATAACTGTTTCTACTAATATATTCATGCCTTCAGGAATAGCAGCAAGGTGGAGAGTATACATGGACTACAAGAGAACAAGGAAAAGAAATACCTCCACCATGGTAACATAAAAGGGAGTAGTTGCGAGCACATTGGCCCAATTCTTTTTGGGAAATATTGTCACTCGATGGAGGGTGCGGATGGACTATAAGAAGTATAAAAAACGACCCTCCTCCAGTTTTGTCGGATATGCAGTAACTTTAGAAGATGCATGCAAATGCTCATTCTAAGAATTTTTAATTTTTGTTTTTAATTTTTAAAACTTTATTTTATTTTCGGTTATTTTTGTTATTTTTGTTCTTTATTTATTTTTGGAAATTTTATGAGATATTTTATATATTTGTCTAGAGTGTTCTTTAGTTTTTAGGTTTTCTTTGTTTTTTTTCTTTTCCACAACAAGACTCACAACCACCATGCTAAGGAAATTCCCTACAGACTACTTGCCACGGCAACCGCAACAGCGGATGCCCCGACAACTACCTCAGCAGTTGCCACAGCAACAGAAACTGGCGATGCCCAGGCAACAACAATGGCTTCGGCAACTACTGATACCCAGGCAAGTGAACCTGCCTCGGCAAACATGGATCAAATCAAAGCAATGCTATTCACGTGGTACCAGCCACAAGCATTCAACCACCAACCGGAAAATGAATCAAGGAAACGGCACTAAGGAAACTTATCACTTGAGGTGACGACCTCTTCGACTAACTCATTTCACTTAGTTTCTTTTAAATTTTGTTTCACTTTTACATGCATTGAGGACAATGCTTCTCTTAAGTTTAGGGGGTGCTGGTTTCTAGTTAGTTTCATGTTTAGTTCTATTCATCTTTAGCAGTCACATATAGGTTGCATATGTTATTTGCCATGCCTTTAATTGGATTTAATTGCTTAAGAATTGTTGAATATCCAATGATGAATTTTTGCCACTGCACTTAATTGAAAGAACTTTTAATTTTAGGATTGCATGAAAAGAACTTAGAATTTTACTATGATGCTGAATTTTTTTTACACGGTTGTGGCTTGTTGATTGAAAGAAACTTAGTGAGCTTAGGTTGCTTAAAATTTGGCTAAATTTAAAATTGAAAATTAAAAGTTAAAATTCTTGCTAGACGTGCCCGAAACTGGCTCTAGCAGTTAATGCACATTAAAGAATCGCTAGAGGTGCCCAAAACTGGCTCTAGTAGTTAATGCACATTAAAGAATCGCTAGAGGTGCCCGAAATTGGCTTTAGTCGACTAAAATAAAATGAGAAATTGCTTACTTTGCTAGAGGTGCCCGAAATTGGCTCTACTGAAAATTAAATTGATAAAAGCCTATTGTTCACATAGAATCTTGAAAATCAACTTGTACACAACTACGCACACACATTGTCACAAGCATTATAGTTTGATTCCGGGTAATTTTTGTGCTATCCAAAAAATTAAAAGGTGATCATACTTTGAGCCACGGTTCTGAGGTTTGAATTCAAGTTTGAAGCATGTCTTTGATGATTAAAGTCTTGGCAGGTGATTGTTAGTTTGCATTGCTTGAGGACAAGCAATAGTTCGAGTTTGAGGGTGTGTTAAGTGTTCAAAAGTACTATTTTTATTACCCTTTTTACTCATATTATTGTTAGACTTAGGCTCATATTAGTTGCATAATTAGTCATTCATGCATTAATTCATGTTTTTTCCACCGTTGAGCTTGATTACATAACTTGGTGATTTTTGTGGAAAAAGATACTGCTTTGGTGTGTTTTTGTGTGTGCATAATCAGTTGCCAAAGCAAGGCTGTAACCAGTTGCCAGGGCAGTGCATGAAGGAGATGCCGACGCAATTGCCAGGGCAATTGTCGATAAGGGATAAGATGATATGGCAGTCGAAATTGATGACTAGATAAGCCCAAGATGACGTGGAGCAAAGTTAAATCCCAAAGGAGTTTGATTTCCGTGAAGAGGTCAAAGAGAAATTAAATCCCAAAAAGATAGGAGAAGATCTAGAAGGAATTTAAATATAATAAAGAATTATATTCTTTTAAAATATTTAATTCCAACTTAACTTCCTCCTCAAGAAGGACTTTGACCTAGCCATCTCCTATTTAAAGGAGACCAAGCTGTCAAACTCAATGAGAGAGCAAGGGGGAGAGAGTTCGATTGGGAGAAAGCTTGGAGGGAGAGTTCGATTGAGAGAGTTTCCAAAGAGGGCTGATCGATTTCTTCTTCTTTGCTTCCATTAGATTCATGGTTTGGGGATTATTCTTTGTATATATTTTGAACCCAACCATGAACTAACTTGATTGGTTGGGGTTATTGTGTTTTTTGTTGTTGTGAGAAACAATTGGATTTTGTTTAGGTAATAAGAGTTTGCACTTTCAATTCAAGGTTTACTCATTCTTGGTTTTTATTCTTGTTTGCGAGTGAATTGGGAGAGGATCTCGTAACTCTATCTATTTATCGAATATCGGAAGAGTTAGATTCAAGAAATGAATGAGTATGGTCTTTATTCAATCTATCGATGGTGAAGATTAATCCAGCTTAGGAATAAGTTAAGGATTTCAACGGCTAAGAGGAGCGCAAGATTGGTTGTTGTTCACCCTTGATTCACACAGGGATGTATTGTCAAGGCATACACAACTAGCTAGAGTTTCGACTTAGGGATAAGAAGAAACCATTGAAGAAAGCTCTGCCGAACCTTGAAGTTGCTGCCCAACCATCCAAACAGTTGCCCAGCCAGTTGCCCAGGCAACCGTCGATTAGTTGCCAAGGCAACCCAGCTGCGCAAGTTGCCACGGCAACTGAGTTGCCCTTGCACTCTTTTACCAAGATGATCCAATTGGCTATCACTCCTCAACTCACGATACCCTGGCCTATTCTCTCTCTCTTTTGATTTCATCTATTCTTTTAGTTTATTGCTCTTAGTTTACTCATTAGTTATAATTCATACAATCACCTACTTATGTTTTTCTTTTCCAACGCAGTAACTTAAGCAAAGTGGCCCAAACCAATCCTTGTAGAGACGATACTCGATACTCGTATCACTTTATTACTTGTGCCGTGTATACTTGTACCGTTTGCGTAGCACTCAATACGCGCAACAGCAGTCATGACATGAAGTGGTAGAGGAGGTGCATGAATCTTGTTAGCATATACTTGGCACTTGTGACATCTATGGGCATAATTGATGCAATCTGTTTCCATAGTGGACCAATAATATCCAAAGCGCATAATTCTCCTAGCCATAGTAAAGCCACTAGGGTGAGTCCCACAAACCCATTCATGCACTTCTTCCAAGATCGTTTGAGCTTCTTTAGCGCCTACGCATCTTAATAGCACTTGATCTTGACTCTTTTTATATAGAACCTCGCCATCAAGGACGTAGCCCGCAGTTAATTTTCTAATAGTTTTCTTATCATTGTCAGCTGCCCGTAATGTATATTCTTGAGTTTTCATATACTGTAAAATGTCATGGTACCATGGGAGACCATCAGCTTCTTCTTCCAAATTGTAACAATGGACCGGGGATTCTAACATTTGCACCTTGATTGTCATTATTTCAGTACCTTTTCTAGCCTTGAACATGGTAGCCAGAGTAGCGAGGGCATCGACCATCTGATTATCCTCTATCGAGAGATGCTTGAAGGTGATTTCGTCGAACTCCTTAATTATTTCAAGAACTAACGAATGATATTTGATTAATTTTGCATCCTTAGTCTCCCACTCTCCGCGGATTTGATAAATGACTAGTGCAGAATCTCTGAAAACTCTTAAAACTTTGATCTTTCTTTCAATGTCCGCTTGCAAACTCAATAAACAAGCTTCGTATTCAACCATGTTATTGGTGCATAAGAATTTTAACCGACAAGAGAAAGGGTAGTAATTCCCCTATGGTGAAACTAAAACTACCCCAATGCCACGTCCCAATGCATTTGCAGCTCCATCAAAGTTCATCACCCAAGATTCCTCTGAGCTATTATCCTCGTTAATTGAAATGCACATTAGTTCTTCATCAGGAAAATTAAAGTTCAGGGCCTCGTAATCTTCGGAAGCACGATTTGCCAAAAAGTCTACTATTGCACTCCCATTTATTGCTTTCTGGCTTACATATTGGATGTCAAATTCCGAAAGTAACATTTGCAAACGAGCCATTTTTCCTGACAAGGCTGGTGCCTCTATCATGTATTTCAAGGGATCTAACTTCGATATCAGCCATGTGGTATGGTATAACATGTATTGCCTAAGCCTTTTGGCTGTCCATATCAAAGCGCAGCACAGTTTTTAAATAGGGGAATATCTGGTTTCACAATCTATGAACTTCTTACTTAGATAATAGATTGCTCTTTCTTTCCTCTCGGTTTCATCATGCTGCCCCAAGACACAACCCAATGAATTTTTGTGAACGGTTAAGTACAAGATCATGCTGCACAGGCTTGCATTCGGGCCTGATGGGAAGTCGATGCATAGTAATGTCTGTGTCTAAACCAGGTATGTCCTGATATGACCAGGCAAAAATGTCCTTATATTCTTGTAGGAGCTTGATCAACTTGTGTCAAGTCTCAGTGGTGATAGAAGTGCCGATCTTCACCTCAAGCCTTTCTTCTTCAGACCCTAGATTCAGAACTTCTAATTCTTTCCCATGAAGCATAATTTGCTTCTCTTTGCTTTCTAACATCCTGAGCACCTCATTAGGCAGTTCATATTCTTCTTCATCTTTGCAGTCGCTGACCTCTTCTAAACACATGGGCAACTCAAAGTCAATTTCTAAATCAGATTCGAAGTTATTTGTACCATTGATATCTGGAAACCTGAAAGAAATGGAACATATATATATACAAAAATGAAAAGTCAAACAAAAGAATAAAATGACGATTTTTATTATTTTGGTTTTTAAAGAAAGTTTGCCACATAAGATTTATTGGAAAAAAACATCATTTATTGATATAAGAACCATAATGGTTTTTTTGACATTGACCCTTAACAAGAGATCTCTAATGCCTTCGGGTCTAAGGCAAAAGAGTCAATTTCGAGCATTACTCTGTGGATGACCTAAAAACTATAGGAATTTCTTTCACAGTCTAGTTGTTCAGCTCCGAACAGGGGCGTATCATGGAAAGGTACATGTTTCCCTAATCCTCCTCTGATATGGCGTTAATGTTTAGCTCTTCAAAAGCTTTCTCGAGCTCTTTCTTTCCTTTTTCCTCATTCTCATTTGCATTTTTGGGACTCATGATGCCTTCCGACCTAAAACTGTGACTGATAGTTGGGAATGTTATTGGTTCCCATTTAATTTTTTCTCCGTTTTGTCCTGCTTTCTTTTTTTCATGCCTCTCTCTTATCACTGCTCTTCTCTGTATTGAGTTGGGCTTGTAGCCTAGGCCAAACCGGTCTCTCTTTTCAAGGATCATCACGGGGGTATGGCCTCCCCTGAAGCTGCTTGCCAGCCTTTGCCCCCTTTCTCAGAGCCTGCTTGACTTCATTTTTGTGTTATTTGACAATTCTGGTTTAGGGACCTTGTTTCCTTCAGCGACAAAGGTAGCATTAACGAGCTCAAATGTCCTAAAATGACACCCGAGTGCACCTTCATCTGTTTCTATATAAGGGGCACCAGTTGATACCGAGGTGATGATATCTTCTTCAGCTCCGACTATCACTAGCTGGCCATCAACTATGAATTTCAACATCTAATCCAAAGTAGAGGGAACAGCCCCTGCAGTGTGGATCCAAGGGCGCCCCAGCAGGCAGCTATAGGTGGGCTTGATGTCCATCACCACGAAATCTATTTCAAAAGTAAATGGGCTAATTTGTAGGGGTATCTCTATTTTCCCCAAAATATCCCTTTGGGGTCCATCGAATGCTCTCACAGTATTTTGGTATGCAGTCAACCGACAACTTTTTCAAGGTATCCAAAGGCAGTACATTCAACGCTACCTCATTATCAATAAGAACCCCTGGCAGCAAGTGCCCTTGCATCTAGCAGAGATATGAAGGGCTTTGTAGGATCCCTTCCCAATTGCCGAAATTTTTTCTTCATTGAATGTGATGAAATTATTCACCACAATATTGCTGAACAACTTGTCCATTCTCTTTTGAAACTGTCCCGACCATTTTTAAAAAAAATTAGGAATGTGTGATAATAGCCTGACAATCGATCTTTTGGAAAATTAGGGTTTTTAGCCATTTTTAATTTAATCTTGCATATTTAAGGTTTTTCATATTAAATCAGATTTTCCTTTATTTATCTTTAAAAAACATTTTGGAGTTGTCACCGATCACTTCAAGGTAGACCGGACACCGAAAAACAAACCGGAGATACTATCTTTAAAAATTGGGTTCGAGAGTTGGTTACGTGTAGGGAAGGATTAGCACCCCTATGAACACCCGTTATATGTACCTTTAATTTTACGTGGCATTTTGGCATTTTCGAATAATAATTTGAATTTAATTTATCCCATAATTATTAATTGAATTTAAATTCTGAATGCAGATATCCTTCTATAAGGAAATTTATTTTGTTCGAATACGAGATTAAAGGCACCCCGTTAGGTGGCACCCCATTCGTATTTTAAAAATGAATTTCCAACATAAAAGGTTTTTAATGAATGATATTTTATTATCTTGTCAATTTTAAGTTCTATTCCTACAAAGGCTCTATTTAATTAATTATTTAAATCTATGAATATTAATTAATTAAAGGGCTTTTATGAGAAAATGACATTTTCATGAACACCTTCCATATATTTAAAGCCTTTAAATTAATTATATTTCAAATTAATTAATTCTTCTAATTAATTAAAGTTCTATTCCAAATTAAGGCTCTAACAATTTATTATTTAATTATAAGTGAAAATATATATCTAATATACACCTTTATGACCAAGGCTGAGATAACACCCCATTGTAAACAATGGAACACCATCCAGATTTGAACCTCAATGATTCTATTCGATATACATCTAATTAACTACAATGTATTAATTATTAATGGTCTAATTTTAATTAAAGACTAAGTTAATATTCAATTTTAAGTGAAACACATATGTTAAATATAATTTATTAAAATCCAAGTTGTGATAACACCCCATTGTAAACAATGGAACACCATCCAAATTTTGGATTTTTATATTATATTTAACATAATTAATTACTACAATTTCTACCCTATTTATTATTGAACCCTAAATAGAGAACCTAAACCTAAAGGCTCTAATAATTAATTAATACTATATGATTTGGTCATCTAGCAAATAAACCTATATGCTTAATTTAGAATATGCATCTAACATGTAAATTAATAACATTGGATAAAACAATTAAATAGATTACTAAATTAAAAAATAATGGAAAAAAGTCTAATTTTATTATAAGGACTAAATTGAAATAACTACAAAACCTTATGTCCAATTACAAAATACCCAGTGACCTAATTGAGAGGATTACAAAACTGGAGATCCAATTACTGAGCATTGGGTACTAAAATGAATGAATTGCAAGACTTAAGCCTCAATTTAAAGGGAATTGGGGACCAATCTAAAAGAAATTAAACCTTTGGGCAAAAACCAAAGGAAATCCGTACCAAAAGCGTGGATCCCATGTGCCCTACCCGACTTGCGTTCGCAGTTCCTCCATACCCGGTGCAAAAACGGCACCGTTTAGGAACATGCATATAAACCATTTTTCTAAGCCAAAATCGACTCCTTCCCCTTATTTCCCTTCTCTCTCCTATACCTCGCCTCTCTCCATTCTCTCTACTCTCTCTCTCCCATACAAGCTTCTAAACCAGAAACCAAACTTAAAATGGATCAAAATACCATGTTTTTACTTGGTGTTCTTTACGTTCATCAAGAACATTATGTATACTTAGGGTGCCGACCACTCCTCGCCGTATCTTCCGCCGTTTGATCCATCGCCGCCGTTAACTGTTGGCTCCGACGTGTTTCTTGGCCACCCGTTATGGTCTCCAGCCACCACCTCTCCTCCGGTCGGCCGCCGGCCGAAACCTTAAAAAACCCCAAAATTATTCGGATTCAAACCTAAACCTAAATCTAACTCCCGTTTCAACAGAAACACCCATTCTTCCCCGAATCTAGACTTATATCTACCCATAACCACCCTATTCGACTCATTCTTTACTCGGAAAATAACTCCGACCACCACTTTCCTCTTCCTTTTTTATTTATATTTTACTCCTTATCTCTGTTTTTTAAACTAAAATCTTTATTTCTCTCTTTGTAGGAAAACAAATTGGAAGATGAATGTACCTTTTCGATGACCGGCGGAGATCTTGCTTCCACGGCGATAGTTCGTTTCTCGACGAATTCGAACTCCCTCCAGTATCCCTTCGAATTCTGACGGCGCTTAAACTTCCCAGCGGCAACCGTTCGGCTACCGACGGTTCATTTTCCAAGGGTATTCCTCACTCCTCAATTATTAGTTTATTATTTATTAATGGTAATTATTAATGATTGCCATTAATTGGATCTGACATTTCTCTCTCCTATTTATAGGTGGGCAGAAGATGACGTTAGAGAAAACCATGATCCATGTGCAATGGGTCTAGGCCAATGGGCGTATGACACGTGTCCCTTCAGATTGAAAATTGGGCGGGAAAATGGATATTTGTGTTTGTTAGGCTGGCAATGAGTTGTAATTAGGCTAGTTTGGGCGGGAAACAAAGTATATGGGCTTTTGGATCTAAATTTTGGGCTTTGGGTATTTTATATGTAAATTGGACACTTATTTTGTAACTAGACATTTTATTTGTATGAGCTAATTTTATTTATTATTTATTTACTATTTATTTACTATTTTGGCCTTATTTTTATGTATATACGGGTAGCCTGGTCAAAATACCGGTATGACAGTTGCCCCTCTTTTCTCATTGTTATAGAACAGGAAGTGGGCAAAGACTGAAAATACACGGATTTTTTTCCGAATCCATTGGCCATCTTCTAAACTATCGAAGTTTGAAGCTGTTCTTCTGATTATGAAATTCTTCAAATTTCTGCTGAACTGTGGAATCTGAAGTTGTTCTTCTTATTATGAAATTCTTCATCTTCCAAGGTCTGAAATTGCTCTTGATTCTTCATCTATTGAGGTCTGAAGCAGTTCTTCTTATTATGAAATTCTTCTTATTATGAAATTCTTCATCCCTCTGTCGAACTATGGAATCTGAAGCTGTTCTTCTCATTATGAAATTTTTCATCTTCCAAAAGGGCGAACTCTTCTTATTATGAGCTCTTCTTTCTTCATCTGGCGAGTTCTTCTCATTAGGAACTCTGTGGCGAATTCTTCTCATTATGAATTCTGGAGTGAACTCTTCTCATTAGGAGTTATAGAGCGAACTCTTCTTATTAGGAGTTCTTCATTCTTTGCTGGGCGAATTCTTCTCATTATGAATTCTGGAGCGAACTCTTCTCATTAGGAGTTCTGGAGTGAACTCTTCTCATTAGGAGTTCTTCATTCTTTGCTGGCGAGTTCTTCTCATTAGGAACTTTGAATTCTTTGCTGGTTGAGCTCCTCTTACTGAGAACTCTGGACTCTAGAAATGGTGATTCTACTCTCCTTTGGGGAATAATCCTGCGAAAAGAAACATCATCAATTAATTCAAATTCAATCTGAAATATCATGAAATATTTTCAATTTCTCGCTTGAAGCACTGAGTTCTTTGATGTCATTGCTTATTCTGCCTAAGATATATTGATCTTTCTATCTGAAGCTCATATGGAATCTCATCTCCTGTTTTTCTTTCTCTGTTGATCAATTTCGTCTGTATCTGTAAAAGTCAAATTTATCATTTTCCTTCCAACATTGACTGTAAAAATGCACAATTTGGGTATATCATTAAGAAACTTCAAGTGCTTCAAAAGATGTTGAAACTGTGAATCTTCTTCGTTCGAGTCCTAAATTGGTCTTTCTTGCTTTTCAATCTGGCAACTTGAATCATTTTCCTCTTCTTCTTCTTCTTTTTCTTTTTCCTCTATTTTTTCCCATCTCTTTCTTTTTTCTCTTCCTTCTTTTTTCTTCTTATTATTTTTTTTCTTTTTATTCTTTCTTCTTTTTCTCCTTTTTTCTTTCTTTTTGTTTTTTTTCTCTTTTCTCATTTCTTTTTCTCTTTCTCTTTTCCCCTTTTTTCTTTTTCTTTTTTTTCTCTTTTTCTTTTTTTCTCTTTTTTTTACTTCTTTTCTTTTTGTTCTTATTTTTGTCTATTTTTTTTACTTCTTTCTTGAACGGACAACCCAACAGCTGGATGTCTTCCAATAACATGTCCCACCATCTTAGTTTGACAACCCTCAAAAAGTTCTCATCATTACCGGAGGTATCAATCCAAAGGTCTTAACATCTTGCCTCCAAAACTTGTTGATGACCTAAAGAATTTAGGATCGTGGAGCTTTTGCTGAAATCTACTTTTCACATCTTGATAAATATGGCTCTTCAAACAACATGTCTTATTGAAATATGCTTCTCTGTAAGAAAAATACTTGTTGGAATTCGTCTCTGCAAATGGAGTTTCCTGCTGAAATCTGCTCAAAATGTTTTTCTAAAATCCACTTATCTAGAAACGGGATATTTGTTGAAATCTGCTGAAATCTGCCTCTATAAGTGGAATATCCTGATGTCTACATTTCTCAAAGATCTATGCTCCCTCATTGTCAGATTTTCTCTCCGATATTTCTGTTTGTTCTTTGATGGATCTTCCTCTTCAAAATCTTTATTCTTTCTTAACATGATCTTTTCTCTGAAATCCCTATTCATTCTTGCTTGAATCTACTTCTTCTGGATCTTTATTCATTTCTAATTAGATCTTTTTCTCCAAGATCTTTGCTCCTCTCTACTTGGATCTACCTTTTCAAGATCTTTATTCTTTCTTAACTGGATCTTTTTCTGAAATCTCTGCTCATTATTGCTTGAATCTTCTCTTCCAAAGCTTTAAATTGATCTTCGCCTTTCCTTGATTAAATCTGCAAATTCCTGGTAAAGTATGCAAAAAATGCTTTGAATGTATGATTTAGCATGCTCCTACTTATGGATGCCTAACTATATGATGTATGAATGTTGTCAATTGATGACCATTTGGGCAAACTTTCATCTTCTGGAGAGCTCCAGATTTCTTTGCTTCGTCTTTCATTGAAACTTCTTCTACTGACAGCGTAACCCATCTCACACTCAGGTTCAATCTTCAGGATCCCTGCATCTTTTGCTCTAAAGCGCCTTTTCAGGTTTTCACTTTAGTTATTTTCAGGTCGCCCTTTCAGGTTTTCACCTCGTTTTTTCTTTTTTCCTTCTTTTTTTGCAACAATTTTTCTTTTATTCGTTCTGATGGAACTTTTTTTGCCTTCATGGATTAAGCACGTAGGCCTCTTTGACATATATCACCATGTATTTCTCACAATTTGAATACCAGGGATCAATCTTTTCTCAGAAAGCCACTCTTGCTATGTCTTCATTAAGCTTTTTTGGCAAAATTCTTCCTCAAAGCTCTAAAAGAGATCATGATTCACTGTGGTTCTAGCTTGCAGATCTTGTTTACCAGCATGTGATGTTTTGTAAGGTTATTTTTTGCAACATTGCCCCACTCTGGCTTGTGTTCAATTATCATCTTCGCTAACATTCACCTTGTTTTCTTGCTTTTGGATAGCAAAAAAACCTTCAATAGATTGATATGGCCGTATCTTTGCTCTAAAAAAAGGTCATACTTTCTCTTTTTGCCCCAGAATCACTTGTGCCATTTCCTTGCAACTTTGCTTGAATATTATTGACACTCGAAATTATGCCTTTTCCTCGCCATACTGTCCATCATTAAACAAGTATCGAGACCATCTTTTGTTCTGCCTACACTTAAAGGATTAGTACATCATAATAATACCCACAAAATCCTTTACTTTTCTTGTATCTAATCAATTTATCTGCAATATACTTGTTGAAAAGATAAGTGAATGGCTCATAATATTATTTACTAGATTTGAGAGACTGGAATAGTTTGATAAGTCATGGCAAACATTAGAACAAAAATCAAGATTAGGCCCCTAAATATCAAGTGCAATAGAGCCTTCGAACCAAACTGCAAAGATCAACTCCAATGTGACCCCTTCTAAGTCATTAGGCTTCTGAGAGAAACATTTCTCGTATATTTAATTCTATCCCATTTAAGGTAGCACTCTTCACCTCACTAACTCACCATGCCCAATCCTTCCCTCTTTTCTGATCTTGATCAAGCATTAGAAGTCTGGAAGTCCTTGAAGAAAGGTTAACCCTGATAAGCGGGATGTATTCTGAAGACAAACTCATCTTGCTCCAATACCCGTATATGGTCAAAATGGTCTTTTGAGGCTTGTAATGTAGGCTATGGCTCACGGCTACCAAAGAAAAGGATATATAGGCTCAAATAAATATTAAGGGTGATGAAACCAAGGATCATTTCTTCCAAGTGAAATATCATTTTTTGCACTCCTTGATCTGAATATGCTCGGATGAAATGCTCTTTTCTTTTCTATTTTTCTTTTTTTGTGGATCGCTCTAGACTGCCCATTTCTGAGTTTTCACCCTAGAGTTCATTTCCTTTCCTTGAAATCAATCTTCCATTGCTTCTTTGGATAGAGACTTGCTTGGATGGAAGATCTCACATGTTTATTGCTTTTCTTATGCACTTTCAACTTTTGTGCTTTCTTTGCTTCAACTTGGTTCAGTTGACTTCTTGAACACAAACTTCCATTGTTTTCTTTTTCTTTTTTTGACTGAATTCGGAGCATTCTTTTTCATTCATCATGTCTTTCTGACTTTTGTGCTTGATATATTCACTTTTGTTTCTTTTGCCCCTGATTCACAAGGTATTACTATCATAGGATGATCAAAATCGAACACTTTTCACTTACAACCAAACTTTCATCCTCTTTGCCCCAATGTAGGGGTGATCCTTGGTTTGGGTTGAATTGAAAGAAAATCCTCAAGCTCAAAGGGGACAACAAATGATATTTTTCTTATTTTCTTTCTTTGTGGAGGGAAATGAAGGAATGCCAAATGTCATCCCATACTTGGATATCTTCGAAGAAAATCTGTCTTCAGTTGGATGATGTTTTGGGTTATCTCTTTATTCAAAGACCTTAGCCAACAATGCTTGAAAGGCAATTCACACAAAATTTTTATTTGGGATTTCCCTGTGATTCATGAACACTCATTAATGTCTTCCTATTGGCCTAAATAAAGTAGAAGAAGGTCACATTTCTGAAGTTGATCTCTGAATTTGATTCAAGGTCACTCTTACAATTAATATCTAGGGACCTGAGAGAAAAAATGTTATTGAAGATATATACATATATGCATGGGAGAACAAAACTAGCCCATAGCAAAGAACGAATGAAATATTAAAAGAATCAAATAATGCAAAGTGTTTGTCATTTGAGAAATGTATAAGAAATAAGCATCATAGCAAATAAACTGAAATAGCCTCCCTTACAAAGAACCCCCAATGCTCGCGGGCAAAAGTGATTGGGATGATTCAGGGCATTACTCTGTAATGGTCCTAAAATTATAGACAGATCTCTCGTGGTTCTGTTGACCATTAAGACATGCCCATTCTTGCTCATTCTCTGATGCTCTCGTTATTTCTGAACAGATTTTCTAACTATTCAGTGATCAAATTCCTCAATGTCGCTCCACTAGTCTCTTGTCATATTAAGTTTGCCCCACCTTTATTATTTAGGGCGATCAAATGCTTCAAGTCCCTGAACTTTTTCAAGTTCATATTTAATTTTACAGGACCACCAGAACACCGTGGGAAAACTTGTTAAGCCCCTGAATTGGCTGATATATGTATTTCATCATTACCACATCCTCTGATAAGCGATTTTCCTAAATAAAGAAATACCAACTGAAGATGATTGCCCCATACTCAGTCATTCCTCCCCGTGAGTGGTCGAACATTTGCAACCATGGCCTTACATTTTGAGTTCATCTATGAAGCAACACAAGAGAATCTTTGGGCTGGAAGTAATAAAGTTGACTTCATATACTGCTTCAGAGATAATTCTTGCAAATTGTGCCCCATGGACATGAACGGGACAGACTTCAAAACTCCAGACTATCTTGAAAGCATTCATTCTGAATCTCTAACTAACCTACTTCTTGATTCCTTCCACTAAGGGCCTATATTTCTTGATAGCACATCCTAACTCCCCATGTGAAACTTGTAATATTACCAGGACCATAACTACGATAAATGGGCTTGAGATCTTCTTCACCGGCCTGGGGTAAGATAAGTCATTTCTTCTGGGAATCTGATCACTTCTTCATCTCTTTCTCTTGACATTTTCAGCACTTGTTGTTAGAGCAATCCAATTGCATTTTCTCCAATCAAGGGGCTACCTTTTAAGTTACATATCTTAATAACTGATCTTCAGTGTCAACTTCCAAAATCACCATCTTCAGACAATTTTGAATTTGTAGCTTGAAAATGCAGCAATCTTCAATGTCTCAATCATAACTCATAATAGTCTTGATACTGTAACAACTGAATTAATGGGGCTCTGATAATTTCTCATGATGCAGTGAAGCTTCAAGCAATTTGAAATGTATCTCTAAATGGAAAACATGAATGAGATCCAATCTAGATTTTGACTTTCCACTGACAGGAGCATCTTGAGCATCTGATCTTGGAGCATTCTTTGGTGAAGAAAATATTGTAGAAAAATGCCAAAATATTACCCTGACTCTAATAAACCCCAGACTGCAATGAGTTATTCACAAAAGTTTGTCATAGCTTCTGTCATTTCCCTTTTATCACAACTGCTCTAGCAAACAATAATCTTCAATTAGACCGAGCTTTTTACTTTTGAAACATAAATACCCAACCCTGATGAGACCAGAGGCTTCAATGGGGCCATTATCTTAAAGTGATTTTGTACATAGCAGAGTCACAAATCTGAATACGGCACTGGATAGGAATGGTTGTCTTATTTTTCTGACTGATATCTTCTATCACTTTGTCTTGCATCTGTATTTTGCCCTTCTTGCAATCGATTTCTTTGTGAGCAAACTTAAATCTTCAACTGGCCTTGACATTCATCACTTTAGAAAAAGACTCTTTCGTTGCCCTCGTCTATGTTAGGATCATTATCCTCTTATTGTTGCTAAACCATCGATTGGCGAGACTTTTAACCAAACTCCATAATTTGAATTCATTCAGTCTTTCTATGTCTGTCCACTGGGCTTCCTTTATTTTTACATTTTCAAAATCCACCAGTGTCTCCAATTCAAGCGTTCCACTATTCTCTTCATGATCAAAACTCGGGTCTTTTGGATTCTATACAAATGCCTCGACTGTATTGATCTGAACTTGCTCACTTTTATTTGGCTTTTTATTTCCATCTCTCTCTTTTCTTTTTTTGATTTTTCCTTTTTTGACTCTTTTTTTTTGACTTTTTTCTCTTTTTTTACCTCTTTTTTTTTGCATAAAGATTCATTTCAGACTGGACCTTTATGTGAGATAAGTTTTCTCTTTGATCATCAATGTTGCTATTTTGTCTAGAATATTTCCTTTTTCAACTTATTTGACTCCAAGCAATGTGGTAGCTTGTGTTCCATCTCGTTCTCGGACTGATCAGCCTTTTCTTCATTCGATCCAATTGGTCTTCAACAGCCTTTGAAACTGCTCAACCTTAATAAATCTGTTACCCGTGCTTTTTAGAACATAAATTTAACCAATGCCATGTTATTTAAAAAAAACAATATTTTAAACAAAGATGTAATATTTTTATTTTACATAGTGTTTAATTGCTGTAATGAATGAATGCACGAGGTATCGATTTCAAGAACCAGTCATTAGAACAACACCATCTAACATAAAGGTCGAATACAAAGCAAAGGCAATATGTTCACTAGCTCCAGCTCCTTTGGTTGATAACTTTGTTCAGCCTCTGAGCCAACATCTGTCCTAGCTCGGTGTTGATATCAGAATGCTATTGCAGATTCATGACTTCATCGAACAAAATCTGCACATGCTAGACGACTCCTCGCACTGGACTCCTGAAGTTAATCATTTCACAATTCTATTTCTGGATAGCCTGGATCACTGCTCCAGCTTGACTTCAGTACTTTGTCCTTCATTGTGGTACCTCTTTAAAATTCACGAGCTGGTCTTTCAATTGTCATACTACGTCTTTCTGATTCTGTCACTTTTTTAAGCTCCCCACTTTTGTTAAAAAACAGCATTTTCCCAATTATGGCATTCCTCGGTAAATTCCATCACCTGTGGCACTTGGATATTGCCTCTGAGTTCAAAGCTTTATATTCTTTCTTAGGTTCTTTCCTGTCAACCACGACCCCTGAATGCCTCTTGAATCTATTCGTCTTGAATGCCCCTTCAATTTATCTGTCATCTATTATTCCTCTGGTTATCATTTTTCATGATACCGTATCTTGTTTGTCTCTGAAATTACTGCTAGTTGTATCCTAAAATTTGAAATGTTGTTAAACCTCATATAAACCCTGTCCTTTTAACCATTGGAGTAGTGTTACAAAACCTCATATTTCCTTGTTGTTGGTGTCAGATGTATCATCCCAAAAAGTGAATAATTATACCGGGCTTCATAAACAAGTTACGGCCCTAAACAACTATTGATCCATTTGACTGTCTAACAGCAACACTATAATTCAGAAATTTTATTGAAAATGACTCTTCGTATTCCCATCTTTTGATTCTCAAATTAAATTAGCTCTAGCGGAATTTCATCGTGTTCAAAAATTTCTGATACAACAATTGCAATACTATAACCCATAAATCTTACTGAAAGTGACTCTTCATATTCCCCATCCTATGGTTCTCAAACCAAACTGGTTCTGGCAAAACTTCATCATGTTCAGGAATTTCTGGTACAACCTTGCATTAATGACATCTGCTATCCACAGATATTAACTTTGTTCTTGTATTGAGTCTTCTCGAATTGAATCCACAGTGACATATTATCCCCCACTTGTTTATCAAACCCTTCAGTTCTTATGGCCACTGCCTACTCGACTAATTCTCGAATCGATACCTCTCATGAATGCAATGTAACAAAACACAAAAAAAAAACAAAAAATGTGTCAGTATGGTGAAGTAATACGGTAAGCAAAAACAAATATTACAGGAAAAACAATTTATATCGCGTAAAATTAACCATAGAACAGTTTATTTTGCACACAAAAATAACCAGAGAAACAAATTTAAATCAGCAGCACCCTATCCTAGGTCCCTATCTGGCTCTAGTGGGGTAGGCTTCTATTACAGCATGTGGGTTTCGATCTAGACTCTGGGTACCCGAATTGTCGTTACTGGACTAGTAAGACATCGATTCGGGAGTATACGGCCCCTTATATCAGAGGCGTAACCTCACGGTGTATAAGGTTGGTATACCGGAAGGAGAACAAAATCTGATCACGAAGCTGAATAACTCACGTAAGATCATGCCTCACTCCCACTTATAGGTAAAAAGCTCGGGTATAAGGCTTATGCATGAATGACAATTTATATCACACAAGAAAAAGCTACCTGCATTTTTTCCAGAAATTTATCCAATAATTATGGAAAAAATTAAATTCAAATTATTGTCCAAAATCCAAAATACCATGTAAAATTAATTAGGCTTGAGTCTCGGTTCTTAAAATCCCCAGCGAAGTCGCCAAGCAGTCGCGACCATTT
Source organism: Hibiscus mutabilis (assembly GCA_019671005.1). Lineage (NCBI taxonomy): Eukaryota > Viridiplantae > Streptophyta > Magnoliopsida > Malvales > Malvaceae > Hibiscus > Hibiscus mutabilis. The sequence continues at coordinate 20,233,453 of CM033713.1, read as the reverse complement.
TTTGAAAAAATTGGGAATGTGTGAAAATAGCATGACGATCGATCTTTTGGAAAATTAGGGTTTTTAGCCATTTTAATTTAATCTTGAAAATTTAAGGTTTTTCATATTAAATCAAATTTTCCTTTATTTATCTTTAAAAAACATTTTGGAGTCGCCGCCGATCACTTCGAGCTAGACCGGACACCGAAAAACAAACTAGAGATTCTATCTTTAAAAATTGGGTTCAGGAGTCGGCTACGTGTAGGAAAGGATTAGCACCCCTACGAATGCCCGTTATCGGTACCTTTAATTTTACGTGGCATTTTGGCATTTTCGAATAATAATTTGAATTTAATTTATCACATAATTATTAATTGAATTTAAATTCCGAATGGAGATATCCTTTTATAAGGAAATTCATTTTGTTCGAATACGAGATTAAAGGCACCCCGTTAGGTGGCACCCCCATTCGTATTTTAAAAATAAATTTCCAACATAAAAGGTTTTTAATGAATGATATTTTATTATCGTGTCAATTTTAAGTTCTATTCCTAAAAATGCTCTATTTAATTAATTATTTAAATCTATGAATTTAATTAATTAAAGGGCTTTTATGAGAAAATGACATTTTCATGAACACCTTCCATATATTTAAAGCCTTTAAATTAATTATATTCCTAATTAATTAATTCTTCTAATTAATTAAAGTTCTATTCCAAATTAAGGCTCTAACAATTTATTATTTAATTATAAGTGAAAATATATATCTAATATACACCTTTATGACCAAGGCTGAGATAACACCCCATTGTAAACAATGGAACACCATCCAGATTTGAACCTCAAAGATTCTATTCGATATACATCAATTAACTATAATGTATTAATTATTAATGGTCTAATTTTAATTAAAGATTAAGTTAATATTCAATTTTAAGTGAAACACATATGTTAAATATAATTTATTAAAATCCAAGTTGTGATAACACCCCATTGTAAACAATGGAACACCATCCAAATTTTGGATTTTAAAATTATATTTAACATAATTAATTACTACAATTTCTACCCTATTTATTATTGAACCCTAATTAGAGAACCTAAACCTAAAGGCTCTAATAATTAATTAATACTATATGATTTGGTCATCTAGCAAATAAACCTATATGTTTAATTTAGAATATGCATCTAACATGTAAATTAATAACATTAGATAAAACAATTAAATAAATTACTAAATTAAAAACTAATGGAAACAAAGTCTAATTTTATTATAAGGACTAAATTGAAATAACTACAAAACCTTATGTCCAATTACAAAATACCCAGTGACCTAATTGAGAGGATTACAAAATTGGAGATCCAATTACTGAGCATTGGGGACTAAAATGAATGAATTGCAAGACTTCAGGCTCAATTTAAAGGGAATTGAGGACCAAACTAAAAGAAATTAAACCTTTGGGCAAAAACCAAAGGAAATCCGTATCAAAAGCGTGGATCCCTTGTGCCCGACCCGACTTGCGTTCGCGGGTCCTCCATACCCGATGCCAAAACGGCACCTTTTAGGAACGAGTATATAAACTATTTTTCTAAGCTAAAATTGGCTTTTTTCCACTCATTTCCCTTCTCTCTCCTATACCCGGCCTCTCCCCTTCTCTTTACTCTCTCTCTCTCTCCCATAAACGCTTCTAAACCCAAAAACCAAACTTAAAATGGATCAAAATACCAAGTTTTTACTTGGTGTTCTTTACGTTCATCAAGAATGTTATGTATACTTAGGGTGCCGGCCACTCCCCGCCGTATCTTCCACCGTTTGATCCATTGTTGCCGCTATCGGTTGGCTCCGACGTGTTTCTCAGCCACCCGTTATGGTCTCTGGCCACCACCTCTCCTCCGGCCATCGTGAGGCAATTTCTAACTGCCGGCCGGAACCCTAAAAAACCTAAAATTCTCCGAATTCAAACCTAAACCTAAATCTAACTCCCGTTTCAACAGAAACACCCATTCTTCCCCGAATCTAGACTTATATTTACCCATAACCACCCTATTTGACTCCGTCTTTACTCGGAAAACAACTCCGACCACCACTATCCTCTTCTTTTTTATTTATATTTTACTCCTTATCTCGGTTTTTTAAACTAACATCTTTATTTCTCTCTTTGTAGGAAAACAAATTGGAAGAGGAATGTACCTTTCCGATGACCGGTGAAGATCTTGCTTCCACGGCAACAATTCATTTCCCAACGGATTCGAACTCCCTCCAGTATCCCTTCGAATTCTGACGATGCTTAAACTTCCCCGGCAGCAACCGTTCGGCTACCGGCAGTTCATTTTCCAAAGGTATTCCTCTCTCCTCAATTATTAGTTTATTATTTATTATTATTTATTTATGGTAATTATTAATGATTGTCATTAATTGGATTTGACATTTCTCTCTCCTATTTATAGGTGGGCAGAGAATGACGTCATAGAAAACCATGAACCATGTGCAATGGGTCTAGGCCAATGGGTATATGACACGTGTCCATTCAGATTGAAAATTGGGTGGTAAAATGGATATTTGTGTTTGTTGGGCTGGCAATGAGTTGTAATTAGACTAGTTTGGGCGGGAAATAGAGTATATAGGCTTTTGGATCCAAATTTTGGGCTTTGGGTATTTTATATGTAAATTGGACACTTATTTTGTAACTGGACATTTTTTTGTATGGGCTAATTTTATTTATTATTTATTTACTATTTTGGCCTTATTTTTATGTATATACGGATACCCCCAGTCAAAATACGGGTATGACAGAAACAAAAGTCTGATTCAGGATCTTTAAAAGAGCGTCACGGTGGCCCTCTGAACTTAGCAATAGCGATAGCATTGAAATTCTTGCTGGGAGTTTATGGAGCTGCTCCACCACACTGTACTCACTATGTTTGAGTATCTTTAAAAAAATCCTGAGCTTCCGATTCTTTCACTGGCTCCAGGTGAGTCTTGGGTTTCTCCATAAAGAAATATTTTTCTCCCTTAGGTTCTTCAGTTGTTATCTTCCTCTGGGTGGCATCCCTATCTTCAGTCTCTGGTGGTGAGTAACGTCTTCCACTTCTTGTAAAATTACCCACTTGATTGACCGATTCTTCTTTTTTTCCTTCTACACCTGATGTATTTCCTAAGGTCGTTACCGAGGAAGCGTAATTCCAAGGCACTTGTTTACTGTCCTTGTATGGAAAAGGGGTAGGTGCCTTTATAACCAGCTTCAGAATTGTTCCCTTCTCAGGCTTAGTAATTCTAACCATGGTCTTAATTACTAAGGGCTTCATTCTCGCATACTTCCTTCTTGCGGGGCTTTCATCTGAGGCGCATACATTCAACGTACAACTCATTTCCTTCCCTTCAAAGAACTCCAGTTCTTTGTTGCCCATCCTATCTTGGACCAAACTCCTGAATTCAAAACAACTTTGAATATCATGTCCTACCTCTTGATGGTACTCGCAGAAAAACTTACCATCCTCCTTCAACTTCCACATCCTGTTTCTTAGTAGTCCAGCCTTCACCATTTGGGCCCATACCCATGCCATAGGTGCCTTGATTTCTTCAACATATTCCTTAACCTATTTGCCTTCCTCCTCGTCCACTACATTCACTTCAGTCTTCTGGTCGTTAGGTAGTGGGTTATCTTTCGCGTCTGAAGTATCGAAAGATAACATGCCTGATTTTTGTAAATCATCTACTACCCTTTTGAAAGCAGTGCAATTCTCAATAGTATGCCCCTATTCCTAGTGTGGTATTTGCATTGAGCTTTCTCATCATACCATGGCGGGTATGGAGGAGGAACATGTCGTGGTAGCACCATCCGTGCTCCAACCAATTCAGATAATAACTCAACATACGTCATTGGGATAGAAGGAAAATATGGCTTCTTATTTCCTTGGTATTTTCGTTCATCTTTTGGCGGATTTGAAGCCACAAGATTGGTGTTCTGGGCAACAAGCTTATTAAGGACTACCCATTTTGAATAATCACCGTTCATTAACATGTCTGCAAAACTCTTCGTTGCATGATTGATCATACGATCATAGAAAACACCTTGAAGGGTGTCCACAAACATGGGTGTTATCTCACTTTCTAGCAGTGGTGGCTGAACTTGAGAGGCCACATTCTGCCATCTCTGAGCGTATTGGCGGAAGCTTTCATTATGTCTTTGTTCCATCCCTTGCAAAACACGCATGTTTGGGACCATATCAGCAACATGTTTGAGCTGTTCACCGAACGCCCTTAACAAATCCTTCCACGTTTGGATGCTTTCCCGGCTTAACTGATTGTACGAACGAGTGGCAGACCTAGACAAAATGTCTTGAAAACAATGAATGAGAAGTTTCTCATTTTCTAAGTACATCGACATTCTGCGACAATACATGGTCAAGTAAGCCTCAGGACATGTAGTCCCATCATATTTATCGAAGTCAGAGGTCTTGAACTTTGGAGGAATTGACAAGTTGGATACCAGGCTCAGGTCTCTAGCATCTATGCCTCCATGGGTGTTCCCTTCTTGGAAGGTCCTAACGATCTCCTCTAACTTGTCACAACGATCTTCAAGTTTTTTGTTCATGTTGACCTTATCAGCAATTTCATCAAGGTCCAGAACCTCATGATCATGCACTACCCCAAGGTTGACTACTGGCTCAGTTTGTGCACGAGCAGAAGATTCTGCAAAGTTGAGTGGGTATTCGACTTGAACGGGGAGGCCCATCTTGGTATTCCAGGGTAAATCACCTGAAACTGTGGTAAAGTGTTAACATTTTATGGGTTATCTTGAGCATCAGGGTCTTTGAACTCAAACATGGCCGCAATCTGACCAACCGTCTTCCTGTGCGCCAATTCAATCTCATGTTTCAAGTCACTCTCAATCTTATCCAGCTTGTCCTGAGTACTCATGTGGTTGATTTTGAGAGATGTCATTCTATCTTCAATACTTTTGTCCATTGCTCTGGTTTTGGAACGGGTGCAGTATTTGTGACTTGTTATTTTGAATTTTTTGTTTGGGTAAATTATTTCGATTAAAATCTTATGTATGCAATGATATTAATCTAACACAAAATAAAAAAAGAAATGCAAAAGAAAAAAGAAAAAAAATGAATGTAAGCAAAAGGCCATTGATTCCATAAAGTAATTGCTCAAAGAATGAACTATTTATTGGATGGAAAAATCTTTATTACAATAACTCCTCTCTCTTTTTTACAAATATCTTTCTGCCCGAATACCTAATCCTTCATTTCCTCTATCAGCCATATAAGTCTTAGTCCCACCTCACCAACTGGCCTGACATACTGGTAGAGAGCCATAGCTTCAGTAGCTAACATCTTTACATGCTTAGCCACATCTTGTATCTGAGTCATGACGCTTTTGTTAAATTCATCTCGTTCTTGGAACTCTCTGACATTGTCCCTAAGCCGAGTAAACCAATAGTCATTGCCCCTTTCATTGATATCTTCGAGAACCAGAATCTTTGTCATGTACTCCTGAATAATGCCTTCCATAGCTTCTACTTGCTCCTTCAATGTATCATTTTCACTTAGACTGGCCTGGAGCTCGATATAAGTATGATGATTCTGGAACCTGTGCAGTGAATGAGTCAGGTCTGCTACCTTGGCTTGCAACTCAACAATGGAGGCTTGGCTCTGCTTTAACTTCTTATTTGTCTCGTCACATACCCTTTGCAACTCAAACAAACGGACCTTGTTGTCATGGGCTTTCCTCTTCTATGCAGTAACATTTTCTTTTTCTTTTTCAAGGGTCTGCTTGTTATTTCCATTCTCAACTACCTGTTTCACTCTTTTCTTTTCATCCATCAGCAATCGTTTATATTTTTCAACTTCTTTCTTGCCACGCTATCTTTCTTTTCTCACAGCTTACTCAATTTCTTGCCTCCACTGCTCTGGAGTCTTTCTCAAATCAGCATTTCGAACTGTAGCCTGAAATTTGAGAAAATCCACCATCTGAATCTCAAATTTCGTTTTTAACTCCTTGTACAGCTTCACTACCCGATCTGTCTCTCCTTTATACTTATCCACATCTAGGTTTGCCTCAAATAAGTCCTTCGTGCGTTAGCTTTGTAGGTCTTCAATCTCAGCCTTGGACCTTTTCAACTCGGCTCTTAGAATATTAGCTTCAGACGGGAACACCTTCATATGTTCCTCCAAGGATTTAGCTTGTCCCAGAGTTGGTGGTAAAAAAATTTTATTCATTCTGACATGTCTCCAAACATCATAATCAAGGGTGAACATACACTGATTGTCGAACTCGATTTCCATGAGGTAGCAATGCTTCCATGAATCGTTAATAGTTTGGATCTTTTCTCTGAACTCTCTTTGGAACTCAAATTCTGATAAATTAAGACCCGTAGTGAATGGGACAAACTGTCGAGAGCCATACTGTCGCGACACTAGTAAGGGGGCACAACCAATTCCACCTCATAGGCCTAACAACATCAAATAATCATAATCCCCACACCTGTACAACACCTTGGTGCGGCCCATCCATGGAACTCTCCATACAATGTCCTGATCCTGGCGATCCCGGAAGATATCAACCCACTTGTTTCTCTTAGCTACCGGCCACTTATTTGCCAAAAATTCTCGGAGAGGAGAAAAATTTGGGGAATGTATATTAGACAAGGCCAGGGTCGGACACTTCCAGAAATGGATAAAGGCCCAGACTTGGAGCAAAGGTGCATGTCCTCTAAAACGCACACCTTTCAGCTTTAGACATACATTCAAAGATATGAATGTTTCTGCTAGTACAGCTGGCACTGGGTTGGTTTCCCTTTTCAACTGCTCAAAGAAATCTAACATGGCCACATCGATATTGCCTAATACCCTTAAAAAGATGACCAAACCGTAAATCGCTATGGCCAAGATATCCACTCTCTTTTCCTTATCTGGATGAGTGGGAATTATGTTTCGGATGCTCCACCACGAGAATAAAAAGCTGCCCCCTCTTTTCTGTATCAGTCCTTTTACCCAACCATCCCCCATGCCAGCAAAAGATTTGAGCCTCGAGTGAGCATTCTTGTTCTTAAGAGGTTTAGCATAGACTCGGTCCTTCTTCACCTTGCGTAGGTTGAAAAGTGCAAAATACTCCTCAAATGTAGGCATCATATCTTCTTCATTAAAAGTAAAACAACAGTACCCAGGATTCCAAAACTGAATCAATGCTTTGAGGAATGTTTCATCCACCTCCACACGTAGCAGATATGCTATGTCACCATAGGTATCAAAGAACAACTATTTTGTTGCATAGTCAAAACGACCCCATATCTCTCGTAACTCGTGTACATCGTTCTGTTTGACACTTATATGGGCGTACTATGATGTTTCTATCTCGTGATCAACTATCAAACTATCTCCATGTGCTCGCTGGTTGACCTCAGACCAGTGACGTACATCCGCATTGTCTTCTTCCTTTTTTTAGGTACTTCCTATCCATGACAAGAGTTGTTTTCTAATCGAGCAAATGTCTTGAGAATCAACCCCTTCTAGATATGGAATGAAGGTGCAAACATGCAAAACAAAGACAATACAAGAAAAGGAAATGATTAATACTTCAAAAAAATGCAATAAGGTCCAAAATAATTTCATTGTACAAATAGTAACTGGGCAACGCATTCCAACACTTTTGGACATGTCTCCACGGGCCATTCCTACGAAATAATTTTAACCAAAATCAAAGCATAGGGTTTTCTGCATGGCTCTAATGAGGTAGGCTTCTAAATTCACACGCGTGGTTTGGTTCTAAAAGGTTCCCGAATTGTAGGCTTCACACGCTGTCCCCTACTAAGGGTAGCAATGCCCCTGATTCTCTCCCATTATAGGCTTCAAACGAATCAGGTTCAATTCAGAGGGACCCACTCCTATGCCCATACGATGGATCAATATCCACACGGGAACATAGAGCGTGGGCAACAGAGGTACTTGCTAGGCCCATACGGAGAATCAATATTCCCACGAGAGCAATAGCGTTTTCCCCTACTTAAACGATTGGGACAAAGCTCAGGCTTAGAGCTTGCTTTTAAGTCTTAAATGCGTAAAATAAAATTAAACATATAAACAGACAATTAAGTTAAGCTTTATTTAAATTCGCAAATTCTGACATTAAAACAAGATGTAACCGACTTGTGGCTTGACTCTTTTTTTGTCAAAAAACAAAAATGTCCCCCGCGGAGTCGCCAAGTTGTTGCAACCTTTTTTCGAGGCCTTGACGATTTTTTTTAAATAAAGTCAAAACAACGGAGTCGCCACCAATCTTTTTTTGGAAGGTGTGATTGGATCACCTAAAAACGGATTATTTTAATAAAATTATTTTATTTTATTAAAAGAACAATTTTGGTCTACGAAAACACAAAAACGGGTTCGGGAGTCTGTTACACGTAGGGAAGGGTTAACACCCCCACAACGCCCAAAAATTGGTACATTGACGGTTATCAAAGGTTTTAAAGTCGAATTTTGCGAATCAATGTAAAGCTTAAATTATTGTTCGTTCATAAGTTTAATTTTACTTTAATGGCCTTACTATTCGAAAATGAACTCTAATCACCGCCAACACTTCTGACGCTAACCCGTCATTTCTGCCTAGTAAGACACCACATTACTTTAATTTCACTTTTCAACAAACAAATAAAGAAACTTGATTTGTTGAAGATTTTTATCTATTCTAAGTTAAAATTTATTAATCTTAAAAAAATCTAAGCATTTTTCTTATTTGAGGGTTTAAATTTTATTAAGCGTGTTTTATTTTTTTGTGAAGAAAATTTTATTACAAAAAAGTCTCTATCTAAGGCTGGAAGAACCTATTCCTAAGGCCAACTTAATACTAAGCAAACAAAAGAAAAATAAGAAAAAGACAAATTAACTCGAATTTTTTTAAGGGGCTTAGTTTAGTTTTATTTTATTTAGAAAAGACTTTTATTATTTAAAAACCCTTTTTATTTTTGAGTTTATTTGAAGAGAGGTTTTTTTTGTTTGCTTTTATTCTTTTTTATATTCGAGAAGTTTTTTTATAATTTGAAAAGGTTTTTATTCTTTTTTGTTTTAAAGCTTTTAATTTGAAATGTTATTTTCTTTTTATGTTTTATAGTTTTTTTATTCAAGATATTATTTCTTTTTTGTGTTTTAAAGCTTTTTATTGTTTGTTTAAATATTTTGCTACTTTTCTTTTTAAGCTTTTTGATAATTTTGGAAAAGAGTTTTATTTTAAAAAAAGTGTTTATTATCTTGTGTTTTCAAAAAAGTTAGTTTATTTTTTTTAGAAAAAAAAACTTTGTTGTTTTTATATATATTTTAAAAGACTTTATTTATTTTTTAGAGATAAAGGCCTTACTTTGGTTTTTTTATATATTTTAAAAAAATAAATTCTCATTATTTTAAAAGGGACCAAAATTGGAAGAAATAAATGGGGTTGTAGTAATTAAGTGATCGTTTTACGATGATTTTAAAATTTATTTTCAGATTGAAAGAAGTATAAAAAATTGTGGTTTTAAAATTAATTGACCCTTTTTATTCACAAACACAATTTTCACATCTTTTAAAAGTTAAGTGGATCAAACACCCTTTCTATTAAAAAACAACAAATGTTCTTAACAAGAACCAAAGGAAGAACAATGGGGTGGAACCACCGTGCCAACCGCCATCTGTCGGCGCCGACCGCCGCTTGTCGGCGCCGACCGCCGCTTGTCGGCGGTGGTTCCTTTATATTATATTTTTTGAGCCAAAACAACCACATGAACACTAAACATTAGAATATTAACCAAACAAACAAGATCAAAACATCCAAACCAACATCAAATGCATCCTGAAAAAGAAAAGCATTAACCAAAAAATAAAATGACTAAATTTGAAATGAAAAAAGGGAGAAATTATACCGATGAAACGACGAATTTCTAGCTTCTATTTCCCACGAAAATTCGAAACAATGCTGCACAAAACTCGAATAAATTCCAGCAACTTCCCAATAATTTTTAGAGTATTTTTCTGAGTATTTTCGGATCTATTTTTTCTTCTAATTTATTAGTGTGTATAACAATGGTGAAAGGGGGTTTTATAGGGTTCTAGGGCTTGAATTCCAAGGCATAAATTGGATTCTTATCCCTAAATTCGAGCCAAAATCAGATAATAACTTGATTTTCGGTTGAATTCCAGAAAATAATCCAATTTGGCTCAGATTTGGGGATGAATTTACTCCTAATATCGAGCTAGGGTTTGACCCTTTTTTCCTTCCAATTTGCAGGTGACCGGTGACGACGGTGGACGGTGACAGCATGGGCGGCTTCAGCGTGGGCTGGTGGATCGCCTAGCACCACTGGAGGCAGTAGCTACTATTGTATTTGCGAACAGGGGACTGGGGAGGAGCCAACCCGCGCGTGGCGGTGCGAGTGGTCCTCCCTCCCTCCTTTATTTTTATTTTTTTGATTAAATCTGATCCAATTTGTCCTTTGATCCCATATGCCCTAGATCCAATGGTTCCCGTTTAAACCTGAAAACAAAAGATTAAATGGGTTAGTTTGAGCCCTTTTATTTAATTTAAAAATGGTTTTGTATTATTATTATTATTATTATTTTCAAGGAATGGGCTCTACAAATTAAAGAATGGACCCTTTAAATTCGCGATGGATTTAAAAAGTGGGTTTTTTAAAAAACTCTTTATTTATTATGGGATAGGTCCTTATTTATTTTAAAAGGTGATTTTTTTATTTCTTTTTATTTCATTTTTTCCTTTTTTTAAAACCATTATTAATATAAAAAGTGAGGGTGAAAAATTAGTGACAACAGAGTCTACCAGTTCTGATTCTTCATCTGAATCAAAGGAAACCAAAGCCAAGTTTGCCAAAGCCAAGTCGTCAGTGACACCTGCTATACATGCGCCATCTGATGCCACCAATGCACCTGTCGCGCCGGAGCCTGCCAAGAAAATGGAGGAAGTTGGAGTCGCCACTACCGTTTCAAAATCGAGCCTGAAAAGAAAGAAGCACATGGCCCATAATCGTGGGTCATTTGTGAGAAGAAAGACCTGTGCCACACGAGAAATAGTCTCCGAAGGGGAGTCACCTTCTATCTAAACTCATTTACATTTCATTTCATTACATTTACATTATCATGCATTTTTTCTATTTTTCTTGTATATATGTGTTGTTTCATGCATTGAGGATAATGCACATCTTGGGTTTAGGGGTGTGCATTTTCTCACATTTATGCCATGCCATACATTTCATGTTTAACTGTTGCCATGCCATTTAGGTCATTTAGATAGATACATATCGAACCACTAAGAAAAAGAAAAAGAAAATTTTGCCTCGTTTTAATCTTGAAAAATGTTAACATTTGTTAGGCAAGTTTAATTTGATCTAGGTGTCTGTCCAATGAGGAAATTTTAATCTTTAGTTATCATGCCATGCCAGCAGAGTAGTATGCCAGGTTAGCTTGGCAATTGATTTCTAGTTTAGGGAACTGAAACTTCACTTTACACGTAGTATGTATCTAGTTCCTTAGCAAACTTAGACTTTTTGAAACTATGCTCAGATTTAAAAGAAAAAGATCAAAGGATGCCAGGGTAAAAGAAACTAATAAGGCAGCAATGTTATGCCAGGGCAATGAAAAATATGAACTCTCCTCTACCTAGGGATAATAAGTTACTTGGGGCTTCATGGTTTGCTCCCTCTTAGTTCTCAAGTCCAAAACCTTAGAGTATGAGTTGAAGAGAAAGCCTAGTGATGTCTAGATTAAGGTAGGGATTCGTGGTATGCTCCCTCTTATCTCTCACGCTAAATAGTGTCACGAAGCAAGCTTAAATTAATGCCAACAGAAACCCTTGGCAAGAAAAAAATGATAAAAATAAGAATCTGAGTTTAGGTAGTAAAATTGGCTAAGGGAGTGAAAGGATACTTGATGCATATTGCCTACACATCATGCACTCTTCATGAACTTAGACTAGATTTATATTGATGCACTTGTATTACTACCTACTTGGCATTATTGCACTGAGATACCGAGGACAGAAATAGAGCCAAATTCTGCTTGCCAGCACGTGTTGGCATTCAACCAAAATTTTGTCGAGGTAACATTTTCACAGTTTTTGTTTTTATTTTGATTGCATTACTTTGAGGACAAGCAATGAGTTAGGTTTGGGGGTGTGTTACTATTTTTAATTCCAATCTTACAATGCTTTTGCTTGTTTCTAGGTACATTTAGTTACATTAGGATGTTAAAACCATGCATTTGCATAAGGAGTTTAGAATTCTGTCTATGTCCGTGTGAAGGGTTATTTTGTTGGCAATTTTGCAGGTTTGGCATAGGATTTGGCCCAGAAAAGCAATACAAGAAGGAATGCCAGAGAGAATGCCGGGTGCTGTTGGCACAGATGGACCAGACAATGCCAAGCACCGGTTGGCAGAGAAGTGAACTTGATGCCATGCCAAGAGGCTGTTGGACCTCGAAAAAATAGGATAAGATCAGGCTCCAGAAAGGTAGTAATTGGATCAATCTCCAAAAAAAATAGCAGATAAGATGGTGCCAAGAATGGTTGGCAGATCCATGCCAAGTTTGGATGCCAAGGCAGCGTCAGCAGTATGACGTCAGCACTAATCTGATCTGCTCTTATTCAAATTGGGATAAGATGATTATCTCTTATCCCTTCAGCATTTGAAATTCAAATGAGGAGTTTATCCTATCACTTCCTTGCACACCTATTTAAACACCAACCAAGGAAGATCTATGAGAGTGATTGATAGACAATCGGAGTGAGGAGTTGGTGTGCAACGATTGACAACTTGCTGCACCTTGGAAGGGTGGTTCGACCAGCTTGGCTGAGAAGCCTGGATCTTGAAAGGCTGCATCGAGAGACCCCTTCTAGCCCATTTTCTCTTTCAAGCTATTTTATTTTGTTTTAAATGATGATGTACTTGGGAAACATTTTTGGTTTTTTGGTTAAGTCCCTCACCATTAACTAATTTCATAGTTGGTAGGGGTGTCTTGCGTTGAACACTATTTCATGTTTTAGTTTTAATAATAAATATGCCTTTGGCATTGTTTTATCTATTCGGCATACTTTACTGTTTCCTAAATACTATTCCAAGCGAGAGCTGGCACTGTTGGCCTATTGCTCCTCAATATCTTAACAGACTTGGGGTGGCAATGATCAAGTTGTTGAATACTAAGGAAAGAAGCTTCGAGAGAAGTCGTTCAAGTAGATGAACTTACTTTGGGAGTGAAATCTACCCCTTAGGAGTATAGATTGGATCTTAATCAAATTGGTTTATTTGAAAGCATGCACTATAGAGATATAGGGGTTTTTACATGATCAATTTAGGGCAAGGATCATCGAGAGAGGCTTTGCTAATTTTGAATCTGCTCGGCAAACAATGCCAAGACAGGTTGTTATTAAAGGCTGGCACGACATGAATAGCGTGAAAACCAGGCATTCCCTGCCAACGCTCATCATTCATTAAAGCACCTTCTTTGCCAATGTCTTACTTTAATTTACTTTCATTTATTTTATTTTTCAATTATTTTCGAAACCACTTTAAAAGAAACAACTTTTTCTCAAGGCAAGTAACAATCAAAGACAATTAGATTCCAAGTCAATCTCTGTGAGATCAATACTCAGCTTAACTGCTGTATTACTTGCAGACCGTGTATACTTGCACGCAAAAGACTCATCTTGGCACTGTTTTATACTTTTCCAATACATATCTTCTGCCCCCTCTTGCCAGCATTCACTTAAATAGTCTACAGTACACTTGGGAAAAAGGAAACTTTGCTGCAACCAATATCCGTGAACGGTTAGATAGGGGGTGGTGAATAGTGCATGGTGGAATTTATTTCCATCCTTTTCTCTGACCTATTTAACATATTCAATGCCTGATCATTGCCCACTGTTACTAGATACAGGCATGAACCTTGCTACGCTGTGACATTGGCTTTTAAAATTTGAGGCCGCTTGGTTAGTCGATGACTCTTGTGAACAGGGGGTTCGGAGGTTATGGGAAAAATCATTGGGACTAGTCCCGGATCGTTTGCGCACTGTTTGTAAGGGGTTTGCTTGTTGGTTTCGCAAGCTACACTACTCCCGTAATGTTACTACATTGGCTCTAAAGAAATGTTTGGAAGTTTTGTCTGAACTCACTCCAACTAATGATACACTGGAGGAAATTATTGAGACTAAATTGGCACTTAATTTGTAGATTGATAAATCTGAGCTATATTGGGAACAAAGGGCTCGTGCTAATTGGCTCAGGCATGGTGATCAGAATATTGCATTTTTTCATCTTTTTATTTTCCATAGAAAACGTGATAACAGAATCTATTTCTTGCATAATGACCAAGATGATCGGGTAGAGATGGAAACGGATATTCATACAATTGCAAGTGACTATTTTTCCTCTATTTTCATTTCTGGTAAAATGAATACGTCTTTACTAGATGCTTTTGATAAAAGAGATGTATATCACGCTTTACAATCAATGGGCCCTCTCAAAGCTGCTGGGGAATATAGCTTAGGAGCAATTTTTTATTAGCGATTTTGGCATATTCTAGGAGATGCAGTGTTGGATTTCTGTATTGGACTTCTTAAAAGTAACTATGACATGCAATTGGTGAATCGAACACACATTGTTCTCGTACCAAAAGTGAGTGATCAGTTCAATATGACTCACTACCGCCCCATTAGCCTATGCAATGTCATCTTCAAGATTGCTACAAAAATGTTGGCAAATCGTCTTCAAAGCGTTCTTGATCTTTGCGTTGATAAAGCCCAGAGTGCTTTCATCCCAGGCTGTTCACATTAATTTTAGTTATGAAATCAGTGGCTTTTTGAGCAAAATCAGAACCTTTGGGGCCTTTATGTAAATCGGATAAGTGGAGACCCTTCCCTTGTGTTTTTCCCCTTTTGAGCATGGTTTATAACCATACTTTTCAGATTAGGTTTTGGGGGTTATGCCATTTGAGTTTTCGGCAGCCACCTACTCACTCTTTCTTTTCCCAGCTTTTTTTGAAAATAAACCCATCTCTCTTGTGTTTCCAATTAGGCTTCGGTGAGTCCTTGCCGCCGTCCATTTCTCTCGTCGTTATCGCCATCGCGACCAGCATTATATCGCGAGTCAACCCCGACCATCGGGTCACCCCTCAGTGGCTCCGGTGAGTCCTTGCCGCCGTCGTTCTCTACCCTCTCATATGTTCATGTAAGTGGGAAAAGCCATCGGAAACCTTTTGTATACCCTTTGTGCTTGAGCGCCACCGCCCCCTCGTCCGTTGTAATAGTGTGGGTAAGCCTTAAATCCATGATCTTGGCTATAAATCAGTGATTTCGAGTTATATGTGTTGTTTGATTTCGGATTCCATCCGTGTTGTGGCCGTGAATGACCATTGTGGTTATATTTTTTTGTGTTTTCGGTGAGCCGTCACTGTCCTTGCCATTTTGTGCTGTCATCTTTGGCATCTATCACCTACCGCCGCCGTCAAGGGTTTCTGAAAACCCTAGCTGCTTTGTGAGTTACCCTTGTGAATGGGTTATGAAGTGTTGGCTACAACATTAAGTGTGTGTTGGACCATCAGATCTTTTTCATTGTCAAGCCCAAGTTGAATGTTGTTTGGTTGAACCAAACCTGTTGTGCATAGCCCCTATTTGTGAGGCCCAGCTGCTGTACCAAATCTGAACAAGCCATTGGAGAGCCCAAATCTGAATCGGTTGAGTAAGCTGAACCGAACCGTGTGAACTGGTCAAACTGAACCGTTAACAGGACCCGACCCGTTGACAGGGCTCGACCCGTTGACCTTGATGATGTCAATGTTGACCAGAGTTGACTTTTACTAGTTAACCTTGACCAGTTAAGTCAGCGTTGACTTTGACATTAAACTGTTGACTTTGACTTTGACCTAGAGTTGACTTTTTCAGACAACTTCCTTCATAACATTTATCGACGTCCTGAGTTCGAATCCGCGACCTGTTTTGTTATATTCGAACCTGAAAGCCTTGTTCCTGTTTTTTGCAATTTATTTGTACTTAGTAATTCTAGAAGAATGGAATGGTGGTTTGACCCGAGTTATTCTCGTGTTCAGGTATCGACTCTGAGGCCGACGAGTTACCTTTTTTGCCTGTTCAGTCTGACCGTGCACGTTCTTTGAGGTCTCCACGTGAGTATACCTTCAGTTTAGTTCATATGTTTTAGTGGTGGCTTAGCGTCTGTAATAGTTATTAATGTAGTGACCGTATCTCATAGATTCTAATTCAAATAGACTTGAGCGTGAGACTTGTCTTACTCGGCATTAGAGCTTCTACCCGCTAAAGGTGTGTCTCTTCTTGTGCTATAAACTTGTATTTCTTACTATGCTACATACTTGTGTGATATGAGATTTTTATATCTTGTGTGATTATTCTTTGTTGCGATTTGTGAAAGTTTTTGGACATCATGCATAGCATATCGAACTGTGTTTTAACACAAAAAATCAGATTTATCGGATTATAAAATATCATACTTTTGAAATTGTAAAACATCCGATTTATAAAATTGTGCAACTTGAATTTTAATAATTCAAGTTTCGGATGAGATTCAGATTTTAACATTAGCATCATCACATTGGGGATTTACGGATTGAGATTGTTCGGGGAAGTTCAACGGTTTCACCTTTCGGGCTGAATTCCGTTTCAGATCAGTGGTTCCACCCTTCGGGCTAAGTTCTATTTCGGATGGTGACGATGGAGAGAGTAGGTTCTGGGAACCTTACTCTTGGGTCGGTGTATCGGAGATTGGGTACTGAGATTTTATGTGCATCAGACATCATTTCATTGTGATCAAATTTATTGTGATTTAAGGTTTTTTCAAAAGACTTTATCAGAAAATAAAAATCACTGTTGTGATTTTGTGTTTGTTTTCACTTTAAAGACACACTAAGATCTTTAGCTTACACCCCAATAGTTCTTCTTTCAAATTATCAGATTTATTAAGCGACTCAGTACTTGAAGCATCTCATATTTTTATCAAATAAATTACCATCAGTATGAACTTTACTTCAACATTCAAATGTTATTATTTTGTTATTTGGGACATTATGTATAAGGTTATTTTCAGATATTTAATCAAATTATCGAAACGATGTTAAACGACTACGTTTTATAATGAATGAAATGTTATCGAGTTTAATTACTTTAATAACAATATGTAAATTTAAATTTTTTAAACCTAAGATTTATAACTTGAGAGACAAGTTTTCAAACTTGACTCCCAAGATTTAACCTAAGAAATTAGGTTAGATTTAGGGGGCTACATTTAGTGGTATCAAAGCCCGGTTCAACCCTCGGACTGTGAGGCTCACAAAAATTATTTTTAAAATATTTTTGATTTTTGCATGCGTCTGAAATATTTTGGGGTAAATGGGAATTTTCTGAAAAATATACTACGATATTATATGATTTTGACTTTACCATTTTCAATGTGTTTTAAAATTCGAGACTCTAGTATCGAATCTGACTTTAGGCTCTTACCTTTTGTAGATAGTCTACTATGCCACCGCGTAGTAGTTCTAGCTTTGTGATTAGTCGTGGTCGTGTCCGAGGCCATACCGCCGCTTCTAGTTATGATCATCCACCTTCTGTTGAGCAAACAGAAATTCTGAATGAGATATCGGATAATGAGAACGAACCGTTGGGAGGCCATCAGACTCAGAGTAATAATTGTCAAGACGTTGAGGATTTTGAGACAGTTCAGTTGGATAGTGCCACGGTGAACCGTGAGTTGCTGTGTTATCTCTGCCAGTCAGAGGGTTTGAAGAAACCCATATCTACAAAATTTATAGTTGTTGGAATGAAATTGTTTGATGGTAAAACTAGTACACATCTAGCTGATGCAGAGTATTGGTTGAAGAAATTACAATGAATGTTTGTTGAGATGAGTTACCTTGCCAATTGGAAATTGAGGGTCGTTGTAGCATTACTAGAGGGCGAAACACAGAATTGGTGAGAGTCAGTGATAGATATCGTTCCTGTTAGTCATATCACATAGAAGTATTTTCAACAGGCATTTCAGGATCGATATGTTTGAGCTAAATTCTAGCGAAGTGCCACAATGATTTTATGAATTTGAAACAAAATGATATGTCGGTGAATGACTTTGAGATAGAGTTTAGGAGATTGGCCAAATATGCTTATGCGTTAGTTGCGATTGAGAAAGATATATGTGATTGGTTTTTGGAATGGACTTCACCTATCGATTCAGAAAGATGTTGCTATGCATTAGGATAAGGTGTTCAGCGATCTGGTTCGACGAGCTAAGAATACTGAAAGGTAAAATACGCTTATGAAAGATAAGGAACTTCAGAATTTTGATCAAGATAGGAAGTAACCAGACACATCTGCTCAACCAAGCTTTGTCAATTCGTATGGAATGAGGCCTAGGGATGAGTTTGTTACTTCGAGTTATTAGAATGTGAGACCGACAGCATCGACAGTTCTGACTGGTAGCGTGAGTAGTTTAAAAGTTTCTCGCCCTATTTCTGTATATAATTTCTATAATAAGGAACTTAATGGAGAGTGAAAATGGAAGGAAAGAGCGTGTTTTATATGTGGTTCCTAGGATCATCACCTAAGAAATTGTCCGCGTCCACCTGTTAGTTTATTCATTAAGAGCCAGTCACAAGCATTAGTTCAGGCACCTCATGGAGGTCGAGGGTAGATTAGGTTAGCCGCTTCTGGTACTGCTAATAAAGGTAGGCCTGCTCAGAGTAATTTATCAGCTTGATCCGAGATTAGACGATCATGTTTAGTGTGTCCGACCGGAGCTTGTGTTGGTTAGGAGAATGCATCTGAGGTCATAGTAGGTACATTTTGATGTATCCGGTCCGTGTCGTTGATTTGATGGATTATGAATTCAGAATGAGAAAGTATATGTGAGTGCCAGTTTTGAGATCTGTTCCTAAGATCGAGAATTTTGAGGACGAAATTTCTTTTAAGGGTGAGAAAGTTGTAACACCCCAAATTTTTGCCTAAATTGAAAACTCTAATTTTGAAATCCCTAATTCAATAAGCCTAGAATTTAGGAATTTTATATTTAAAACCCTAATTAAGAGTTGTGAATTTGATTGAAGTTTAGTTATGAAATCAGTGGCTTTTTTTAGCAAAATCAGAACCTTTGGGGCTTTTATGTAAATTGAATAATTTGAGACCTTTCCCTTGTGTTTTTACCCTTTTGAGCATGGTTTATAACCATACTTCAGATTAGGTTTTGGGGGTTATGCCATTTGAGTTTTCGGCAGCCACCTACTCACTCTTTCTTTTTTCAGCTTTCTTTGAAAATAAACCCATCTTTCTTGCGTTTCTGATGAGGCTTCGGTGAGTCATTGCCACCGTCCGTTTCTCTCATCGTTATCGCCATTGCGACCAGCATTATCTCGTGAGTCAACCTCGACCATCGGGTCACCCCTTAATGGTTACTATTTTCGAGATTGCGAAGGGAAACCGTTCGACTTCTCTCTTGTGCTTGCGTCTCTGCCGTTCTCCACCCTCTCATATGTTCGTGTAAGTGGGAAAAGCCATCAGAAACTTTTGTATACCCTTTGTGTTTGAGCGCCACCACCCCCTCATCTGTTGTAATAGTGTGGATAAGCCTTAAATCCATGATTTTGGCTATAAATTAATGATTTTGAGTTATATGTTGTTGTTTGATTTTGGATTCCATCCGTGTTGTAGCCGTGAATGACCACTGTGGTTATATTTTTTTGTGTTTCTGGTGAGCTGTCGTCATCCTTGCCATTTTGTGTCGTCATCTTTGGCATCTATCACCTACCGCCGCCGTCAAAGGGTTTTTGAAAACCCTAGTAGCTTTGTGAGTTACCCTTGTGAATGGGTTATGGAGCATTGGCTACAACATTAAGTGTGTGTTGGGCCATCAAATCTTTTTCATTATCAAGCCCAAGTTGAATGTTGTTTGGTTGAACCAAACCTGCTGTGCATAGCCCTTAATTGTGAGGCCTAGCTGGTGTACCAAATCTGAACAAGCCATGGAGAGCCCAAATCTGAATCGGTTGAGTAAGTTGAATCGAACCGTGTGAAGTGGACAAACTGAACCGCTCTTATGTACCGAACCAGATTTGACCCTAAACTGCACTAGAATCGTTGACTGTTGACCAGACCCGACCCAACCCTTGCCTGGACTTATCCCGTTGACTGAACCTGACCCGTTGACTAGACCCGACCCGTTGATCGACCCGACCTGTTGACCTTGATGATGTCAGCGTTGACTAGAGTTGACTTTGACCAATTGACCTTTGACCAGCCAAGTCAGAGTTGACTTTGACTTTTGACTGTTGACTTTAATTTTGACCCATTGTTGACTTTTCCAGACAACTTCCTTCTTGACATTTCACGACGTCCTGAGTCCGAATTCGAGTCCTGTTTTATCATATTCAAACCCGAAAGCCCTATTTCTACTTTTTGAAATTTATTTCTACTTAGTAATTCTAGAAGAATGGAATAGTAGTTTAACCCAAGTTATTCTCGTGTTCAGGTATCGACTCTGAGGCCGACGAGTTACCTTTTTCGCCTATTCAGTCTGACCGTGCACATTTTTTGAGGTCTTCACGTGAGTATACCTTCAATTTAGTTCATATGTTTTAGTGGTGGCTTAGCGTCTGTAATAGCTATTAATATAGTGATCATATCTCATATATTCTGATTCAACTAGACTTGAGCGTAAGACTCGTCTTTCTCGGCATTAGAGCTTCTACCCACTAAAGGTGTGTCTCTTCCTGTGCTATAAACTTGTGTTTCTTTCTATGCTACATACTTGTGTGATGTGAGATTTTTATATCTTGTGTGATTATTCTGTGTTGCGATTTGTGAAAGTTTTTGGACATCATGCATAGGATATCGGACTGTGTTTTAACAAAAAATTAGATTTATCGGATTATGAAATATCAGACTTTCGAAATTGTAAAACATCCAATTTATAAAATTATACGACTTGAATTTTAATAATTCAAGTTTCGGATGAGATTCAGATTTTAACATTAGCATCATAACATTGAGGATTTACGGATTGAGATTGTTCGGGGAAGTTCAGCGGCTTCACCCTTCGGGCTGAATTCTGTTTCATATCAGTGGTTCCACCCTTCGGGCTGAGTTCCACTTCGGATGGTGACGATGGAGAGAGTAGGTTCTGGGGAACCTTACTCTTGGATCTGTGTATCAGAGATTGGGTACTGAGATTTTATGTGCATCAGACGTCCTTTGATTGTGGTCAGATTTATTGTGATTTAAGGTTTTTCAAAAGACTATCAGAAAAATAAAAATTACTGTTTTGATTTTGTGTTTGTTTGCACTTTAAAGACACACTAAGTTCTTTAGCTTACACCCCAATAGTTCTTCTTTCAGATTATCAGATTTATTAGGCGACTCAGTACTTGGAGCATCTCATATTTTTCTCAAATAAATTACCATCAGTATGAACTTTACTTCAAACTTTCAGATGTTATTATTTTTTATTTGGGACTTTATGTAATTCGGACTTTGGAATTGTTTATAATTTAGGTTCAAATGGACGCATGCATGTATAAGGTTATTTTTAGATATTTAATCAAATTATCGAAACGATGTTAAACGACTACGTTTTATAATTAATGAAATGTTATCGAGTTTAATTACTTTAATAACAATATGTAAAATTAAAAATTTTAAACCTAAGATTTATAACTTAAGGGACAAGTTTTCAAACTTGACTCCCAAGATTTAACCTAAGAAATTAGGTTAGATTTAGAGGGCTATAGGTAGTGGGTATGGGGATGGATTTGAGAATGTACCTATGTGAGCAGGTGTAGATTTCAAAATTGTACCCGCCGTGGGTGGTGGGTAGGTGGTGGATATAAAAATTTTAGGTGGGTATTGGTATGGGGAAGGGTATCCGCACCCGCCCCACCCATTTGCCATCCCTATTAAGGGCAGGGACCAGGGCCGGCTATAAGGGGTCCCCAACTAGTTTAGGCCCCTAAAATTTAATTCTTTATATTTTTGGTTTCTAGAGCTTCGCTTTAACTAATCCAAACTGACCCACGACACGCACCTGGTTTTGGTAGGTAAGTCTTCCAAAGAAGATTTTTTGCATACAAAACGCCTCGAACTCGAGATTTGCTTAAGCAATACCAAACTACTTACCATTGGGACCAACCCGTTGTTAATTGGTCATATTTTTTAAATCTTTTTTTTTAATTTACCAAGGAAATGATAGGCAGTCGATGCTTGATCTCTGTCGGATATGGTTAGCTTCATCGGCATCCTCCATGGGAGTGCCTACTCCAACTGCGACTCTGGGGCTGGGGACTGTGCATGGACCAATTTGGTGGATTCCGCCACCTAAAGTTTCATTTAAAAAAAAATATTAACGGTTGTTACCTCAAAATAATAACGAAATAAATTTTAGGCACCTATCTTGACAAAAATTGGACACCTAAAGCAAAATATATATGTGTATAGTTAGGTCACTTATTTTTTTCGTTAAGACTTAAAGAATATTAAATTAATTGTTCAAAATAATGATATATACTCTTGTTCGATAGGAGTTCATTTTCTAATTTTTACTCAGGGCCCCGAAAATCTTCGAGTCGGCCCTGTCAGGGACGGAACATGGAAGGTGTCGTTGCCCTTTCTAAAAAAATTTGGTATAATAATATTTTATATATTTTTAAACTTAAATATTAGTTAAATAAAACATTTGCTTTTTTAAATTTAAAACTTAATATACTTAATTTTTATCTCTTTTAATATTTAATTTTAACTCCCTCTCGGTAGGAGACAAGACATTTACATGAAAGTGACTTTTTATTATCTATACAAAGGACTTTTCTATTAACCATTTTCCCCACTGTGATTTGTTGTTCGTAACTTGTATTCTACCGACAAACTAACTCCCTCAAAAAATGATTCACGCCTCTGGTCTTATTGTTTTAATCTTTTTTTTTTCTCCTTCCTACACTTAAGGGTAATCAAAAGATTGAAGCTGCAACTTCATATTATTCGGTGCAAAACATTGAGTTAAAAGTTGTTTTCAAAAACCACATGACTTTGGTGAAGTGGCAAGGATCTTTCCTATTTTAATTAGTGATTAAGGGTTTGATTCTCGTCTTAAGTATTGAGCAATTTTAATATTTGTGATTACCGTCTACTCCTATATAGATCAATAGAACGCAAAAGAATTAGTCAGTAGGCTCGCTCTACTGGACAGTGGACACATTGAAGAAGAAAAAAAATTGTTATCAGTTAGTACAACGTATTGTGTCACAGTATTGTCGCTTAACATCTTCAGATTTTTTATTTTATTTAAAAAATCCTCTAAATTTCTTAAAAATTCTATAAAAACTTATAAAAATATAAAATATATTTTTTTATAAAAAATCTATAAATATCATATGATGGAAGTGTAGTGTTTATTTGCCAGCAATATCTAAAAAATTATCATGATTTAATGGTCAAAATTGATCAAAGTACTTAATTGGTTCAAGAAATATATTGAATGAAAAAAATTCAATAGCTGAATTGATTTTTTTTCAAAAATTCAAGGGCATCTTACGCCCTTAACCCTAGGTTCATCTCTAAACAAGGTCTCGTAATCGTAGACATAAATTGATATAAAACTACGTACACATATGCATGTGTCTTTATCTATTGATCATAAATACTTGTTACTAGTACCGGATGCCACAACTGCAGTAATATTTCAAGACAGATCAAGTATCTCAATATCAAATTTAGATGTTAAAATTTTAAACAAAATCATATTCGAGATGAATTGTAGCGACATGAGAGACACACGAATCAAAGCGAGACGAATAAAAATGGTTGAACACCATACCGTTATCATCCCTAATAACATCTGGGAAATTCAGATCTCAATCTTTACATTGTTTTCTTTCCCAAACTACTACAATTTATCAATCTCCTTTCTAAAAGACAAGAAGAAATTATTATTGCAGTTTAATTTACATAAAATACTGTTTTTATTACCACTAACATTTTGCAAGTGAATAAAAGCCCATGGTGGCTCGTTGGTTAGGCGAATTTATAATACCAAAGACCATAGAATTAATTACCAATAAGTTGCATTCGGATCAACACTTTTGCTTATTTAATTAACAACTTGGATTAAATATTAAACTAAGATTTTAAAAGCTAAAACATCAAGTTGAAAGATATAACCACAATATTTTACAGATACACATTAGTAGATATTTAAGACTTTTTTAATTGATATCTAAGACTTTTTTATACTATTAGGGTTTTAAAACTTACATGCGAATATCAAGTAGAGAGGGGATGCGTTTCACAAAGTTCGAATTAGACATTGATATCAACCTTTAAGAGACTAAATTGAAATTCTATCATTTTTAAGGGTCCAAATGAAATTTTACATTCAGTAATCACTTGCGAAATTTAGTTTTACAGCATTAACTTGAGTAGATAATGCGATATTATCAATAATATTAAGATTTGATAATATGAAGAAAAAAATCTCAATACCACATATACTAAATTTTACATTACCCTGGTTTTGTGACAAGTTGATTTAATTTTTAATGACTTTAAAACAAGATGAAAAAATGATAAATGTTAATGAATAAAGGGGCAAAGTCACATTGAGAAGTGGCGCATAGGAGAGCCAACAACCGATTAATGAAGAGGAACATAACCAGGATGGTGCTAGAGGAAAGAGAAGATGTGCAGAGGGGGGAATTAAAAAAAACTAATAAAATATCAATTGAACTAATGAGAAGAAACATTAATATTTGGCCTAATCTTATTTTAACCTCTATTTTTTTCTTGAACATTTTAACCCCAATACTAACAGTAAATGACTTGAAATAACGTGACAAATCAACATGTAAGGCACACTGACATAATAGTGTTAGATAGACAAAAGTCTGAATTGACAGAATGACATATCAATCAAAATATAACTTTATAAAGTTATATAGAAAATATAAAATTATTTTTATAAAGTCATTTATTATTAATTCACTAACAGTTTTCATCTCCGAATAGATTATTTCGACCCAAAATAAAATGTTAAAGGTTAAAATATTTAAAAAAATAAAGAACAAAATGACTATCGAATCGAAAGTTAGGAACATGAAAGTTAGGAACATTTTTGAATATTATGCTTTAAATTTTTTAATTAAGATAAAAAAAATTAAATTTTGATCTTAAAAATAAGATCAACCGAGTTGAAAAAATTATTTTACGTTTATTTTGTATAATACTCGATCCAGATAGAGTTACACAAATTAATAACTCAAGCGGGCGCGGCTAATTGGGAATTGATGGGTTGAAGTTGAGGAGAGACGTCCTTTGCAGAAGCATTGAGCCACCTTTGTTTCTGGTGTCCGCGCAGTCTGCCGCCAGCGGACAAAATTGTGTTTTGTCAAACTTTGAATGAGGTCCATAGATTGAGGGGTAACTTTCCACAGCCTTTGCTGTTGGGTTTCTCTATTTATTTTATATTTGTTGGAAAAACAACCCTGCTCTTCACATTCTGTGTGTGATGTCGATTGTACTAGATAAGGGTCATTAAATTAACCAGAAAAATCTACAAAGATAATGTGGGCGAAAAATAAAATGGATTCGGAGGATAATCCATTTGGTCTCTTTCCCTTTGGCTTTTGGCTCTTAAAATAACCAAATAAATAACTAAACTTCGAACGCCATATGAGTTTTGGTCAAGTGGCACTCATATTCACCATTCATATGCACACATCTATACTCCCCTAGTTGCTTCAAGAAATTTAAGTGGAAAACAAGGACGGAGTTAGAATTTAAGATTAAAGATAAAATATAAATATTTGAAAGTGAGTGACAAATTTATAAATAATTTACTTTTTAAAATATATATATATAAAAACAAAGGTAAAAAAAATCCAGCAAAAGTAGTTCCGTCCCCGTGGCAAAGTTGTTTCAGTTGTTCACATACACAATTTGTCATGTATATGTAATTACAAACAACAATATGTCACGCCTAGAAGATGAGAGACATTGAGATATACAAATTGTGGCGTTGCACATTCTATTAGACATGTTTTTTGAGAATAGAAAAAGCTTTGATGAAGCAATTATAGACACTTAGATTCGTAAAACAACCAAAGATTTTCCACGGTGAAGGCATGATGGTAAAGAAGCAATACACGTGACTTGAAAAAGTGCAATTTTCTGATTATTATATATGAAGTGGGTGAACATTTCCGGATGGTATTTTAGAATCATTTCAAAACAATGCTGTTCTTTGCCAATACATGGGGCCAAATTGTTTTGAACCAACTTTTTCAAAGCCGTTGTTATTTTGCTGCATTACTTTTTAGGTTCAACAGTGCAGATGGAAAGAAATAAAATTGTGAAGCACATGGGTTTGTTTATTAGTTACTAACCAAATCCTTGAGCAAATGTAATGATGAAATTAGACATTATGTTTCATACATTCTTATCCGAAACAAATCATTATTACCTAGGTACACATCACAAACAAGTAAATTATATAGTTCAAATCTATGACATAAGTTGAACGGTGAATAGTTCATAGGCCAAACAATAGGGATTCAATCCCATTTGTACAGAACTAGAATAGATCGACTCTAGATCTTGGATAGATGCAACACTTACCCACTGATTATTTTCTACTTTTTGCTGTTGAAATACTTGAGCTATGACCCCCAAAACCATGCAACAACGTCATGTCAGCAACAAACGGTCAACATCTGTTGGCTGACGGTTTCCATCCAATGAGAATAAAAATTGCACGAAAGTGAAAACATTAGAGGCTATTTGCAATAAAAAAAAAAGAATACGAGTTAAAATGACCAAATGGTCAAACGTTAAGAGGGCTATTTTTGACTTTATGTCTAAATTTTTTAAAAATTTAGTTATTTATAAATTTGTCTCTACTTTTAAATATTTATATTTATATTTTATCCTCCAATATCAAACCCTAACTCCGTCCCAACGCAAAACCAAATGAAAAATCTCATCATCTACAAGAAGAAGATGATTCTTTAGTTGGTTTCTTTCTGGGTTTCCTTTGGAAGTGAGGCTCAAGCCTAAAGTCCGCATCCACTTCAGCCCATGATTAGCCTTTGATCATTGGGTTGGGTAACAAATGAAAATCCCAACATCTATAACTTCCCTAACAAAATAAATAAATAAAGTTGCATTCAACGTAACAAAATATTAAAGAGAATAAAAACAATTAAGCAGTTAATCACCAAATCCACCTTGCATTATACTCTTTGTCATAGGCTTTGTTTGGCAATTAGCGAATAGTTAATAACGTACTATATTAGTTCATAGTTGATTACTGATTGCATTAGTTGATTTGACTAGCAGATTGTATTAGCTGATTGTGTAAAAGTGTTTGGTAAAATTAATTGATAACTTATAGTTGTTTGATTATTTAAATAAGCAAAATGACATATAAAGATACGCTTATATTCCATACTTATTTGAATATTTTATTAGTTATCAATATTTTGTATCTATTAATTCTAATACATTACTAAGTGTATTTGAAATATCTATATATGAATTTGTTATTTATACAATTATTTTTAATACAATTTAATTAATTATTAAATTTAAATACAAATATAAATGTATGAGAATGAAAAAAAGTAAAAAGTATTAGTTTACACATGTCACAATGTAAATACATGAGGGTGAATAATTAAAATCAAAAATGTTAAATTTAGATTATTTGGAGTTTTTTTTATAATTGTAAAGGATAAAATGATATTTATAACTCTAATGTTAAAACTTCTAATTACAAAAAGCTCCTATTAGCAGCTTTTTTAAACTTAGATGTTTCACCACAATCCGTTATTCTAATTCGCTAATCATCAAACATTCAAATTAGCAGATTTGACCAGTCAAACCTCTAATTTTAGCTAAAACCATTGTTTACCAAACAAGGCCATAATGTTAAAATTTTCTTACTTTTTAAGCTTTTTTATACAATGATTGGTATCAAATACCTTGGTTGACTAATTTAAATAAAGTATGCAGAAGCCCATTATGGAACACGACCCTCCTAACTTAACATGTTTCATTCACAACATCATAATAAATCTAGTGTTTCATACAAACATAATTTTGACAACACGGTTTTTTCTTGGATATTAAAAAAAAACACTTTTATAGTGCAGGAGAGTAGAGAGTTTGAAACTATTATTTGACATAAGTGTTTAACACATATTCATATCAATAACTTAAATATTATTTTCAAAAATCTAAATATAAGAGAGAGAGAGAGAAAACTTTTAAATTTTCCGATTAAACCCATATTAGTCCTATACTCATCACTGATTCGAGTCCTAATAAGTTAAAAAAGAGAGGAAGGAAAGTGCCCATTAAAAGAAAGAAAATTCAAACTAGTGTTAAATTTTCCAGCCAACTTTCTGTTTGGAGACACCTACCGAATCAATGAGAAAACAAGAAGGAAACAGGGACCAAATGAACAAGCAGAAGAGTGGAAAGGTGATGGCAAAGGCAAACACCAATGGAGTTTTCATAACCGTGTATGTAGAATCATCACCTCCGGTTCCCACCATCATCAAACCACTCTCAAAATCCAATCCCCTCAAGAAAGTCAAGCCAAACCCTGTTCGAAAAAGCCTAAAAGCGGCCAATGTTATGATCGCCGGTATCGGCTCTTAGCGTACACTCATGAACTAAGATCGGCTGATCACGACGACCAAATTCATTGGCCTGAAAGGTGTTCAAGGCACAAACCCAAGGCAAGTTTTTTTTCACTTTTATCAATTAAGTAAATTTCTAGAATTGTATGATCATAATTGGAAAATGATACGGTGAACAGAAATGAAAGTGCCCGATCACGCCAAGAAGAATAGGGATTTCATTTCTGGGGATTTTTCGGAAGACGAAGCGGCGATGGAAGTATCAACGTATTCCTTCGGAGGAGGAAGATAATGAACATTACAGGAGAAGGAAGAAAAAAATATTTGGCCTTGGGAGAAGAAAATTTTGGGTAAATTCATTGTGTATTTGTTTGTTTATGTTCATTTACCAATCGTATATAATTCCGAGATTATTTTAAAAGATTTGTGTTTCACAGAGCAAACTGAAACGGATGTTTTTTTTTAACAATTTTTACTTAGAGAAAAGGGAAGGAAAATTTTACTCATACTAGATATTGAACCGACAACTTAGGGGAATGAGAAGATTATTTAAAACAATGTATTAGATATGAAATGAAGAAATGGTTTGTTTGAAGGGTAAAACTTTGATACACAAGCTGTGTAAAACTAATTTTACACAAGCTTGTATATTTACACTATAACAATTTAAATCTTAAATTCCCTTAACCTTAAAAAATTAAACCATAAACCTTAAACTTTATACACTAAATTCCAAACACTAACCTTAAATTCTAAACTATACAATCTAAACTTTAAACCCTAAACTAAAATCCTAACCCCTACAACTAAAAAGCATGTATAAATTAAAGTTTACATGGCTTGTGTATCAAAATTTTTTCCTGTTTAAAACAATGTATTTGCGTTGAGGATTATTTTGTAGTTTGTTTTTATATAGACGTAACGATATTAGCTATGAAATGAAGAAAATATATTGATACATATATATTGTATAATTTGTATTAATAATATATTTTAGGCATTATTTTAAATATTAATGATATCAGTAATATGTTAAATGTATAACTTAGATAGAGCAATGGACTATTCAAAAAATAGATTGTCTAATGGAAAGATTTCTATAAATTTTTATAGAAATATCTTTTAATTTAATTTTGAAGGTTAAAATTACTAAAAATCTATCGTACGCATAATTTAATAAAGTATACGCTTAAAATATCTTATAGTCGCCCATTAAACATTATATTCATACATTCTTTTCAAATGAATAAAATAATATAATATAATATTTTTACCAAGTGAATCTTCACTGGGTAAAAATTGTTTTTAAATTTAATTTACGGTAAATATGAGTGAATATTCACTTAGTAAAAAAACATAACATGAAAAAAATAATGAGATTGGTGATTTTTATTGGTTGGTCCCATGAATGACGTGGCGGGAATGATCCGTGATATAATTTCTCTAAATGTTGAGACGTGATTATACTCGATTCTTCAGTGTTGTATATTTACCTTTTTATTCACAATTTTATGCGTAGACCTTTTCATCGCTAATGAGTTTTTTTTTATTTTCGGAACGGGATTTGACGTGGATCATTTGAACAAGTAAAAAACTGACATGTGATATTTTTTCAAAAGCAAATATTCTCCAATTTTTTAAGGCATAATACCGATATTGTAAATCACATGTAAAGAGAAGTGTTGACATGTTATGATTTTGTATGTGCTTTGTGTCACGGCCTTAGCCTTTAGTTCACTCGGTCGCTAAGCCGTGCGGCACTTGAAAAGGACTCTTCCCGATCAAGTCAGCCTTTTCCCTCGATTGATCTGCTCAAAATAAGCAAGCAACACATTAGTCTCGCGCCACAAAACCATTCTTCAAGCCATTGGTGAAACCGTGGGGCATAGCGGATGCACACAATCGAATTTGACTTCCCAGTAGGAAAAAAAGAACGGTTTTTATTTTATTAGAAAAAAAGAAACATCTGTTACATTAGAAAACTCACCCGCACCATCGACTTGGGCGGTAGGGGCCGCCTCGATGGTGTGTAGGATACATACATTTACCAGTGGATCAGCCCAAACTCGCATTTGTCCACCCCTACATATATATGAAAAAAACATAATAGAAATGACCCGAGTAAACATTCTATTGTTTGAAACGAGGACACTTTTTCCTAACTAAAGAAATAATTGAAAACAAAGACTCTTCTTCCTAAAACATTGATGTGCTTGAAAATGGGGCATGGTAGAAGTGACTCGGGTTTGTGGCCCCGGAACTCGGTTGTAACACCATGTGAGGGGATGGCCACAACATCCTCCCCACCTAACTTGTCGACGCCCTCGTTGGTCGAGCTGCAAGGAACTCCTCGATTTTTTCTCGCTTGAACGCCTTTAGGTCATGATCTCTCTCCCAACTTGTCTCTTCGGCTCCGATACCTTCCCACTTGACCCGGTACTCACGAGCAGGCTTCTTCTTGGACACCGTAACAAGCCTATCAGCAAGGATCTCCTCAACTCGACGTTCGATGGGGGTTTGGTACAGATGGGGCCCCGATCACTCTGTCCTCGGCTAATATCCGAGGGGCTCGCATGAAAAGGCTTCAAATTGCTCACATGGAACACGGGGTGAACTTTCATCCATGAGGGCGGCTTGATCTTGTATGAGTTATTTCCAACTTTGGCCCAATCGTCATCGGGTCCTTCATAC
Organism: Hibiscus mutabilis; assembly: GCA_019671005.1. Lineage (NCBI taxonomy): Eukaryota > Viridiplantae > Streptophyta > Magnoliopsida > Malvales > Malvaceae > Hibiscus > Hibiscus mutabilis. The sequence continues at coordinate 20,202,097 of CM033713.1, read as the reverse complement.
TTTCGCACCAATCGCCGATCTCTATTCCGTAAGAACATGAATCGTTTCGCCATTAGCTTCACAAGCACTAGATCGCCAACTTTGAATGCTGGTCCCTTCGCCACCACGATCGCCCACTTCTTCATATGTTTTGCAGCTTTCACTAGATAAGCCCGAGCAATCTCTGTATTTTGGCGCCATTCCTTCGAGAAATTAAAAGCTCGGGGACACTTTCCTTTGTATGACTCTAGAGTGGTGTGTGGAAGCCGAATTTCTTGACTGTCACAATTTCAAAGGGGCTTTTATTAGTAGCGAGAACTCTTTTGTGAATTAAAACAAAATTGTGCCACATCCAACAAAGAAGGCCAATTTTTCTGGTTGGCCTGGATAAAATGCCTTAAGTACTCTTCTAACAACCCATTAAAGCGCCTCCGTCGCCCATCCGTGCAGGGATGATAACTTGAAGACAAATTCAGTTTGAATCCCAACATCTTGAATAACTCTCTCCAGAAATTTCCAGTGAACCGACCATCCCTGTCACTAACGATATCTTGTGGGACACCCCAATACTTTACAACATGTTTAAAGACTAATCGAGCTGTCTCCTCCGCCGAAAAATATTGGGGGGCAGGGATAAATGTAGCATATTTTGAGAACCGATCCACCACCACAATGGCAGCTCCAAGATCCCCCACCCGAGGCAAGTTCACTATGAAGTCGAGTGAAATGCTCTCCCAAGGTCGTGCTGGCACTGACAATGGCTCCAACAATCCTGTAGTCTTTTGTCGGTCCACTTTGACTTGCTGGAAAATAAGACAAGTCTTGGTATAGTCCATAATATCCTGTCGCATGTGCGGCCAATAATATCCTTGTTCTAACAGGGCCAGAGTACGCCACCAACCTTGGTGACCTGCCCAGGGAGTGTCATGGCATTCGCGTAGTAGTTTCTGTCTAAGTTCTCCTGCTCTTGGGACATACATACGCGGACCTTTCGTCATTAGGATCCCATTCTCTACCCAAAAGGTCTTTGATTGGCCACTTTCCACCATCTTCAATATTGCCATCATCTGCGGATCCTTTCCCATATTCTCCATTATGAGTTCCTGAATGTCATTCCTTACCCTACTAGCTGACATATGAGCAATTAATCTAAGGGTTGCCAGATCGGCCCTTCGACTCAACGCATCAGCTACCTGATTCTTCTTCCCAGCTTTATGCTCAAAACTGAAATCAAACTCCGCTAAGCGCTCTTGCCATCTTGCTTGCCTTGCCGATAGTTTTGGTTGTGTCAGGATATGACTAGCAGCTGTGTTGTCTGTTTTAACAACAAACTTTGAGCCCAACAAATAATGCCTCCAAGCCCTGAGACAATGGATCACAGCTAGAAGTTCCTTTTCCTGAGTTGTATATCTCGTCTCGGCACCACTCAACTTCCGACTCTCAAAGGCCACAGGGTGACCACCCTGCATGAGTACTCCCCCTATGGCAAAGTCAGATGCATCAGTTTCAACTTCCATTGGTTTCTCAATGTCTGGTAATACTAGGACTGGGTCGTTCATCACAACAGTTTTTAGTCCCTCAAAAGTATCTTGACACTTTTTAGACCAGGCCCACTTCTCACATTTCTTTAACAAATTGGTAAGTATAGCTGTCCTCCGAGAGTAGCCTTCGACAAACCGTCTATAATAGTTAGCTAATCCCAAGAATGATCCGAGCTCACCGACACTTTTGAGTCGGCCATTCTTGGATTGCCTTCACTTTTTCCTCATCCATTCGAACATGTCCCCGCCAACGAGGTGTCCTAGGAACTTAATTTGAGTTTGGGCAAAAGCACATTTCTCCCTTTTAACAAATAGCTGATTATCTCGACGAGTCTCGCAACACTAACCGCAAATGGTTTTCATGATCATCAAAGAGGAACTATATACCATTATATCATCCAAGTATATCACCACAAACTTGTCCAGAAAATCATGGAACACTCGGTTCATCAAGGTGCAAAAGGTTGCAGGCGCATTGGTTAGCCCAAATGGCATCACAAGAAACTCAAATGCCCCATATCGAGTAACACAAGTTGTCTTGGTTCATCTCCTCGCCACTCTTACCGATGATACCCCGATCGAAGATCCAGCTTTGTAAAATATTTCGCGCCACTTAGCTGGTCGAACAAGTCCGCAACTAAGGGGATGGGATATTTGTTCCGCATACAGTCACTTTGTTCGTGGCTCTATAGTCCACACACAATCTCAGGCTCCCATCATGTTTCTTTCCGAACAACACGGGCGCCCCAAATGGCGCTTTAGGCGGTCGAATAAACCCGACTTTTAACAGTTCATCGAGTTGTTTCCTCAATTCAGCTAATTCCAGAGGGGACATACGGTGCGGGCATCTCGCGGGAGGTTTGGCACCGGGACCAGTTCAATCTCATGATCCACCGTCCTTCGAGGAGGAGCCCTTTCCGCAACCGATCCGCATGACATCTTTATAGTCCTCCAACACTCTCAAAATCCCATTTGGTACCCCTTCAAGGGTTGACTCCCCATGTAGGATAGGTAATATGACAAAAGAAGGTTCCCCCTTCTTTACCCTTTTCTTAAATTGTATTGCTGACAGCATCTTTCCGCTTCTTGGTAGAATGGTAGCGGGTACCACCCCCGGGCAATCCCCTAGAAACAATAGGCAGCTCAAAGCGAGGACGGGATGGCACGGGCTTTTGTCATAAAATCCGGTCCCAACACAACATCAAAATCGTCCATAGGGGAAACAGTGAGATCCACGCTTCCCTCCCAGGACCCAAGCTTGGCCTTCACCCTCTTAACACTTCCACAAATTTCGGCGGCAGCAGAATTAACTGCTTTTATCTGTCTCACATCTCTAGTAATTGTTAAACCGTATCTCTTGACTTCCTCAGGTGAGATAAAAGTATCTGTTACTCCCGTGTCAACAAGAGCCCTAGTCGTCTTCCCATTTATCACCAAGTCCACGTACATCAAGCCCTTTCCCGGTTCTTTCTTTATGTTGTTCAATTGCGATTGTAATGCACTCAGAAAATGAATAGACCCAATCCTGGCCAGATCGGTCTCACTATTCTCTGTAGGTGGGTTAGGGAGTGTGTCCCCAGGCCGTGAAAGTTCCAAAGCACTCAATGCACCCCTATGTGGGCACTCAGCCACGCGATGAGGCCCCTTACACAAGAAGCATGCTAGGGGTAGCCTATTTGGCCCATTCCTCGGCGTGTGCCACCATTCCCCCTATTCCTTGACCGGCCTTTTTGAAGTCCTCTCCGGCTCCCCAAGTTATCGGCCTCTCCCCTCTAGCCATCTTACTCCCATTACCTGCATGGTTATTGCTCCTACTAGTTGGGGCCTTGCGTTTGTTTGAGCCATCATTGTAATCGTTAAGCCGCAAGCACGCCATGGCAGCGACTACATCCGCATGGGGAAGAATAATAAGCACCACAATGCCTATTAATAACTCAAGACCACTTGTGCTTCAAGAGGAGTAAGCACCTTTGTGCTTTCCCACTAAAAAAAACTCGGCACCACTGTGCACAAGAAGCAAGAGAGCACCACTGTGCATCAAGAGGGAATAAGCACCACTGTGCTTTCCCAATAAAAACTAGGCACCGCTGTGCACTAGCAACAAGAAAGCACCGCTGTGCTTGAATAAAAAAATTGAGCACCACTGTGCCACAATTAAAAAGTACCTCTGTGCTATTGATTACGCACCTCTGTGCTTTTCACCGCAATGAACAGGCAACACCACCCGAAATTGAGTGCTACAACCTTGCTCGGATACCACGTGTCACGGCCTTAGCCTTTAGTTCACTCGGTCGCTAAGCCGTGCGGCACTTGAAAAGGACTCTTCCCGATCAAGTCAGCATTTTCCCTCGATTGATCTGCTCAAAATAAGCAAGCAACACATTAGTCTCGCGCCACAAAACCATTCTTCAAGCCATTGGCGAAACCGTGGGGCATAGCGGATGCACACAGTCGACCCCCAACTTCCCCGTAGGAAAAAAAGAACGGTTTTTATTTTATTAGAAAAAAAAAGAAACATCGGTTACATTAGAAAACTCACCCACACCATCGACTTGGGCAGTAGGGGCCGCCTCGATGGTGTGTAGGATACATACCTTTACCAGTGGATCAGCCCAAACTCTGCCGACTGTCCACCCCCTACATATATGCGAAAAAAACATAATAGAAATGACCCGAGTAAACATTCTATTGTTTGAAACGAGGACACTTTTTCCTAACTAAAGAAATAATTGAAAACAAAGACTCTTCTTCCTAAAACATTGATGTGCTTGAAAATGGGGCATGGTAGAAATGACTCGGTTGTGGCCCCGGAACTCGGTTGTAACACCATGTGAGGGGATGGCCACAACACTTTGCATGTTGAGTGCTTGTGTATGCTAAAAATATGTTTATTTGTTTCTTACAAGTTAAGTATGTATTATAGGTATTTCTTGAACGTTAAGAAATTTATTTCTACACTTTTTAGGGAACAAAAATCTTATATTTTTTTTACTCTTTTTCATGTCCTACACTAAAAAAATAAACTCTAAGCCTTAGTCTTAAATTTTAAATCCTAAACCCTACACCCTAAAAAATACACTCTACCCTATAATTCCCTAAACTCTAGCTCTAAAACCTAAACCTAATATTTTAACGGGACATAAATAGGGCACCAAAAAAGGCAGAAAATTTCTATTCTTTTTTAGGTGTTTGGGTTTTGAAACCCAACTTTCAATTTCAAAACCCTTAATATTCTAAAAATTTAAGTAGTTTTTTTATATCGAAATCAGTCACTAGACTGAGTTTTGAAACTTTAAACCCGGTTTCAATAGTAGTTAGTTTTGAAATTTCAGAGTGCTTTTTGGTGTATCGATGCGCCCTTTGGGTTTCGATACACATCTTCGTTAAAGTGTTTATATTGTATGTTAGTCCATTTTTATGTTTGTAATTGTCATATTAGTCCTCTACTTGTTAGGTTTGATATTCTAGTTGACGATTTATGCATGATTAGTTAACTGTATGTCGTGATAGTTCTATTTTCGGCTGACTTTCAACTTCGGTCAGTTAATACGATCCATTCAATTTGGCTTACGATTGAGTCGAGTTAGGAATGTTTCATTGCTAGTCTGTTCAGTGTTGTCCAAGACAATGATCAAAGAGTGATCACTTCCCACATCCGACAGAAATATTGCAAATCTAAAGTTGTCCATTTTTGTTTACATCAGAAATATGTTTGAAGAATTTTTTAGAGATTTTATTTGATCTCACTTAACATGAAATTGGCGGAACTTCAAAAATTAGCATATCGATTACTTTCTTATTTGCGAGATTGCCTTTAAATATTATTTCCTTCAGACTGAAGATGGAGATTTATGCTGAAGTTTTTGGATGATCCTTTCCATATTTACAATTTCATTCAATTGTTTGAAAATTTTCTTTAAAAGGGAGAAGGTTGGAAGGTTGTTGATCATCTTTTGAGCAAAATTGTTTCAGCACTCCATCTCATATTATTAAGAGTCACATTTTCAAAGTGTTCTTGATAGATTAAATTGTTGACATTGGCTTGTTGTATTAAGTGTTTGATGAGAAACACTTAGAGGGTCAAAATCTAGATTGCTTAAGTACGAGGGTGATTGTGGTTGAAACATGTCTTGTATTCGTTGTTGACTAGTGAATTTTTCATTGAGCTTAGCTTTATAGACGTAAGTCTCGAATATAATTACAAAGTTTTTTAGGGATGTCAATGAGGCTAGTTGGATTTTTTTTTATCTAAGTCAAACTCAAAAGTCCAAAACAATATTAATAAAAGCCAAACAGTAGATCTCAACAAGCATCATAACAATTATTTTTATAACAAAAAGAAAAGAAACTAAAAGAAATCATAAGGAAAAAGAAGTAATGAATAAAAAAGATGAGAAACATGTAATAAGAAATAGACGAATAATTAATTATTAAAAGAAAAAAAATTACAATTTCAAAAACTGAGGAGAATAAAAATAGTGAGGAGAATAAAGCCTATTGAAAGACAGTGTAATAGAGGAATCTTAATTCTCTGTCGTCGCTCATCATCTTCTCACAATCGACTGCAATTTTTTTTCTTTTGATTAGTAGTCGGCAATTAATTTTAATATTAAGTATTAATCACTGATTTTTTTTCTTATTTTTTTTATATTTTAATAAGAATATATGCCGTTGTGGTACGCGTTTCATCTGTCCTTGTGACACGCATTTTATCTGTCCTTGTGACATTTTTTGTTTTGTATTTCGTTTCATCTGTCTTTGTGGCATGATTTCATCATACCCTAGCAGTCGTTTGTTGCTCGCACTAAGATTTTAACGGTGCTAGTTTCTGATATGATTTTGTCGGTGGTCATAGAAAGTTAAATCCCCACTCGGTTGATGGTTGTTTGTCGATGTAATCAGTCGTAGGTAGTAGAACATTCTGTCTGATAGATTGGGTCGCTCACCACTCCTTTTTCACCCGTTATGTGTCTCAATTAGATAGAGACAAGAAGATTCAGGAAAGCTTCTGGATTTTAATGGTATATTTATCTCAATTAGTCTCATTATTCTTCTTCCTGGATGTGTTGTAATTGTATATCTTCTGTGATTTTAATAAAAATTTAGTGGCCATTATTAAAAAATAATGAGAAAACGAGAAAAAAAGAGAGAGGAACAAATGGAAGGTGACAAGATGAAATGAATAATACAGAAAAGAAATCTTAAAATATAAGGTAAACTATATAAATGGTCACAAAATTTTGAAGACACTTTTATTTTAGTCATCACACTTTTTAAAATTTGTATTATAGTTATTGAACTTTTATTTTACTTTTAAAATGATCATTATTGTCAATTTCCGTTAAAATTAAATGACATGGCATTTAACTTTTTTCCACTTATCTCTGTTATCCTCTCTCTCTCTATATATATGTATTTCTTTTTCTTCACCCTCTTCTCTATAGCTAGCCTGCATTCTCCCATTAGAACGGTCAATATTTTTTTCACTGTAGTGTAATCTCAAACATCACTTTACGACTTACCTGTGTTTACACCAGACATTGTGATTTGAAGGAGGGTTAAACTCCATCAATGAAAAGCCCCTAAGTTAAGAGCATGAATATACACTACTTTAGGAATGTTTTCTTCATTGTTTGTACGGCTGCCAATGGATTCCACAGGTTCTTCGGATGAGCTGACAAATGATAGAAAAATTTATGATTATAAGAGCTATAGACACGGCGGAAAAGAACAGTTTCTGGCCACGACTTGCATTATGTTTTTTAACTAGTGAAAGTTGAAGAACAAAGACTGGGAAATCCTCTCTCATGAAGCTCTTAATTTTAAGTTGTGCATAATGAAATGAGGAAAACTGATATGGATTCGATGGTTGCTTACAATTTCCAAAAGCAAAGATTATGGCCCTCTTCATTCATTATTATTTGGACCTATATTGTTGACTGTTCACCTGTATTTTATAGACAAAATCTTTCGTGGAATCTCTCTTCTTTTTTATAGACATAAAGTAGTAAGCTGCGATTTGTTGGTAAATTTAGATAATTTTAATCTTAATTATAACTAATTAATTTCATCTAAGGTCTTGCAAAAACTTAAAAAAAACGTATGAATTTGAAAGAAATCAGGTATTGCAAGTTTTAATGGTAGAATGCAGGATGGCCATGGAGAAGGAGAAGATACATAAATCCTATTAAGCAATAAGCATCAAAAATAGAACCGAAACAATACTAAAAATACCATTTTCAAAAAAATTACCCAAACATTAAACTCGATATCAGTGTGTAAATTGAAGATATAATATCATATCCATCCGTAACACTAGAAAAGATGAGCGTCGAGTGCAACTGCAACATCAGAAACGTTACCTACCCGCTTCCAGAACCAAAGAAACTAGCCATGATAACAGAAAGAATGTTTTAACTTTCTTTTGCTTTTGCTTTTATTTTTGCTGCCAAATGAACCCTAACCCCCCCCCCCCCCCCCAAGTGCTCTACGCATGCGACCAAATGATATTCGATTACAAATTACGTATGATGGAACGAACGAACCTACGGAAAAAATACCTTACCAATGACCTACTCTCCTACAAATTGGTCATTTACCTGCCGCATCACATCAAGTTACAATAAATTTCACCTTGTGACCGCAGTTGAAAAATACATCTACTTATTCTGAAGTGCTGTTAAGTAAACGTCTAGTCCTTGTATAGGTCACACAGAGTTATCGGCTTCCATTACGCCCTCGGACCCAGGGGATTCGCCTTAGTCTTACTGAACCCAACAACCGAGACGGCCTAGATCGAGCTGCTGGGGAAAACGAACGAAAAGCACAGTGCATCCCGAAACCTCCATCCTCGAATAGGTCATAATCCATGAATCTGCTACGCAACCGAACAGATGAGTCTAGGCGAAGGAAACCATCATCAAAAGAGTCATCCGAATCATATTCGTCTCTGTAGATACCATGAGAGCCAGGCTCAAGCACATAATCCCCCAACACCACAGCCCCTGGCGTTGATGACATGATTGTACTGATTACATCATCCAGCGCTCTCTCATTCTCAAGCCTTTTCCATTTTTCTTCAAGTACAGGGTCCACTGCTCGAGGTCGTGCCAATGGGTGTTTTGCCTTAACATGTTTCTTGAGCTCTTTGTAAGGTCCAACAAAGGAACACTTGTCTTGCATACAGGATCTTTTTTTCCTATTGAGATATTTCCGTACAGGATCTACCACCGTCCACCCCTCCACTTGTCCCCGACAGAGTGGGCATAGAAGCTCCGGTACTTCCATCTTTTCAACTGGCTCTCCCACACCTGAAACAAGACCTGAATTATCTACCGAGCCACTGTCCACTGAAGTTACTTTAGTGTAAGCTTTCTTGTATTGCTCAAGGCAATTGGAAAAGCGCCGGCTAGTAGCACACATGTAAGGGCGGCAACCCTTCTCATAAGAGGAACAAAGGAGGAGAACAGCATTGTGAGGGAACTCTAGACAAACCGAACATTTTGCAGCTTCCCAATCTTTCTTTTCCGCAGCTTTTGAACACTTTTTCTGTTGGGTGCCTTTGCCAGCCTTCTTAGGGTATGAAGGCAATATGTAAGGATTCACCTTATGTTGACGTGAATCAGACTTTCGCACTATGCTAACTCTAGCCATTTGTAATTTTACCTAAAGCAAGGGAAAGATAAAATGAGATCAGATCCACTTAAAAATACAAGTTTTTGTAAAAATAATCAAGAATAATATGACTAGCACTTTACACGGAGTTAACAACTTGATCCCATATTCCACATTTTCTAATGGGACTATGGAAGAGCCTATAAAAAACTTTTCATGCCACAAAGTGCAGTGCATGCAGACTTCAAAATTTACAGAACATCAATAACAATGTTACTTGTTTTCGGTACAGAACAGGACTAAAACCTAGGACAACTAAGTAGATGTGAATGGAAAAGTATATTACCGTCATAGAAGAACGTTAATTGGAAATTGCAACCTTTAGTTTTCAATGTTAGTTATATGTGTAAGGAGCTGTCCGTTAATATTTTGTATAATAATCATACCTGCTATAGCTGAAGATTATAAACAGGCTATGTCTACCTCTTACATATTTATATCTTATAGCAGGCGGAATGAGAGTTTATTGTTAGAATGGGTGTGCATTCTTGAAAAAAAAAAAACAACTAACTTACTTAACAATTCACACTTCTAAAACAAGAAAGAATCCAAGGCCAAAAATTTGAAAATCAATATTAGTTGGCCTGTTGACTCAGACTAAAGAAGCTGAACTACTGTTTGAAAATTACTGCACAATGTACCGTTCTTTTTACATAAAAACTGAAAATGCACGCACTTTCAAGTAACAGTAAGATCTCTAATTAAAGAAGAATATGAGATCGTTATCAGGCAGCTAGAAGATATATCTTAAGCACAATCTACAATGTTCAGACAATGTAACATCTGGAATCTTAGTTGATAATAAACAGACAGGTCTGTCAAGAGAAGACGAACGAACATGAAAGAGATCTTCTAGGCCATGTCAAAGCAGCACTGTCCTCATTTGTTTCTTAGATGGCATATACAAAATGTCAATACTATGAAAATCCACATAGACCAGTACACTGAAGTAAAGTTTGGGAAAATAGGATTCGAAAATAGTATAAGTTGGGTGATAGAACACATATAAATGTAACATTCATGATTACAAATGAGATCCAAATCTAAATCTCTAAATTCAAATTTTCCAAACAGAATTAGAGCATTGCACTATCAGAGACCAATATCGTTGTTGGTGGATGACATATGATGGTTGAAATTATTAATAATACTACCACTAACAACATCACAAAGACACTTCAGAATTTAAGCACAACTGAAAATTGTGTGAGACCAAGTTAGCTTCTTTATATGTTTTCTGTGACACAAGTGAATATTCATGCTATATAATGAGGCAAATAACATGAAAAGGAAGTGAAGTCACATCTACAACTAAGAATATACTGCAGGAATTACCTCCAGAGAACTGTTTCAAAGTGGAAACTGAGCCTAGAAATAGGGGACAAAATTTACAAGTAAAATGGTGTCAAACACGATATGGAAGTGCATAAAGTTTTAAATTCACCACCACTTTCTATTATTTTACTGTTACACAGTTAGCACCCTTACCTTACTCTACACCCCAGGCTATCCTAACCCACCCCATAGCGTAAATTGGATGGCAGTCACCAGATCAAGAAACGGTCCATCCGTTTGAAGCCTTGACCTCTTGGTGAGTTTCCCAAAGAATTGTTGGTAGCAAGTACATATTCTACATGCATGGTGTCTTTTACAAATAATCTGGAAACCACAGTCAAATTATATCCAAGAACTTCCTTCTAAATTACAACTTTTAAAGACATATCATCTTTAATGGAATTCCTAATATAGATATAGATTATGATGAAGCTTCTATAAATTTAAGAAAAAGTTTAACAAAAGAACTAACATAAGACAATGATTCTACACTTTTTATAAAAAAAATAGTAAAAAGCCTGCTCAAGAGTGTAATGAGTAAGTAATTGCTAACCAATTAATTCAGTCTTTAAAAGTCTACCTCCATCCAATAACTAAGACCATTCCTTGTTTTAAAAAGTTTCCAACCAAAGCAGTATAAAATGTCACTTCTAAATCAAGCCCTTGGTACATTTTCTAAAACGATTTAATTGTAAACAGGCTTTAACTGGAAACTTCCAAAACATGCTTAAAGCACACATACACAGTCCGCCATGTTTATTATCATAAAGCATTTTAGCTTGCAATGAAAAACAATATTTTGAGAAATTAAATATTCCGAAATTAATAATAAGCCAAAGCTAAATTGGCAAGTAAAACTGTAAAAAAGGCTTTGTAAAATCATAAAGCAATATGCAATTACATATAAATGGCTGGTCTCTCATTACAAATAAAGATGGTAGGAAACAAATGAAGAAGCAAAAGACTAACTTCATAAAATACACCATTTCCATCATCTTATTGACCAGATAAAACATATATATTTGGCATAATGCCAAAAAATGTCCCTAACGTTTGACTGGATAATCAAACCCCTGTTCTTTTTTGAAGCACTTTAACCCTCAATGTTTCATCTTAGGCCAAAATGACCCTTGCATGGAAGAAAACTATTAGTCAACTATCGCTAAATGACTTAAAGTGACATGGCAGTACACACTGACATAACAGTATCATGTTGACTTGACAGTAGGGGTGCTTATCGAGCAAGTCGATCACGAGTTGAAGAGTACTTGACTCGAAAACCATTCGACTCCTGCTCAACTCGACTCGATGGTCGATAAGCTCAATAAAATTTTGCTCGACTCGTTCTTGTTAATAAAAGTCGTTGCTCGAATCGACTTGTTGCTCGTTAAGCTCGCCAGAATTTTTACTTTATTTTTAAAATATATATAAAATCTAGTAATACTATATAGAGCTTAATATAAACATAAATTAACAAATTTAACTAAAACTTAATCAAAATAGTGTGTGAAACAATTCCAAAATCTAAACTCCAAAGTAACCATACACAAATACACCAAACTAATATTTTATAAAAAATTAAGGAGTTACTCGCAAGCTTATTGAGTCGAGTTGGGCTTTGGTTGACTCGACTCATTATGGTCTCGAGTTGAACTCGAGTTCGAACAGAGTCAACTCGATTCGAGCATTGACCGAGTCAAGCTCGAACTGTTCGCAAGCTGCTCAACTCAATTAGCACCCCTACTTGAGAGAATGACAGTCAAAAAATAATTTTATAATTCATATAAAATATATTTTTTTGCTGACATGTCATTCTGTCAAGTCATTTCAATCTATTTATCGTTAGTAGACTAATAGTTTTCATCTCCAGATGGATCATTTTGACCCAAAATGAAACATTGAGGGTTAAAGCGTTTCAAAAAACGAATAGGGACAAAAGTGATTATCCAAGCAAACGTTATGGGCATTTGTTGACATTATGCCTAAATATTTTAGGGAAAAAGAAAAGGTGAGATAAACATAACACTGGAATTGAAAATGCACACAACCATGCTCTGTTCACATTTAAAACAATCCTTCAAAAAAATCCTAAAAGCAAAATGTATAAGAATATAATAGCAAATATGGTTTCGTATTTTACTTATTTATTTATATCAAACTTTTCCTTTTATTGTTGCTTGTACATAGAAGAAACTATTTAGCACCAGCAAATCAATGTTTCGAGTGTGAACTCTATCCTTTGAAGTGCAACAGCGTGAACTATTCAAATCATTTCTCATTACTCTTAGAAAAAACTGAAGTGCAGCTCTATAATTGTTGCAAGCAATCATACATTTTTTTCAATTCTCCTCCAATCAAATGAAGGTTTTCAGCATTTAGCTTGTAAAATTCCGATCACTGATTAGAATAATTGACATAAAATAAATTTTTAAAAAAGAAAATAATAAAACATGGACAAAGATATTACAAAATGAAAATAATTTTAAAAAAATCGTAAAGAAGGAACAGCTATAACACCAAATAGTTATTACCATATTTTTTACTAAATACAAATATGTACAAGGCAAATCTGCTTCCACTGTTGTAAAATTTTATTAACTTTACACATTTACATCTAACTATCTACTCGAGACAAAAACTTCCGAGAATTAAACATATTTGGGGGGAAATCTTAGGTGCACGAATTGGAATCGAATTAAATGAATATAAATTGTACTATAAAAACAATGAAAGCTCGTAAAATTAATTAATTCGGCTTTACACTAACGTAATTAGATGCTCGTAAATATAAAAGCCTAATTTCTAATCAGATACGCAATCAAAGGGGGGAATATGTAAAGCTGATCAAATTATACATACATAAAAGAGCAGAGAAACCAATCATGGTTTAAAACCCTTGGGTAAAACATTTAAAATTTGTAAAGCGCGATCAGAACACTGAACGTTAAAAATGCAACATCTTCCAAAAGTAAATACAATCGAAATTGGAAAAAAAAAAAGAGAAAGGAAAAAGATAATCAGATTGATTGAATAAATGAGACAGATCTAGAGTAGAGATGGAAAGGGAAATCGGAATGAAGCATACCTAGATACGAGACCATGGATTTGAATGATTTGGAAACAAACGGGGGAAAAGGGAGAGTTTTGGGAGAGGGGAGATTAAAAAAATGGGGATAAAGGAAGGAAGCCGAAGTTTGTGGAAGGAGCGAGTGAGATAGCGTTAGCGTAGCAAAGCCGATGTCTCCTTTCCCCTGCTGCTGCTTCGCTTGCTTCTGGCGCCGTACAAACAAGGATTTTAGATTTTTTTGGGTAATCTTAGCCTGTAGTCCCTTTTGTTTGATGTTTGTTTTATTTTAGTTACTCAAATTCAAAAAAGATTATTTTTGTCACTTACATTTTGAATCATGTCTGTTTTGGTCCCTGGACCGTTAATCTCTGTTAATAAAAAAATTAATTTTTAATTTAACCCCCAAACTTTCAAAATTTTATTTTTTACCATCTTCCCAAAAAATACTATCAAGATTTCCTAAAACTCTCTACAATTGTTCCAAACTTGAGTAAAAAACCAATGGCCTCTGGAATTTGTCCAGACTGTTTCAAGATGTTTACAAAACGGCACGAGAGGCCGATAATAGTAGCGCTTACCGGTAACACAGACAAGGTGACAAAAGAGAAACTCATGAGGGTTGGTATGGGTGGTTTTATATTGAAACCTGTTTCACTTGATAAGATGAGGAGTGTTTTATCGGATCTTCTGGAGCACCGAGTTCTTTTCGAGGCAGTATAACACAGACGAGAATTTCGGGTAACCGACCAATGATGGGGAAATGAAAAAAGGAAAGAAAATGAAGGTCATGAAAGAACATCTCTTGTATGGAGTAGCCTGTGCACATAGCAGGCTGAAGCAGAGCATTATTTAAAAGGAAAATGGAGAAGTTGGGGCGAAATTACAAAAATTGGCAAATAATTTTTTGTGGGGTTTCTTTTTGAGCAACAACAAAATGAAACGACAAATTTATGGTTTGTTAGGAACAAACCTTATGGTTTACAGATAATACGTTATTATTTTATTTTTATCATTTCCTTGTAATTTTCCATCAGGATTGGAGTAGGTTTCCAATAGTTTACATTAAAACGAGAATCTGATCTATAGCTGAGTTGGTGGAATGATGAGAAAAAAGGTGAACAAGAGAAAGATGCATGCAAGAAACAAGGAAACATAAACATGAAGAAGATGTCTTGTTCGACTGCTATCGTACTCAGCTCCAACATTAAATTAGATCAAACAAGTTGAGGCAAGCGATTACATTATGACAATCAAACTAACCCAATTCCAAGTTCACTCTTCGTGTTTGTGCACCTAACCGTTCTCAGCCTTGCGTCAAAAACATGACTGGCTTTCTTGATCTAGAGATGATTTCACAACTCAAGAATCTTACCTCTCTTGATCTCTCATACAACACCTTGTCCCTCAGCCTTCCTAGTAGCAACCAAAATATATCCTTCCCCACGTTTGCTACCTTAGGTTTGTCCTCATGCAACCTACGAGAAATCCCAACATTCTTGAGAGATTCAAAGTATGTGCAAACTTTAGATCTTTTAAGCAACGAAATTCAGGGGCCTCTTCCAGAGTGGTTTTGGGGAGTTGGAGAGCATTCGTTGTCATATCTGAATATTTCACACAACCTTCTGACAAGTTTCCTAGGATTTCTTCCATGGCACCGCTTGTCCGTACTTGATCTCCACTCGAATTTACTTGATGGACTACTTCCAGATGCAATGTATTGGCCAGAAGTAGTTTTAATTTCAAACAATAAGTTAACAGGAGAGATTACTCTTTCAATATGCAACATGAGCTATACTTCAATCATAGACTTGTCTGATAACAACTTGAATGGCAAAATTCCACAATGTTTGGGGAATTTCAGTGATTCCTTGACGTTGCGGATGAACAACTCGATAACTTTTCAAGTTTCCCGACATCACTCGGGATTTCTCCCGACAGTTGATTGTAAAACAGATGTATATCCTTCAAGTTCTTCAACAAGAACAAAGCATTTGGGATCTCTCCCGTTAGTGTATTTATAGATAAATCCAACAGTTGTAGTATTTTTGGGGAAGATGGTGAAAAATAAAGTTTTGAAAGTTTGGGGCTTAAATTAGAAATTAAATTTTTTTATTAACGGAGGTTAACGGTCCAGGGACCAAAATAGACACGATTCAAAACGTAAGTGACAATAATGATCTTTTTTTTAATTCGGGTGACCAAAATAGAACAAACCCCAAACAAAAGAGACTACAGGTGAAGATTACCCTTTTTTCTTTTTACTTATTTAGGGTTTTTTTAAATGGGACAATTAAATAATAAGCCTCTAAACGAACCGAACATATGTTCATATTCGTTCGCTTAACTTTAACCGAGCAAATAAACGAACACGAACAATTAAATGAACATAATTTCTTGTTCGTGTTCATTTATTAAGGAATGTAGCTTGTTTATGTTCGTTCGTTAAAATGATAAACGAACGTAAACGAATACAAACGGACATATGTGAATAAACGAACGAATATATGTGAATAAATTTAAACGAGCGGATTATCGAACATAAATGAAAAAACGAGCTCTTTGTTCATATTCGTTCATATAATTAAATGGACATAAAATTTTATTCTCACCGAACGATTTTCTGAACGTTTGGCTCGTTTGCAGCCCTATTAAAAATTATTTTATTATTATTTTGAAATTTTTTACTAAAGTTTTAAAAAATATTCATCATAAAAAATTCAATAAATATAATTTTATTAAAATTAAATACGTTTTTTTTAATGAAATAGGAGTACTGCTTTGGTACTATGGACGAGCAGGTCTATTGTAGAGGGGCTAAAAGCATCACGGTCCAGCATTGATTGGACAGAAGCAGGAGCATCTTCAAGAATCGAGAGCTGATAGTGCTGTGTTGAGGCAAGCTTTGAAATACCGTTTGCAATTATATTACATTCTCGTGAGATCCAAGTAAACTCTGTGTACTAAGCACGATCGCGGAGCAGAGATACAGCGCGAACAACAGGCAAAGGGCTGACGGAGGCAGAGTCATCGAGGATGAGATTGATAACTTGAGTACAATCCGACTGAATCTGCAATCGATCAGAGCCTTGCATCCAGGCAACCTGGAGTCCAACTAGGATTCTCCATAATTCTGCTTGCAAATGGGTGACCACACCAACACACTTATGATATCCAACAATTCATTCACCTACAGATCCACATATAACACCGTCAATGGATCCAAAGCCCGAATGAGAGGAGACAGCCGCATCGGAGTTGAGACAAAATCATCCATGGGGAGGTGGTTGCCAAGAGATGGTTTCGGTGCTTAAAATGTTCGAGGGAGCTAGAGGTCGAACCGAACTAACAAAGTGAGAAACCCCAGGCCTTGCTGATACGATACATATCTGATAAAGACATGCAAACATCAGTGAGAATAAGATCATTACGTCTTTTCCATACCTGCCATAGGAAAGAGGAGAAGAAACGTTGCCATGGAGCATCACCAACAATCGCAATTAAATACGTGTTTTTAATTACCTTAAGGCATTTATTAATATTTTAATCTTTGAAAATATTAGATTTTTAATGTGATCCAGTAGTGTATTTTTTTAACAATTCTTTTATAGGGGAGGGTATAGAAAATTTGTTCATAATTGGTATAGAACTCATAACTTAGGGGAGAGGGGAGTATGTCAACTGATAATTTTTAATTAACTGTTGTTGACGGAATATTTGAAAAGTCAACAAATAATTGAATGTGCAAATGATAACATCACGTTGACTGGAGTGTAATTAAAACACTCCAATTATACTAGTTGATGATGTACAACGGGTGAGGTGGTGATTTATGATGGCCTGAAGTATGAATCACATTTGCTTCACTCATTCTAATTTGGGTGAGTGATGGAGTTTGGTATTGGGGTCTGTCTGGATTACCTTGGTGGAAGAATTTATAGAGAAAAGTCTCTTTTAAAGTTATATACTACGAGCACCAAGATGTCGCGTACCGAGGTATAGTGGAGGAGAATAATGCATTCAATGGGATCCGGTGCTAAATGATTATGGACCTATTATATTAGTTGGAAAACCCTCTGGAGTTAGGTGACCTTTTGAATGATGTGTTGTCTGAGATTTCGATGTGTGCTGCTGAGAACTCCTTTGATAATTTATTTAGGCTCTGTCAAATTTGGTAGACGTTCTGCATAGTTGCAAAGAGCATATACATATATGCAAACATCTGGTTACATAACTATCATTTGATCTCATTAGATTGTGAAGAGTTCTTGTTGAAACGAAAAACATTTTTGACGGACGGGTACGAATATCATCTCCCTCATACTCGTACTTACATCAAAATTTTCATATCTATCACTTACGGGGTACAATTTTCAAATCACACCCATCCACGCATATACATTCCCAAATCCACTCATGCACCCACTACTTAACCTATATCCGGCCATGCCCATCAAATATGTTAATCAAGCGGCCACTAATATCAAACATAACGGAAAAAATCATATTGGTTAAATTACAAGTCACACCACTTCAGAATCTCAGGGTTTACAAAATAGCTCGTGAACTTATCCTTGAATTCATAATGGTCCAGAATTCATATGATGGGTATCGGGTGGGCGGATGCGGGTGGGTAAGGTCTCAAATCCATCAACTATCCACTATCCCGCTAGGTATGACTTTTGGCATCCACACTCGTTTACTATCCACCAAACTCACACTCATGCCCACCCTAACTGGGACTGAAGCGATACGAAATCCGTAAAATTATATGTAACACCCCTTATTTGATCCAGTTGAGAACCGAATCTCAGATGTTACGGACAGTCATCGAACTTTTACCAATCAATTGAAAGTCAAATTATAACAAACAAACAAACATAATTTTCCTTTTAGAATACCCTTATTATCCATTGACTGAGTTTAATCTTTATTTATTCTCTTTTTTGTGCATGGAAACATTTCTGAAAATTTTACAGTTTATGGCCATTTTATAATTATTCAATGGTTGTAGGACTAAACTGTAATTAACAGATTTTATTAAGCTTTATAAATCAATCTCATTTCAGATATACTTCAATATTTCAAACGAGCGTGAGGATTATTTTGTAATCTTTACACACTTTAGGGTTAATTCACGATTCTAGAAAGTTCAGGGACCTATCTGTAATCTTATCAAAAGTTGATCAATTTACTAATTAATCATTCATAATCATTTTAAGTTCAATTATTCCTTATGGACTAATTTGTAATTTCTGAAGAGTTTAGGAACTAATTGATAGTTTCATAAAAGTTTAAGACTTCCACAAAAATACACATACATATACTTATAGAACACACACTAATCAATAAAACTTTAAAACTTATGGGACCAAAGAGCAATTTATTATTCACATAAAGACGTATATGCCACACTACCATATTGAAATATAAAAGAATGTAATATAATTATCGACAAAAACAACCATCTAGCAACCTTGCCAAAAGCAACAGATAATATCTATGCCAGAATTTCTCAAATAAAAGTTCAAGTTAAACGATAAAATAAAATAAGATAATATTTTAGATATTAACAACCTAAAATAAAATAAAAACATATTTTTTTTAAAAATAGAACAACGTATAATCGTGAACTAGCTATTTTTATTTTGGTTTTAGGGTAAAAAAGTCCTTGAATTTTCTTCCAATCTTTTAACTTATAAATTGAATTAAGGAAAAACTACTTATATAATACCTCAATTTATGTCCGTGTTACTATTTTGATCTCAACTAATTTATTTGACAAAATAATACATAATGTTATGTTTATAAATTGGAACATATGTCGTTTAAAATTAACGAGATAACTAATATGACATATTTTTAATTGTTTTTTTCTTTCCCCTCTCCTAACCAACTGTCCTTGTGGTATTTTTATAATTATGTTTTTTCAACGTGTCAATCTCTCATTAAACGAAATAAAAACAAACCAATACATAGATTTACAACTATTGCAATTCAATCCAACACCCTTTGGAGGCAAGAGTAAGCATTGAACCACCAGGCCAACCAACCCTACTGGTTACATTTTCACCAATTTGTTTTATTTAATTTATACAATGTTCCCACCACAAATTAAAAATGTTTTTATGTAAAAAAAATTAAAAATACTTTTATAAGAATTCGAACTTGTGACAATAATAAAAATACTAAATCATTGAGTTAACTAAGAGTTCATATAATTTCCACCGACGTTGGTATTTACTTTATTAAATGCTAAACTAAATATCAAGTTAAAATTATTTCATCACTTTATTTGTTAATAAAATTAAATATTTAAATAAATATTTATATATTTTCTGTAACACCCTTGACCCGGATGTCACATTTGGACCTTAAACCTGAAACCAGACCATCAAAATTTCAACCTAGTTTAGCCCAATCCACCATAAGCTTCCAAAACCTATCTTATTTCAATCCAATAAATACAAGTAAAATTTGAATGTATACAGTGGAGCTCCTTTTAAAATTTACATTATAAAACTTTTGACTCGATCATTTGAAAATTCGAATACAATTTACAATATACAATAGGTTCCTAAGAATACATAGCCCAATGACCTAAATATTATACTCTGAAGAGACGATGTGCTGGAATCCTTCCCTGATGGTGTCCCTCCAAGAACGAGCCAAACCTACTAACCTGCGAACGAAAACAACGATTCTGAACGCTGAGCTAACAAAGCTCAGTGGATACACCGCCACTCAACCATGCTTCATGTAAATCATAAATAAAGCAATGTAACATGAATGACATCATGGCAAGATAACAATAGCGCTACCATAACCGCCTAAACACATAGCATTATGAATGTATGATCACGCACACAGCTCATACAAGTACCTCATACGTTTACATAGCATTACACAGATAACTCTAACAGCAATTAAGTGAGGTTCGCGTCCACAAAGCATCGGGATCCTACACTACAAGTAAGGCCCACATCTACAAAGTGTCACGGGGCTAGGGCTCAACCCTAGTGATCCGTGCGGCCTTAGACGCCCTTGACGCTAATCGGTCGATTCCCGCGCCTAAGTAAGCCTTCAACCAGCCTTGCGAGTACTCCTGCTCGGCAACAGCTCGGACAAGCCCTCCAGGCTTCGATGGATGCGGAAGCGCTTTAAGCACTATGGTGGCTACTCTTGGCCACTCGAGAGGCAACTAGCTCGAAGAGCTTTGGAAACGAAGACAATTGAAAGAATAAGAGGAGAAATAGAGTAAATGCCTCAGAGTCTTATTACTCTTCTCAAATGAGAGAATGAATGGAATTGGATGGATGATACAAATGAGAGTGGGAGGCTCTCTATTTATAGTTGAGCTCCCCCTCAATCAATGGTCCGGATCGATTTACATGGATGGCCAGGATTAGCCCAAATCCTTACAAGAATCTCTAATCTAAGAAAGAATATCAAATCCTACCTAATTACATCAATTAGTAGGTTTCTTTCCTCAGTTAGTTGATCACACCCGATATGGCAAGATTCTTCATTTGACTTCTTGTCTCTTGCCATTTCCGAAGAGCTAGTGTGATCGGGCTCTCTAGCATTCTCTAAGTGTTGGGCCAAGTCTGGTGGTCTTGGCAAGTCCGATGATCCGCTTTGAACCCCTTGGGCGGATCCTTGCGTAACTGTCTCAGACCAAAAGATTTGGGCCGTGACAAAAGCATCAGGATCCTATACTCTGAGCAAGGCTCGCGTCCACAAAGCATCGGGATTCTATACTCAAGGGGATGAGGCTCGTGTCAACAAAGCATCGGGATCCTACATCCATGCTCGGAATCTCTCATCAAGCATCTTCGAATGAGGCCCGCGTCCATAAAGCATCGAAATCATATATTCGGAAGTCTTCAAGGTGTTGCAACACACTTAGGGTATCCAAATCCCAACAACAAGGGATGACTCGACTATCTAGGCGTCCCATCAGCACATAGCAAGGATCCTAGTCACCACACAACACTCAACCTCGACACAAGGGTCTTACTGCACACAGCTCTAACACACTTACCATCGCTCTATGGTTTCTATTAATTATTAGACCACCCTATTGAGCTTATCTATTTATTAGTATGTTATGAAGGTACACATTAGCCGTTCTCATTAAATTATCTTATTATTCAATAGGATTTATCCTTATAGGCGCCCCTTCCGCACACAGCAAGGGCTCAGATTACCACACGGCATCAATCGATCCACCTAGGGTCCCTATGAGTTACCACCTCACACATCTTACCCAAAATATAACTAGTCATTAGCCATTTCATTCCTGCACGGGGTTTAAATCTCTATTTCTCAGTTTTAATATTCATTTTACACCTTAACAGACCCCAGGGCCCTTTGCCTCGAGTTATAGAACACCCGAATGCAACCTCGAAATTCTTGGGCAGATTGTCCAGCGAGTACCGATACTCCTATATGGGTATTGGTACGCCCCCTCTAGGTACTGGTACTCATTCATGGGTACCGATACTCAATTAAAATATGAGCCTAATTGAATTGAATTAAAAGATTGTCCAGCGAGTACCGATACTTCCTAATTGAATTGGTTAGGAAGTGTTCTTTTGCCTTTGCATTTGCCTAAGTTGTTGATTGAAAGGGGTTTCGTTCTGTTTTCTTTAATTTGGAATATGAGCCTGGAAAACCAGCAATCTTCAAATCCGTCTTTTAACCAAAGATGGCCTAGGGGAATAGTTAATTAAAATATAATCACCTTATCGCCATTGCCTTTGTTGTGTTACTATGGCTTCACCTTTGTGTTAAAAATCTGTTACTTTTGATCAAATAATTCCTTTTTCAGTTTTCGAATTGGCATGCCTTTATTTTGATGGTTTGGATGACTAGAGATAAGCTTAGGGATTCTTTGTGTTGGTGGGTTAGGGTATGATAATCCTGTTCATAATCCATTATGGAAAGAAGTGAACCAGCATTATTTCGGAGTTGGTCTTGCTCCCCTGTCCTCCTAAATCAAAATCGTTTGCACTCATTTATAATAATATCCTTCAACTCTTTTGGGCTACAGGCTAGTGTTATTTTTGTAGTTTGAGCTTAGAATTTAGGCAACTAATTTGGCATTTTTCTTAAACCTTTTTTAAAGATTCCTATGATGTGTAAGGAGACGTGTTGGTCTATGTTTTTGTCCCAGGTTCTCAATTCAGTGGATAAATCAAAAGCCAAACCAGCAGTTAGAACAAGTGGCGTGAGTATAACTATAAATAGTGGACAACAACAATATGGTAATCGATCTTCCCTCAGTGAACATGTTCAAGTCCGATGCGGGAAAGACAACTGGGAAACTTTTGGTTCTCAAACCAAGATGGGAGAATAGGGTCTCACCCCCTAGTCAAAAAGATGTTTCTAGTCCAATGACAAATGTAAACAGCAAAGTGGCCACTAGCCAACATGCTGCTGCTGCGGTTGCATCTGCTTCTGCTAGAAACTCAAACCCCCCAAAGCTTTCTGCTGGGGTACGCAATGCAGCTACGTTGAATCCAATAGATGAGTTCACTGTGGAAAAGAGACCTTCCTTGGCTCAAACCCGAAGTCGAAATGATTTTTTTAATCTTCTGTCCTGAAGAAGAAGAAGACCTCAACAAACACTTCTGCTGGTCTCTTCATTCAGATCGTCATATTTCATCTTCCACCATAGAGAAATCTGCACCTACTCATGGTAATGAGAATTTTACTGCAACAACTAGCAATGACGGCACAAGTCATAAAAGATTTTCTGATGACAGTGAAAAGGATGTGATCTCCTATTCTATGGTTTATCCAGATGAAGAAGGGGCTGCATTTTTTCGTTTTCTTGGCTGGGAAGAAAACTCCGGTGAGGATGAAGGCTTTACAGAAGAGGAGATCATTGCCTTTTATAAGGGGGTAAGATTCTTTTTTTATTCTCTTTTGCTGTACTTTCCCTTTACAAATGTAACAAATTTAATCAACGAATTTTCACTGAAGCCGAGTTGTTTCTTAGCATGTCTCTAATGAACCTTGAAGTTTAGCGCAAAGTATGGAGGTGATCAACTAATCATGCTCCATCTTTTGGACGGTAAACTGAATGGGATATATTTTTTTATTTATAGCTATTGGACAGTTATGAAGATCTGGTATATTTATAATGCCTTTATCTGCAATCTGATTCCATGGCTAATCATTTTCTTTCTCATTGTTCGAACCATTCCTCGTCCCTCGGTTATCTTTCTCATTGTTTAAAACCAGTGCATTTTACCCAAAAAAAATGCAAAGAGACAATTTTTCTATACTATTCACTAATTTCACCTATTATTTTGGTTTTGCAGTACATGAAGCTGAGTCTGTCTTTGAAGCCGTGCGGCGCTGTTCTCCTAAAGCTGGCTCAATCTTTTGCAACTACTCTGGATGGAGCTTCTTCCGAATCAAGCTCGACTTACTCCATATCTGGGGCTTGACTTTCTTTATCCTTACATGGTAAATCCAAAGAAGTCTTGCCTGCTTATAACACAGAATTCTTGAGGTTTCTGAGGGACGGATGGGGATATTTTTGTCTGCTGTGGGAAGGATAGATGCTGGAAAGTTTGCATCCTTTGGGATATTTTTTTTCTTCCTTTCCTTTCAACTTTACAAGATAGAGATAACTAGTGTTTTTGGTCAATTTTACATATAGGAAAAGAAAAGGGAAATAACAAAAGTTCCATTTTTGGTTTAGTACAGTTTACATGTTAAATTTTCATGGTTATCCTTCCATGTTTTACATGTGAATAAATAAAAGGAAATACTAGTGGCCGTGGATTCATTCTAAAAGCTTCAAGACCCACTTTATATGCAAATGTATAATGTATGCATATGTATTTTGTCACGACCCAAATCTTTTGGTCCGAGACAGTTGAGCAAGGATCCGCCCAAGAGGTTCAAAACGAATCATCGGACTTGCCAAGACCACCAGACTTGGCCCAACACTTGGAGAATGCTAGAGAGCCCGATCACACTAGCTTTTCAGAAATGGCAGGAGACAAGAAGTCAAACGAGGAATCTTGCCATATCGGGTGTGATCAACTATCTGAGGAAAGAAACCTACTAATTGATATAATTAGGTAGGATTTGATATTCTTTCCTAGATTAGAGATTCTTGTAAGGATTTGGGCTAATCCTGGCCATCCATGTAAATCGATCGGACCATTGTTTGAGTGGGAGCTCAACTATATATAGAGAGCCTCCCGCTCTCATTTGTATCATCCAATCCATCCAATTCTATTCATTCTCTCATTTGAGAAGAGTAATAAGACTCTGAGGCATTTACTCTAGTTTTCCTCTTGTTCCTTTCAATTGTCTTTGTTTCCAAAGCTCTTCGAGCTAGTTACCTCTCGAGTGGCCAAAAGTAGCCACCATAGTGCTTAAAGCGCTTCCGCATCCATCGAAGCCTGGAGGGCTTGTCCGAGCCGTTGTCGAGCAGGAGCACTCGCAAGGCTGGTTGAAGGCTTACTTAGGCGCGGGAATTGACCGATTAGCGTCAAGGGCGTCTAAGGCCGCACGGATCACTAGGGTTGAGCCCTAGCCCCGTGACAAGTGGTATCAGAGCGAGACGAGGGGGCTTGCGTTCGAGCCTACTTGGTGTTGCAGTCAAGTTAGGCAAGGATTTGCGTTCGAGCTAGTCAGAGTGAGCAAGCTAGTTCGTGGCAAAGAAGTGACCGAGATGGCATCGAAATGGAAGACATTGAACGAGGTAAGACAAAGAGATTACGTTTCTACTCAGACGTTTGAATCTTTCAGGAAGGAATACGACGTCATAAGCGAGATGTTGAACAACCAAGATTTCTCCCTCAAAGAAACCATGGAGTCCATGAAGGAGGTCCAGGGTGTCTTGGAGTCCCGGCTTGAAAGATTAGAGTCCATGGAGGACAAGTTCAAGGACGAGACGCGGCGAGTTCGCAACGAGGTAGAGATAGTTCGACAGAGTAATGCTTGCGAAGCCGAGGTGAAGGCTTTGCGGATCGACGTGAATGAGCTCAAGGAAGAGCTACTCAGTTGCAAGAGTGCAATGAGTGAATGGGGTGCGCTTGCCACCATCTTAGATGGACTTAGGCCTGGGGCGAGGCTTGCATTGGAGCAAGGAGATGCCCAGATTCGGGAGGCCAATGATGCGGCCGAGTTGCTGACCGAGCCTGCAGGAGACAAGCTAGTCAGTACCGCGACGTCCAAACCCAAGACGAGTGACTGTGGGAATGGCGAGGCTAAGTTCGTGCCAAAAAAGAAGGCGAGTAGGAAGATGAAGTGCTACTTCTGCGATGGCCCACATGTGATAAGGAGCTGTCCCGAGAAGAATCGTCTTGCTGCACTCATCAAGAGAGAAAATGAGCCATAAGAGAAAGTAGTGCGACTTGGCGCAATTACGAGTGTCAATAAGCCAAGGAAAATTCAAGGTGCGTCTACGAGTGCCAAAGTAGTCAAGCCAAGGTCGAGCCACAGTGCGATAGCAAATGAGAAAACCGTCAAGCTGAGGGTGAAGAAGAAGCAATTGGAGTGCTACCAGTGTAAGGGGCCTCACAAGTTGCGGAAATGCCCAGTTCGAGCCAAGGAGTCCAAGACGAGGGACAAGCCCGAGGGAAGCGAGGCTACAAAGCTTGGTTCGAAGCCGTCTAGTTCTGCCAAGGCCAAGGGAGACCGAAAGCAGAAAAAGGTGAACATGTCCATGAAGGCTAGGAGAGTGCTTACCGAGGATGTTCGGGGAAAGAACATCGCTTTTGAGACCAATAAAGCGTCGAAGGGGGCCAAGCCGAGGGACATTGCAACCTTGGAGACACCACCCATGGGCAAGGTGGGGAACAAGCGAAGGACTTCGGGTAAGAAGTGCCAACGCAATAGGAAGCACCGAACTTCGAGGAATAAGGGTCGATGCAAGAAGAGTGCACCAAACTTCAAGTCAGAGGGGCGAGTGCAACGAGGGGCAACGAACCTTAGGCAAAAGGTGCCGATGCGTGCAAAGAACTTCAATGAGGGAGGTTCGATGTAAAGGGGGCCAGACTTCGTGGAGACAGAAGGGCTGACCCATTTTAGAGTAAATGCGACCGAGAGAAAGGTACATCTCAAACACAACTCTAGTGTTTTTGAGTTTGATTTGCCGAGTTTGATGAGCATAGGTCGAGTTGGACCTAACCATCGGAGCGGGGGAGACGAAGCTTAGAAGGGACCTTCAGAGTTCTAATGAGCCAAACTAATGGGCTGACGAGTTTGAGAGTTCGTCCGGTGTTCAATGTGGTGACACCCAAGACTTTGCAGCGGGATCAAGGCAAACCAAGGCTAGTAGGAGAAAGCTCCTACAACGGCGATGTATCCGAAGGCGTCATAGCACGCGACATCACTTGGCGGGAAGAGTCGAAGCGTGCAGTCCTTATGGGGGGATATGAGCCAGCCGAGACATCGAGAAGCCACCAAGACGATGTGAGTAATGGTGCAGAGGATCGAGGAATTCCATGGAGGCAGGAGCCGAGGCGAGCAGTTCATATGGGGGAACAGCACCAAGCCGAGGCAACAGGTAGCAGCACCCAAGAAGGCCCTACCCAAGATCGTTCTAGTGAAGCGACGAGGGCGTCGCCAAGTTCAGTGGGGGAGAATGTCACGGCCCAAATCTTTTGGTCCGAGACAGTTGCGCAAGGATCCGCCCAAGAGGTTCAAAGCGGATCATCAGACTTACCAAGACCACCAGACTTGGCCCAACACTTGGAGAATGCTAGAGAGCCCGATCACACTAGCTTTTCAGAAATGGCAGGAGACAAGAAGTCAAACGAGGAATCTTGCCATATCGGGTATGATCAACTATCTGAGGAAAGAAACCTACTAATTGATGTAATTAGGTAGGATTTGATATTCTTTCCTAGATTAGAGGTTCTTGTAAGGATTTGGGCTAATCCTGGCCATCCATGTAAATCGATCCGAACCATTGATTGAGTGAGAGCTCAACTATAAATAGAGAGCCTCCCACTCTCATTTGTATCATCCAATCCATCCAATTCCATTCATTCTCTCATTTGAGAAGAGTAATAAGACTCTGAGGCATTTACTCTAGTTTTCCTCTTGTTCCTTTCAATTGTCTTTGTTTCCAAAGCTCTTCGAGCTAGTTGCCTCTCGAGTGGCCAAGAGTAGCCACCATAGTGCTTAAAGCGCTTCCGCATCCATCGAAGCCTGGAGGGCTTGTCCGAGCCGTTGTCGAGCAGGAACACTCGCAAGGCTGGTTGAAGGCTTACTTAGGCGCGGGAATCGCCAGTCAATTTTTCAAACGAATGCATTGTTTAATTCTCACAACTCATCCTACAAAATGATCTTATCATTCATTCATTCAAAGTCCCTAGTTAGTTATACATATAAAAATAAAAATAAAGAGATAGAATCCTCTTACACTATGTAAAACGTAAAAGTTTTACACCTTTTTTGGACCATTGGATGAAGTTAATGGATGGCTGAGAATACCAGTAGAAAATATGAAGATTATCATAGGAAAAAATAGGGAAATAGTCTTAGCCATTTATTGTTATCATTCAACGGTCCAAAAAAGGTGTGAAAATATGTAAGTGAATCCTAACCCATATAATACTTTGATACACAGTGTAAACTTTACTCGTATGTTAAATTTAAGGTTAGAGATTTAAGGTTTAGAGTTAGAGATTTAGGTTTTAAATTTTATAAATTGAATATAACGGATTATATAATTTTTTACACAACTTATGTATCAAAATATAATTCTATATAAAAAAATATTTTGATACATAGATTTGTAAACTTTAGTTTATGCAACACTTTTTATTTTAGGGTTTATGATTTTTTTAGGATTTCAATGTTTAAGATTTTATATTTAGTATCTTAGGTTTTAAGATGTAGGATTTTAAATTTTATGGTTTATAATAGATATAATGTATTAAACAACCAGTGTATCAAAAAAATATGTATATATAATATAGGTTTTAATATAGTTGATTTGTTCCATTATCATGTCATTCAAATAATTTAGATTTGAATTTTAATATTTCTTTTTTTTATCTTTAGAGTTTAAACTTATTTATAAAATGAAAAAAAAATCAAGATCAAAATATTTTATTAGTCCATGTACTGCACTTATATTGTGAATTTGATCTTTGTACTCTATCTTGATCTTTTTAGCCCTTGTAATTCACATTTTAAATTTTGATCCTAACTCGAACAATACTTATGAAATATTTTAAATAAAACTTTACTATTAATTATTAAATTTGTAAATTTAATTCATATTCTTCGATTGGATCATTTTAAGCCCCTCTTATTGTTTCCTTCAAAAAAAATATATTAGATATGTTGTTCTTGTAATATTTGGATTATGATTGAAATTTCAAAATTTTGAAAAATACATGGCTGAAATTGTATAAAAACTAAATCCACAATTTATATATAATCCATGCGATAATGACATAATTTGACTAAAAAAACAATATAAACTTCAAAACTGTGCATAAAGAATTCGAATGGAAGCTACCATTAAATCCACAATTTATACATAATCCATGCATGTCCACTGTGTATATAGTTTGTCCTAGATTCAATTTTTTCTTTGTTATCATAACTTACTAATGGTATAATGTTTCGATTTTAATTGTCCGGTTCTATTGAACTATGAATGGCAACTGAATTACATTTTTATTAAGCTTTTCCATGTTTAATGCAAATCTAAGAAATTCTATCTTTTATTTCACCATTTTTCTTTCCGCCTATCAAAAGAAGCAAGCCTAAAATTGGCAAATCAGATCGTCAAAGAGGTCGGTATAACCAATCCAAGAAAAAAAAAAGGTTTCTGTTAAAAGGGGGCATATATAAGAATTGACAAAAAGAAAACCCTAATAACAAATGGCATTTGTCAAGCTATCCTTCAAATCATAAATTTCAAAAGAGCAGGACGAATCTTAGGCTTCACACTCAAGACAGTTACTCTAGGGTACAATATTTAATACGCTTAAAAATCCTTTATAATTGCAGTATTGCACCATTGAATAATTAAAACGGCACATGATACCTGCATATAAGATTGAAGACTCACTTGTGGATCCAAGCTACGATGCCGATATGTTATTCCGAGTGAGAAGTCCAATATATTAGTCCGCTGCAGTAGAAGATTCAGATTAACAAAATTAATAGAGATGCTGACAGAATAGCATCGCAACACGTTTAATTCATGACAATGAAATTGAAGAACATCTTAGGTACGACATTGCGTGTATCGTTCTCATAAGTCACATAATCACAAGATAGATATTCATCTATGATTTGAAACAATTATACAAAACTAACCTTTAACACAACATGGATGATGCTCATAATTATAAATCTGTAATAACATTTACCTGATTAAGACGAACACACACTGTAAGACACCTGCAGTACCAGTCCAGACTGAAGGACCAGATTTCACTACCGAGTCTTGTATCAACAGGCCCACTGAAGCAGCCAGAGAGACAAAGGAGACAACATAAGCAAGGAAAAGCCAGAGCTTCAACCTGTCGCAATGAAGGACTTGCTTCCATTAGCCAAATCAAGCAACCAGAGGGGTGTTGAATTGTAACTCTTGTAAAAAGAAGGTAGAGGTAAACCATGCAATGATGGTCAACACATTCAACTTCCAAAAAGTTACAAGTTTCCCATTTATACAAATCCTAAATATCAGCAATTGACAAAATTATCTGAAACCGTGTAAAAGAACAATGCACTAGCAAGCAAACAAGACAAAAGGAAATCAAAACTTTAAACACTATCTACAGTCTTAATGCATACAAAGCCAAATCCTAGTCACACATTCCGAACCCCAATTGCGGACTACAAAATTGTCATGCAACCGAAGAATATGCACAGATCAGCTTAATTAACTATCACTAAACACAAGGGTGAGCTGTATAGATCATGTTTAATGCATGTTGGCAGACATACCACTCCGCACTACGATGATATTATCAATATTTGGAAAATTTCTTTACACTACTATGAAAATTTTTAAGTGATTAAGCAAGATGGTTGTTAAGTTTTCATTTGACCTAGAATAGCACAGCTTACAATTATGGAACCTACATGAAATAAGAGGAAGCTTCAAATGGATTAAAAGCATTTCTGGTGTCTCATAATCAAATTCAGCAGTAACTCATTGTCATGATCCGACCCATCCTGCTAACAATTAAAAAAATTCAACATTGTTCCTTCAATTTTTTTATTCTATCTGTTTTTTTATATTTCAATCAGGATAACAGTTCAAACAATCCAACACTTCTAGTTACAAGGAAAAACTTGAAAATTCAGCACTTATGTGTGATACTTCTTAGGTTTTGCGTAAAAATTCTGTTTCTAAACTGCATGAAGTTTACAAGGCACATGATTTACCAAAATCACTTTCCCATAGAGCCTCAAGGTTGACTTTAGTGAAACACATGTGTACAAAAGGTGGATAAGAAATACTATGTTCATCAATGTTCTACACAAGTAATCCTCAAAACTTTCTTTGGCTTCAAAAAGTCGGTTCATCATTGCCATACAGGCAGCTAAAAAAATTCCAAGTTCAGAGAATTATAATGTGCCACATCAATCACAGTTGAATGATGAGTGAACAAGAGAGAGTTCAACATCAGTACACTGTATAAAATGATCTTAAGGAACAGTTCCATATTAATTAATTATACGTGAAGATTAAGACCCTTAAGTTAGACGGATCACTTGAAAATTATGCATCCAAACTTGAACCTAGAATGTAGCACTTTACATGCCAGAAACCTACTTTTGAACAGAATTTCAGGAACTGAGTCTGCAAATAAATAAACCACTCATGCAGAATTAAAGAAACTGAAATATCAATTGCTTTAATGTTAAATTTTTAGGTGCCAAAATGAATAAATTAGATGAGATGCAAGAATGTAGACTTTGGATTTCAAGGTAATCATTACATCAATAAACCTCAATTCTGTAGACATCAGAAAATTTCGAGTGACAACTATTATTCAATCAGCTAAAATATAAGAAAGCATCTCAACTTCACAATTCACAGCACCATCACCCAGGATCAGATAAGTGATAACTTCCAATCATAGGCATAATGATAACAATTTTAGGAAAATTTATTTAAAGTAAGCATAATCAAACTCCCACTGTTGGCGAAAGGCAAACTCGATCCAAAAAGGATAATCAATTGAAAAAAAAAAAACAGTGAGAATTGAGGGAGATAAGAACAGAGTTAACTCACCTCCACTCGCTGTCGTCATATGGAGAGTAATCGATATCATCTTTTCTAACACAATTGAACATCAAAGCCGCAATAGATGCAAATATTCCTGTTAAAAAATACATATAAACATCGGAAAAATATAATTAACACGAAACATAGTATATATTTAGAGAGAGGGAGAGAGACTAGGTTGTACCAGGTAAATAATGAACGAAATATACAGTGACGGCGTCGACCCAAAACCACCAGCCGGCACCGAATACGGCTCCCGCGATACCGGGGCCAAATATCACCCACAGCTCGCCTAAATCCATTTGATTGTTTTTTTGGTAATTAATTAACCAATTATTCAGAATAAAATAACGAATCGAGTTTTTTATCTTCAAGTAAAGGCTATTGTGAACTGTTTACTACCTTCCTTCCTCCCGGATGCGTACATTACTGTACTTTCCTTTTCCCTTTCTCTCTCTATGTATATTTATGTAAACTACCTATTTAGTATCTATGGATTGCGTATTTCTGTTTTAGTCACTAAATTATTGTTTTGACAATATCATGCCCAACATTAGGCTTCTTTTTTTATTTTGGTCGCTGACAAATAAATTTGACAGTTAACTTAACGAAAATGATGACATGACATGGTATAATAATAATTTTAATCTTGATACGTTATATATTTATAAATTTAGTTTTAATTTAAAATTATTTAATAAATTATCAATATTTATTTTTTTAAATGCTGTCCTTATTTTTATTTAAAATTATCTAATAATTCCATAAATTTAACTTCTAATAAGATAACGACAATGAAAATAAAGTTGGGACCTCAAGTCCACTACTCAAAAGTCTAATTATTGAACTAAGCTCAGTTTATACTGTTATCTTTCACAATATATTATTTTTATAAATTATAACTAAGATTTTTAAGAAAATTATGAAATGAGCTTAAAGAGAATCAAATTTGGGATCTAATGTAATCCTTAGACCCACCTATACGTTATATCTGATTTTAGGAGGTCACATTAGGGTTGTGAACCCCAGCAAAAACTCAAATAAAAATTATTTTCTTTCTAATACATTTAAAATCATAAAAATAAAAGTTTTTCCATAATATTATTATAGAAAAATTTTGTGACCTACAGTAAAAAATCAAATAAAAATTCTTTTTTTTCTAATGCATTTAAAATCATAAAAATAAAAATTTTTGTCAGAATATCATTATAGAAAATCATAAAATAAAAATTCAAAAATATATTATAAAATATGACATAAAGTAAAACATGACATACATGCTCACTAACATACACACTAGTAAAATAAAGAGTAAAACTTTGATACACAGGACAAGCCTGTGTATTTACACTATAAAAATACAAATACTAAATTTCTAACCCTAACCCTAGAAAACTAAAGCCTATACACTAAATTATAGGCACTAACCTTAAATTTTAAACCCTACAACCTAAACTCCTAAACCTTAAACCAAAACCCTAACCCCTAAAACTAAAAGGCACGTCTAAACTAAAGTTTACACAGCTTGTGTGTCGAAGTTTTTTTCCTAAAATAAATAGGCTAAAATAAATACACACTAGTATTTTTTTTTGTTGAAAGAGAAAATACACACTACTAAGGAGGTATACTTTAGGGCCATTTTATCTTTTAAATTGAAATTAATAGGCTAAAATAAATACACACTAGTAAGGCGCGATCTAGGAAGAGCCCAAATAATTTACACCGGAGGTGGTTGCATCTTATCCGTTAAAGCCAATAAAGGCACGCCACGTGGAGAAAGCTGCACCTGCACAAACATACACGTATGGTTTCAATACATGTTATCTAAACCCCACTTAAAAAAAACAAAAGCAAATAAAAAAGTAAATGACCTCCTAAAACCAACCGTCCTTTCTGCCTGCAAAAAACGCGAATCTTTCTCTCTCTTATTTTTCACCCACTCACTCGCTATCTTTCTCTCTCTTCGAAATTCCAAAACAAACGACGCAACACTTAAATCGGATACCAAACAACACCCTTGCCCCAACCCTAGACGCCGAGTTTTATCCTCTTCGTTTCTACATCTCCACGGCTGATCTATAATCTATTCCTTTTGTTATTATTCCTCTATTGAAAAGACTGATACTGAAACTTTGATTTTTTAGGGTTAGGGTTGTGTTTCCCGAGGGGTGGAGATAGGATTAGGGCTAGGTATAGGGTTCGACGTTTATGGAATTTGAAGGGCTTGGTGGCACTGATGCCTGTGCTTGTCGTCGGTGATGACCGGAGCCCTATATTACCGGCAGAAGAAGATGATGGGTAGGGGTGCGGACAGAGGTTGCGGCACCGAGAAGAGGCCTTGCCGCCCGATTTCTAGGGTTTCTTGTCGGGGTCCGGTGACCCAGCCCGAGACTTCTGAGAAGCGATATGATATTGGTGTCGATTTCTTTTCTCAGGCACGGAAAGCACTTAGCCAACGTTCACCCTTCGATATCCCCGGAGGTGATTCTGTTGCTGGGTTGAGCATGCCAACGCTGCCCAGTGGATTGGCTAGTTTATTGAAGCAGACTGATAGTAGGAAGAAACATAAAAAGTCGCATTCTGGAGCAAATAAGAAGTCGTCGAAGCTGGGGGAAAAGGCGCGAGAAGCCAGCATTTGGGTTGAGACGGAAGAATATTTTAGGGACCTCGCATTGCCGGATATCGATGCGTTGTCTGATATTACCCCATTTAGGTCTTTAGCTGCTAGGAAGAAGTGTTTTATGATTCCTTATATTGGAAATGAGCCAACGGGGAATTTGAATTTGGATACTGAAGTGGATGAGAAGGCGAGTGTGTGTAGTGGAGAGAATTCTAATGGTAGGAATGAAAACGGTAATGTTGGTGAAGAAGAGAAGGAGGTCGTCACGGTTGAGGATGGGCAATTGATGGAAATTGATAGCAGGGCTACACAAGCTCAGTTTTCACTCAAGGAAGCAGAAGTGTGCTTTGCTCCGGATTCAAATAGTAGTTTAGAGTGGCTTTTAGGTTCTAAGAATAGGGTATTGTTAACTTCAGAGCGACCTTCAAAGAAGCGGAAGCTTGTTGGGGAGGATGCTGGGCTGGAGAAAATATTAATTGCATGTCCATGTGATGGGAATTCATATTTATGCCACTTTTGTTGCACGGGTGTTACCAGAATAGAATCAAACAGATTAATTGTTTGTAGTTCTTGCAAAGTTGTTGTTCATCAAAAGTGCTACGGGGTGCAAAATGAAGTAGATAGTTCTTGGCTCTGTTCTTGGTGTAAGCAGGCAAATGATGGCAATGATACGTCGAAACCTTGTGTTCTTTGTCCAAAGCAGGGTGGTGCATTAAAGCCTATCCAAAAGAATGGTGGAAATGATGCATCTGTGGAGTTTGCTCACCTGTTTTGTGCACAATGGATGCCTGAGATTTATATAGAAAACTTGACGAAGATGGAACCAATTATTAATGTTGGAGGAATGAATGACACTAGAAAGAAATTAGTTTGTAATGTATGCAAGGTGAAGTATGGTGCAAGTGTTCGGTGCAGTCATGGTATGTTTGTTGCTACCTTTTTGATATCATTCTGCTTCTCTATTGTGGTTGGTGCAAGGAGGGCATTCTTTTATTAAAATCTTTGGCTACTTTTTTTTCTTTAGTCTAGAGATTTGCACCTGCAAAATGAAATTGATTCTTTGAAGTGCTTCTTATCAAGAATAATGGCTATCATTTTGTTGTGTTATAATTATTAACTTCAAAATATTCAAATAAAGTATATGTTTTTATCCATTGCGTGT
Source organism: Hibiscus mutabilis (assembly GCA_019671005.1). Lineage (NCBI taxonomy): Eukaryota > Viridiplantae > Streptophyta > Magnoliopsida > Malvales > Malvaceae > Hibiscus > Hibiscus mutabilis. The sequence continues at coordinate 20,166,481 of CM033713.1, read as the reverse complement.
TTATGCATCATATTATCAAAGAATCTTTTTTCCTTTTATTTTCTGTTTACACAAATAATTTCCAGCACTTTGCAAGACCTTTTACAAATAATTTCCGCTCGTTATTTTTTGGGTATTATTGGCTGAAATTGTTTTTGGGTGTTTGTAACACTGTAAGTTGGATTATTCTAATATCTGCATGAGGATTTCTGGTGGAGAGAAGATATACTTGTCTACAACAACTACTTGCATTTGGGGCGGGATAAACTAAGTTATTTGAGAAACAATATTAAGAGTGAGGGCAGTTGTTGAATTATCAGAAAGTAATATTCTGTGTACAAGCATGAAAATGGCCACTTAGGGTCTTGCGATACAAGTGACTTGTTCAAAAATTGTGGTTTTTAAACTTACAGCCCTTAGCTTTTTCATGTTTATTGGCGCCTTTAGGTTTATGATTGATTTATATCCACATGGTGTAGAAGTTGGCGAAGTTCGATTAAGAGAAATTGTTTCTAGAATCTTTCTTGTTTATAGAAAGTTTTCTCTCCATTCTTTATTGTTTGCATGGGAGGTAACATATGCAGCTTATTTGGCGTGCCGTTGCAGGGATTATTCTCATAAAAATGTGAATTATATCTGTTTTGTGTTCATAAATTACTTGGTAAGAGAACTCGTAAAAATAAAATGCTTGGTGGAAACTATTCACCAACTTCCTTGCGTAGCAACCTCAGTTATCATTTTTGTGTCACTTCTACTCTCTATCTAATAAATGTTATGTCTGGAAACTTTTTGAGTATATGAAGAAGGAAGCAAGGTAATTTGAGAATTGAGATTCCTCCCTTGGTTAGCAAACCTAATAGAGAAGTTCCTCATCTGATAATATTAGTGTCTTGGTCCTCTTGGAGATTAACAGGTTTGTCCAAGAGCTTATTTTTCTATCAGAGGCTACTGCTTTGTTTAGGAAAGGTGTTCTGAAATTTGAATTTGTGTCTTGTGTAAATATTAATGAAGAACCTGGAGAGGACAGTTTGAATGCTTTATATGCTGACAACTTTTGGGGTTTTTTCTTTTGATATAAGTGAGATCTCACTTGGGAATATTGTTACTTAGAAGTACTTAGGAGAACCTTAGGTGATTCTCCTTCCCTTCTGATGTCAAATTGTTTGGACCTTGTCTAGACTTTGGATGAAGTTATAAGGGTGATGGCAGCTGATTAATGTTTAATTGCAGTGGAAGGAAGTTGCCATGAAAATATTATCCATTTTTTTGTTTCACGTGCTTGTTACTACACGGTTTATGGAAGTGGTCTTTTTAGCCTAATGTATTTTGGATTAGAGATGAGCAATACTGGATAGAAATACTTTGAAGTGTTCTTGCATTCTGTTGAAAATCTTTTGGTCTCTAGGGAAGTGTATCAGCTATCCATGCCCAATATTGATGGTAAGGAAGTATAATGTTTTTTTATCATAAGGAGCATGGTGGTTTTTGGTTCCTTTGCACTGTGAGAACTGCTTGAATGCCTTAAAGATCTGATTGCCAGTTACTTTTTTGGGTTAGCAAACTGTTCTCGGGATTTGTGGAAAAGAATTCGAGTAGGTTGGTAGAATCAGTTTGTACCCACATTCTGGTTGGAGTCCAATCATGATATGCTGTTGGAACCCGAAAATGATTCTTTTTCTAAAGTTTTGAATTCACTCCGATGAGTTCATGGATTTATTTATCTTATCATAGAACTGCTAATAGTTTCTGGGCAACTTTCTGATGTCGAACTCTATTATCACTTTCAAAGTTGCAATAGTTTTATACATATCATGTGTTGAGTAATGGGAAATTAGTAGTTCATTAGATGGTATAACTTATGTCCAAAATATAATTTTCTTTAATTTTTTTATCTTATTTTTTTATTATTTTCTTTATTTTTTTATTATTTTACACCGTCTGTAGTCCATAGCACATTCAATTGTTTATCAACGAGCTCAACTTTTAATAATGAAAAATAATCTTGAATAAATAATCACAAAGGTTTGACCTTCCATGCCTTGGTTTCCCTGCTTCAATGCTGAGCTATGTGTTGTCTTGACATGTTTTGTTATCTTTTTATTAATCTTCTTGAAATCTGAATCTGTTTATAATGCTTCTGGTTGTGATGGATGTTAGTGTTTTTTGCAGGAACTTGCAGAACCTCATTCCATCCTATATGTGCTAGGGAAGCCAGGCATAGAATGGAAGTTTGGGGAAGATATGGTTGTGACAATGCAAGTCTCAATTCTTTTTCCTGACATAGTTTTTTTGATATTATTTATTAGCAGCTACTTCATATTTTGAGGTTTTATTATCATAAATGCTCCATATTCTTTCTACAGATCGAGTTGCGGGTGTTTTGCTCCAAGCATTCAGAAATCCAAGATAACAGCAGTTCCCCACCACATGGAGAACTTTGTGCTTCTGGCACCGACTCTTCTATGGACAAATCTCAAAATTCAAAAATTAGCCTAAGCAATGGAGATAATATTGCTGTGGGCATAGAAGCTCCAGATGATAACTCTGATAAATCTGGTGACGGCGAGTTGCAAGGCAGAGGTTTGTCTGATACCAGATCAAGTGCCAGAGTTGCATCAGAATGTGGTGAGACACAGCAGCTGGGTGATGTGGGGGTGTTGGAGAATGGCAATGATGATGAACATAACCTGTCTAACTCCCTTAATTTTGCAATGATTTTGAAGAAGGTATCTGATATAGTCATCCACGGGTTGATAATATTTTCTCAATGTTTAAAATCTCCGGATTGTTCTGTCTTACAATCTACAAATTATGCAGCTAATTGACCGAGGGAAAGTCAATGTAAAAGATGCAGCGTTGGAGATTGGACTCTCGGCTGATTCTTTGAGTGCTTCATTAAGTGTAATACCTGCAATCATGGTTTCTTTTTCTAACAATTGTTGTCTGAAAGCAGTTTTAGTCCTCGGTGCTTTCTTCTTCCTTCGATTTTCTTTTATGTTTATTTTTGGTCTTTCTTTCTTCAGAATGATAGCTTGGCACCTGACCTGCGACACAAAATAGTGAAATGGCTTAGTAATCATGCATATACTGTCTCTTCCCAGAAAAAAATAAAAGTTAATATTAAGTCTTTGATTTCATCAAAGGATGAGAGTGGGGCAACAGATATTTCTGATGATAGAATGGTATCCAAGTCTGACATAGCAGCAGATCTTGTGGCTGTTAAGCCTATGCCCCCTCGAAGAAGAACAAAGAACAGTGTGAATTTTTTGAGGGATGACAAACTAATATGCTCCTCTGATGAAATTATTGATGATATTGGGGTAGTGGTGGATGAAGTTTGTTTCGATCTGCTTGCTAAGGAAGAAACAAATGATTCGAGTAAAGTATCCATTCTTGGTACCACTGGAAAGGTAATATTCCAAATCATTAATGTTCATTTCAATGGGTTTGTTTTTGGCAATCTAACTTTTAATTTTAATTGATCATTCTGTTGAATTTGTATATACATATTCTGTTTACTTCTCTTTGCTAATATTGGCTGGATGTATAAATTCCTTGAGTACTTATCTATGTTTAATATAATATCTTTGGAGCACATGTTGTATACTGCTGGAGCTTTTCCAGTTTACTAGATTTTTTAATCTTTAACAATGATTACTTTTTGAAGCGGTACTTCTTTTTTGAGCATTTTACTTTATGCGCCCATCTGCCATCAATATCATTTTTATATTATAACTTTGTATTTCTTTTCTTTTGACGGGATAGGAGATTGATGTTTTATGGAGTAGGTTCAGATGCACAAGGGATTCTGTTACGTGCCAAATCTATGTTAGGAAAGGGCCTTACTTTGCCTTGTTTAAGTAAGGTTTAGGTTGTGCTTTTATTTCTTTTCTTAGGTTTATTGATTATATTTAAAGGGGTGTATGAAATAATAGAATCCTAAACAGAATTTACACAAAAAACCCTAAAACGTCTGGATCTCTCTTTAAGAGTCGTAAGGGTTCAGTCTCCCTTTGATGAGCTGAACTATCAATTCAAAATACACAACCATAGCAGATTATTTTTCTAAGTGTCAGTTGTCTGGTTTGTTGTTGTAGGATCTCTTGTGATGTAAAAGCCTTCTATTACCTAATGCTTTGATTTTGAATTTTTTTAGATATCCTTTCCTGTACCAAATATGTTCTAGTTGTGTAGGCCATTGTATGTTATGAGCATTGTAGATGTAGTTTATATAATTGCTCTAGAAAGTTGTTCTTTTAAGCTGGCATTTGGGTAGATATGTTGCTGAATTTATTCTACACTTCACAATTCTTTTTGTTCACCAATACTCGATTGAATCTAGTCGTGCACAGTTCTTTTAATTTTCCGGAAATATCTTTTAATGAACTGAGAAGTGCAAAACATGAACTTATAATGTGTAAGATAGTGTGTTTTAATTTCTCCCTTTTCTGCTTTCACTCTGAAAATTTTGTGATCTGTGGATATAACTTTCAATGTCTGAACTCACAATATATAAAGAAGAAATTACTTTGGGAGTATGCTTCTGCACTGCCTGTATTATTTGTTTACTTTAGGTATTGTATCATAGGTTATATTATTTTTATGCCCATTTATTTTTAACTCTTTCTTCCATTTCTTAAGTGATGTTTCCTCCTCTATGTAGAATTCAGCCAATCCTGATGGTTACAAGGACTCTTTGGAGAGTCATTTTCAGAAATCTGAAGGTATTCATTGTTTAATTATTTGCTTTCTGTACCCTTCTCTTGGTCAAGCTATTTGTGGGAAAAAGGTTTAATATCATTTTCCCCTTTTGGTTCTTTTGGTGCTGAAATGCGTATGAGTTCCAAGGGAGAGAGTTTTGTTGAAATCAGTATACAGTGGCCTAAAAATTCTCTTTTCTTTCAGAATTTTTTCTTGAAGCAACTAGTGTTTAGCTTTATATGTAATATCGTTACTTCTTTCCTGCATATGTTACCCAACGCTAGTCAGATCACAGTTGAGTTCTATTTTCTAGATTTATGCTTATTTGATTGTAAAAGCTAGTTCTTCATTGTACATTTTGCAGAGATGTCCCAAGTTCCGAATGTTCTTGTTTGGTAAATTTACTGTCAACTTTTGCTTTTGGATTTTATAATGGGTGCCATGCTGCTTTGTTCAAGAGATGTGGCTTCCCACCCATATTTCTTTTTGCATAATAAAAGCCGATTCGTAGAATGTTAGTAGTATTGGCACGCAGTTTGTGTCAGGTAGAATCAAGTGACATGCGATGGCTGGTAACTCCTTGAGCTATTATTTTAGAAACAAGTGTAAGGGGTAGGATCCTATAACTCGGTCAAGTGTTAGAGATGCCATGGGTGGAGTAGATGTCAGACATGGGTAATTTAGGTAAAAATAAACAGTCCAGGCAACACTCTTAAGGATATTTTGCATTTCTAATTTTCTGTTTGGCATCTGTCTGGAGGCTAAATCACAAAAAGTTGCGTGATAGGATTGCCTTTTATCCTTGACAATATTTTGTAAGACATGCAGTTTGTCCCTTAATTCATCTAAAGATATTCATAAATCTTTTACGAAGTTAAATTTTACCTATACTGACCCCTGAAAGGGAAAAAACCTCCCATGTTTCTAGGAACTTATGTGGTCAAGAGGTTTCTTTCTACAACTGTGATAATGCTTGCCTCTGTGTATATTATCAGCAATGAAGTTTCTGTGATATTTTCATTTATCTCATCAAACAATTTAATTGTTCTTTATGGTTTTGATGTGAATTGTATTTATAACTTAAAATTGTACAATTGGACAGGAAATTCAGCTGATCTCTCAAAAGGCAGCCTTTATGGAAAGAGTCGATCAGAGAGGGCAACCACTCTTGAGAAGAAACAAGATCAAGGAAATTCCATTTGCCCAATCGTTGATCCAATTATCGCTGATCTCATGTAAACTTTGTGAAAAGACTATTTATTAAACCACGAGATTTTCCGTCTATTTTGATGAGATAATTTATGATTCTTGATAATGTTGTATTGCAGAACTGAAGAATTTTCTAATTTTTACATTCACCCCTATACACGGAAGCAAATGCTGCAGATGCAGAATGGGATGCTTTGTAAGAATAGAGTGGGTGAGTATGAAGGCAGAAATGACACATTAAAGGAGTTCAATGGCAAGTTTCATCTCATTATTTAGACTGCAGTTTCCTCTTTCTTTCTTTCTTTCTTTCTTTCTTTCTTTCTTTTTTTCTTTCTTTCTTTCTGCTTGTTGTTTTGGGCAGGTCTCATAAGTTGCACTTTGCAGGTGCAAAGGAGGGTGACCTCTCTCGCCTGGTAGCATCTTCAAATGCTAGTGTTTGCTGCAATCACCAAAGTGAACATTCAGAGTGCAATGAAAAGAGTTGTCAATCTGATGATTTGGTGTCGTTGGTTAAGGCTAGGATGTCAGGAGCTCTCAAATTTTCTCCAGAGGATGAGGTAGAAGGGGAAATCATATATTATCAGCATAGATTTCTGGACAATGCAGTTGCAAGGAACCATGTTACTGGTATTCATCTTTTCTACTCTAGGGTTCTTTGTGTATGTGTGATGTAAACTATAACCTGCATTTTTGTGATTTTCTGCTTGCAGATAATTTAGTTTCTAGGGTTGCTAAAAGTCTACCACAGGAGGTTGAAACGGCGAGGACAAAGATATGGGATACTATGCTTGTTAATCGCTATCTTTATGAGCTAAGAGAAGCAAAGAAGCAGGGCCGTAAAGAGAGAAGGCATAAGGAGGCACAGGCAGTGTTGGCCGCTGCAACTGCGGCTGTAGCTGCTTCCTCTAGGATTTCATCATCAAGAAAAGATGGCTTGGAAGAATCTAGTCATCAAGAGGTTATTCATATGATCCTTTTTTTCTATATATTTTTCTCTTTCTTCTAAATAAGGATAAAATCTTACTATATTCTCTTTGCAGAATGTACTGAAGTTGAATGCTTCTGTTGGAAGATCTGGCATTAACTCTCAGACAAGAGCAAAAGATGCACTTTCTAGGAATGCTGTCCCAAGGATTTCATCTGAAAAGTACTCTGATATTGTTCAATCAGTTACAGATTTTTCTAAAGGACATCCTAGGTCGTGTGACATCTGCAGGCGATCTGAGACAGTACTGAATCCTATTTTAGTCTGTTCTGGGTGCAAGGTGTTGTGGCCTAAAACTATCGTTTTTCTTTCTTGAATGAGAAATTTGACTTTCATTTGTTTGGGATTTTGATTTAGCCCTTCTGCTCACAGGTTGCAGTTCACTTGGATTGCTATCGCAATATTAAAGAATCTACAGGTCCTTGGCGCTGTGAATTATGTGAAGAACTGTTTTCATCTAGATCCTCTGGAGCTCCATCTCTAAACTTTTGGGAGAAACCTTATCCAGCTGTTGAATGTGGCTTATGTGGTGGTACTACTGGTGCTTTTAGGAAATCTGTGGATGGCCGGTGGATACATGCTTTCTGTGCTGAGGTGATTTTCTCTTTCTTGTTGCGTTAACATTCCGTCTCTTTTCAATGAAATGAAATGAAGTGGTTTTTTCTTAATATTTTTGTAGTGGGTTCTTGATTCAACATTCAGAAGGGGACAAGTTAATCCTGTCGAAGGAATGGTATGTATGCGTGTAAGGCATTAGATAACTTCTACTTGGAGAGAGTTCTATAGATCTTATTTAAATTTATGTTGAATGGAATATCAGGAGATGTCTTCAAGGGGGGTTGACATTTGTTGTATATGCGGTTCCAAGCATGGTGCATGCTTTAGGGTGAGATAAATGATATCTTTTTTTTTTTGTAAAAAATGCTTATTTTATACTGAAATTGTTAACTAGAAATTGTTGCATTTAATGTACTTTTTTGCTAAGAAGCTGCAGTTTTATTCTTTGCAGTGTAGTCATGGTCACTGTCAGAGCACTTTCCATCCCTCCTGTGCTAGAAGTGCTGGCTTCTGTATGAATGTGAAGCTTGGTGGTGGCAAATTGCATCACAAAGCTTATTGTGAACCGCACAGTGTGGAACAGAGAGCAAAGGTTCGGAAACCTTGATTTCTTTTAAAAGTTGCTGACTCTGTTTTTTGTATGCTATTTTTGCTGTATTGTTTATCTGTTCAATAATGTGTAGGTTGAAACTCAAAAATATGGAATTGAGGAGTTGAAAAACATTAAGCAGATTCGGGTAAGGACTTTCTTGCCAACTTTTGGGTTGCTTAGATACATGCCATGTAATAATTTTGGTGTTATAATGCATGCCGTTGTCTGGATTGTGTTTTTTTACGTGGGTTCTCTACAGGTTGAACTGGAGAGATTACGCCTTCTTTGTGAAAGAATCATCAAACGTGAAAAATTGAAGGTTGTTTTTCTAGTTTAGTCTCTTGTTTTGCGTATGCAACTGCTGCTTTTGGATAGTTTTCTATTTCATACAAGTAAATCTGAGAATGTGATTGCGAATGTTTGCAGCGGGAATTGGTTCTTTGCTCACATGAAATACTTGCTTGTAAAAGAGAGCATGGCACTCGTTCAGTGCTTATTCACAGTCCTTTTATTCATCCTGATGTTAGCTCAGAATCTGCAACAACATATCTCAAAGGCCGTACAGATGATAACAAATCATGCAGTGAAGCAAAGCGATCAGATGATGTTACTGTGGACAGTACTCTTTCAGTGCAGCACCAAGCGAAGAAGGTTCCTATGCCTGTGGACAATTTTCAAAGAACTGATGACAGCTCCACTTCCCAAAGCCTTTTTGTTCGGAAGCCAACAGAGAGAGTGCCATTTTCTGGGAAGCAAATCCCTCATAGATATTCTCTTGCATCTCGTAATGCTTTGGTTAATGCAGAATGGAACACAAAATCCAGAAAGGTATAATATTATACACTTATATTCTCTTTCACACAGACTCACACACACATATGAATGACTGATGCTTGCCTTGTTGTGAATCTCAGCCTATTGAAACATTTGAAAAGGAGTTGGTAATGACATCGGATGAAGCATCAATGAAGAATTCACGGTTACCGAAAGGATATTGTTATGTTCCTGTCGACTGTCTTCCTAAGGAGAAACAGCTCCCACAGGGGGCTTGTTCTGATGGACAAATGGAACACAATGATTAGGCCTCGTCAATACCTGGGGTGTTTTGCTTGCCTTATGAAATATGATGGCCATCTTTGCCTTCTATAACTGTTTTTAGTGCGGAACCTGAGGTATATCTTTATGAAGGCAAGGGAATTGATTGGCAGAAACGGTGGTGAGATGTTGATTGGTTGATGCCATATGATGAGGCGCATCATGCATCGTGCGACTCGGGATGGTAAGAGTTTTGGCATATCATTTGTTGTAAATCTCAGTCTCACAAGAGTAATTGTACAATGGGTGAGAATTTCATTCTATCATGTTTTGCCAAAGGCCAGAAATATCCAGTCTTGAAGGGTTGTTGGGGATTGGGGGACGAAGGAATGAAGATTTGGTTATGAAAAAAAAGATATAAAAAAATGGTCCTACTGTATAGTGTAGTTGTTGTACATGCTGTTTTATCATTATCTTGTGCGAGATGACAATGTTGTATAGGTTTCAGTTGTGTAACTCGTTCCAATAATCATAGAAAGTGAAAACAGAACACCGCAAAATGATCTCTTAAGATTAACATGATTCTAAAGAAAGAGATGATTTGGTTTTCTTATATATCTTCGGTCTTTCACATTATTTACGAATATTTTATTTCTTTTTCCGCTGCCATTTTATAATCTAGTTATCATTCGAATAAAAAAATAAAAAAATCATAGGTCTCAACAAAAATATGACTTTTAATCCTATAAAAATCTTATAGAGCATTGGAAGAATAAATTTTACAAATCAAATGATAAAAATGAAAAAGTAGAATGTTTAAAATTAATAGAATAACTTTATAGAGAACATAAAGATTTGTTTGTCTTGTTTAATTATCATTATATGCTAAATTATAATACTACTGAAAGTAGCAGTAGTAGTGACATAGAAAATCTAGAAATAATAAAAATTACTAGCCATGAGTCCTCTGATGAAGAAAACACTTCTTCAAAAGTTGATAAAACTATTAAAATACCGTAACACATGGATACTGATCCACCAGATCTTAAAAGAAAAAGAAAATTATATCCTGACCTTTTTGAAGATGATCAATTAGAATAACAGGAGAACAAGCTGAAAATATAAATACTAATAAGGTTAAAACTAAACAAACATGTGAATCATCACAACCGGTTCCTTATGTGATAGACAGTCTTAACAAAAAAAAATGTTGCTTAAGGAGGAGTATATTTAGATTTAACCAATGTTCCCATATCAGACTATGAAAAAGTTATAGATGATTGGGCTCAATCTATGACAATTATTGTAAAATAACAATAATAATTGGACAAGAGAAAAATTTCTAAATTACTTCGTTGGAACTTTTCAAGGTGATGTCTTACAATTTCTTCGTAGATGGAAAGAATCAGACATAGGTAGGAGCAAAAAAGGTAGTTAATTAATCAAATTTAAATGCCTAAAGATGTATTAAAAGGTTTAACAAAATTTCTAAAAACTGAATTTTGTGTTATATAGATATAAGCAAGTTCAAGACGGTCAAGCCAACTATATATTGTCAAAAATAAAACTGTGTAATATTAGATATTTAAAAGAATTTTCTAAAAAAACTTCTTCATGAATATCAAAAACTAAAAAATGATAAGGCAAAATTCTGAAGAAAAAAACAATATTTTCATAAATTACCACCACCATGGGATAAGATTTGTATAAATAAATACGATTCTTATCTTGAAAAACATTGTAACTTAGCAGGGTAGAAGCTCAATACATAGATTCTATAGGAAATAGAATAAATTTTGCTAGCGAAAGAATAATTAAACATTGTCTACAAACAAAAGCCTTCAAACAAGTAAAAAATAAACTTAGTGATAAACATTGTACTAAGATCTTACAAAATGAATAGGAATTTGGCTATAAACAAATACGTTCAAATACTAAAAAATATCATAAAAATAGAAGATATAAGTTATATAGATGGAAACCCTGGAAAAGAACTAGGTATCCTTATAATAATAACAAAAGAAAAAGATTTGTCAGAAGAAAAACTGCTAACAATTTCAAATATAACAAAACTAAATGTAGGTGTTTTATATGTGATGAAGAAGGTCATTTAGCATTTGAATGTCTTAAAAAAGGTAAAAATGCTAAGAAAATGATTAAAACTATTGAAGAACAAGAATTAGAAGTATGTTTTGAAGAGGAAATAAATCCTGAAGAAATATTATATGAATTAATATTAGAATCAAAGAAGGATACAGATAGTAGTAGCGAAGACTACATATTTATGTTAAAAACAAAAAATAAAAACCAATTGGAAGAAATCACGGATAATAAACAACAAGAAATAAAATTAGAAAATATTATAGGAGAAGAAAAAGATTTATCCAATGATATGTTAGAAAAGATTAATAAAAATCATATATCTAAAGAAGAAATTTATAAAATATCAAAATTTAAAATTTGGAGTCAAAGGCACGTAGAAAAAAATTAGTGACAATACCGTCGCTAAAGATACTAAAGGGGATTAACAGAAATTCCTTTACTCACTAAAGAAAAAATTAAAAGAATGTTAGATATATACATTTAGGAGTAATAATGATAACAATAAAATCATTATTTAGAAGAGGGCATAATATACCAATCATAGCAGTACTTTTATATAAAAGATTTGAAAATCCTGTAAAAGCACTTATTGTAGGAATTCAATCAAATCTACATGGAGGAGTTGTAGGATTTAAAGTTAAACCAAACTATTTTATATCCATAACTGATCCTTTAATAGAAGAATGTTTATGTTTAAGAATTCATACAAAAAATTCTGATATTAAAGATCTAGCTGAAGATTTAGCAATTAGTTGGACCTCTTTTAATGAATATACAAATATGGTTGAGGTAGAAATAAAAGAAGTTAATAACAAAATTATTGATCTCTTTGAACATAATAAATTTACTACAGAAATACAACATACTTTGTTACATTTAAAAGATCTATCTATTCCTAAAGACTGGATGATAGAAAAAATTATTGATGCAAGTAGCTCTAATTAAAGAACTATTAGATAAAGGATTAATAGAACACACTAACAGTCCACATTCTAGTCTAGCATTCATGGTAAGAAATCATGCAGAAATAAAAAGGGGAAAAGCTAGAATGATTATTAATTATAAAAGACTAAATCAAAATATTATATTTGATGGATATTTTATTCCAAGAAAAGATGTCTTAATTAATCAGGCTAAACAAGCTCAATATTTTAGTAAATTTGATTGTAAATCAAGATTTTGGCAAATCATGCTAACTGAAGAATCAAAACTTTTAACAGCTTTTAGTGCACCTAGTGGCCATTACCAATGGAAAGTAATGCATTTTGGATTATGCAATGCACCACAAATCTTCCAAATATGGATAGACTCAATTTTTAATAAATATAAAGCATTTTGTGTAGTCTACATAGACGGCATATTAGTATTTTTAGAAATATTGGATTTACATAGAAAACATTTAAATATTATCTCTCAGGAGTTCATAAAACATGGAATTATATTAAGCCCTAAAAAATAGAGTTAGAAAAACAGAAATAGAATTTTTAGGGTTAACATTATCATCAAATGGTATTAAACTCCAAGATCATATTATAATTAAAATAAAAAAATTTCCTGAAAATATTGAAGATAAAAAACAACTTCAACAATTTCTAGGAATTATTAACTATGGTAGAAATTTCTTTCCAAAGTTGTCTAAAAAAATAGGCATGTTATATGATAAACTAAAAATAGATAACACTTTTACATGGACTAAACAAGGTTCTGAAATAATAAAAAAATTAAAATTTGAAATTACAGATATCACAAGAGTATTTCTTCCTAAACAAGGAGATAAATTAAAATTAGAAACAGACGCCTCAAAAAAATATTGGGGTTGCATATTAAAAGCTAAAACAATGGACAATCATGAAATGATATGTGGATACGGTTCAGGAAAATTTAAACCAAATGAAATTAATTATGTAATTTTTAAAAAAAGAAATGTTAGCCATAAAAAATGGTATACAAGATTTTTTCATATATTTAGCACCGGAAAAATTTATAATAAAAACCGATAATCAAGCGATTAAACAATTTCTCACTAATAAAAAATTAGAAACAATACCCAGAAGAATTAGATGGTATAATGAATTATGTACTTTCAATTTTGAAGTTTTATATATTAAAGGCGCTAACAATGTTATTGTTGATTATCTTAGCTTGCCTGATGGATAGAGGCAAAAAACTTCTAGAATCAGTTGGAGAATGGACTAGTGTCCGAAAAAAACCCAACAAAGGGATTCAAAGACCACATTATCCTAACCAAGGATTCGTGCAAGCACAAACTCTGGTAATAGCTCACAAATGACATCACCACCAGCAGTAAACCCACTGCATTTTTCTCAAAGTTCTCAATGATCTCAAGATCCCAACTCAACATATCAAGCTAGTTATGCTGAAATTATAAAGAAAGCCGAAGAGTTGTTGAAACCACAACAACCTCAATAAATCAAAGACTTTTATAATCCTGATTTAGATTTAAATCTATACGATTTGATCAACGAGGTATGAAAAAACCATATCACCAATCAAAGAGCAAACTTTAGAAGGGCTCTTACAAAACTTTCTGAAAATTTAGTTGAAGAAACAACTAAAGAAAATAAAATTCAAGATCTATTACTAAAATCTATTTTACATAGAGATTGGGAAGAACTTGAAATTAGTTTTCTAAAAATCGAGGGAATAAATAATCTTTTTGATATTTGTCAATATTTTCTCGATAAGAGGATAACAAATCCCATTTTAGTAAAAATATTTAGATTATGTTTATATAATAAATCTAGATTTGTTCTCCCTATTGAACTATTTTCTAAAATAAGTAGAGCTATTTGCAACTAGCAAGAGCAGTTCAAAAAAGTATTTTTAGAATATTTCCTGCAAGCATATGTTTTTGAAAATCAAATAAAAGAAAAGTTTCCAGTGATAAAACATAGGCTTGATCATGAACCATTTGATATAAGCAATATTGAATGGGGATTTGTTAGAGAAATTACAGTGCAAAATTTTTCTTTTCATTTATTAAAAGATTTTCCAACCTTTCTTAAATCCAAGTTATATGGCGAACTCAATATCGACTACTTTCAATATTTTCACCTTGAAATAAGTAGTCTTATAGGAATAGCTGAAAGAGAAAAATTCTATCAGCCATATCAAATTTGGGAATTCATCAGAGTAATTAGAGGACCCCAGTTACATGCTGCACACGAAGAAGCAAAACACTTGCAAGATTGCATCGACAAATGCTATAATAATCCAGTTTATTATCAAATACAAGCTAGATTACATCTTAAAACCAAAGCCCAAAAGATTCTAGCAGAACAAACCTATAGATATTGGGCTGATGGTAGAAGAATATTTATGACCCGTTGGTGTAATGGAAAATTAGACGAAAAAGCCAGGCAGTTATTAAGAAAGATAATCGACATGACGTTGGAGGACTACCCTTACGAGATATTAGAAGGCATAAACTATACATGGGAACACTAGAACTCCCCAGAATTACCCGGCTCCAACAATTCAATGAACCTAGATGAAATAGAAGAGGCAAATTTAACAAATGCTCAAGAAAGGTGAAATGAACAGGCAATGAAAAGACAAAAGATCATAATGAACAGGAGCTGAAAACACAACAATGCAGATGAACATGAGCTTAAAGGATAACAACGTCAGATGATAAGCACCAGACTTTAGAGTAAAATAAAAAAGAGTTCAGAGAATAAGGCTATAAAAGGAGGGAGCTTGCAACGAAGCAGGGCACCTTTTGCTACTTACATCTATCTACTAAAAATTTTGCTTTTGTAATCTTTCTTTCATTTTTAGTTTCTTCATCTTAGTATCACCTTTTGTAATCATTCCTTTATAATATTACCATTATCTTTAATAAAATATCATCTTTTTATCACAATTATAATTACTTTTTTATTATCATTTCCACTATCACCTTTACCGTCTCAGTTTCCACCATCACCATCCATATTATCATCACCTTCTTCGCCATCACCATCCACGTTAACGATTATTTATTTGGTATCAGAGCTAGGTTATGCTTTGATTCGAAAGATCGTTAGAGACATGAAGGGGTTATGTGATCGTGAGATAACAAAACTCATGTTACCCTTATCAATTCAAACATCCATTTTCATACAATTATATTGATATGTCTAAACCTGTTTTAAGTAAATCTGAAGAAAAATACACTACTTTGTCTTTTTAACTAAAATTTTCGGTCTTTTTTTTCAAGCACAATAGCCCCTTAAAATATTCTTATTTTTTTAACATTCTGACGTGATTATATGATATCATATATATTAAATGCACACACATTTTATAAACAGAGCAATTGAACTTAGGTCTCATAGGATGAACATCATCCACTTTTCTACTTATACCACTTTTTGAGTTCTTCTTGAATTCTTTTTAATTGTGTCATTTAATCAACTATATATTTTTGTTCAATACTTTTTATATTTAATTCTTATCGAATGTTGAATCTAACAAGCAAACCTGGTAGAAAAGCGGACGATGTTCATCTTAAAAGACATAAGTTCAATCGTTTTGCCTGCAAATGTATATACTTTTACCAACTTTATAATATATATATATATTAAAATTATTTTCTTATACAATTTCCGCAATAATATTTTAAAAATAATTAAGTGAAATTAATAAAGCAATTATGAAAATGCTAGAAAAAGAGATCCGTTTTTTAATCTTATCTTAAACCGTTTGGATTTTGAATTGAACAGGTGGTGTATTAAATTTTTGGACAACGATACTTGTTAAAAAAATAAAAAATTATAAAAAAATTAACATTTTAAATTTTAAAAAAAAATTCAAAATTTAATATTTTTTAACCCCAACCTTAACATGCAATTAATGCTCCAAAAATGGTTTGACCGACTGGATTCACAGCCGAGTGTCTTAGCTTTTAGGACATGGATCTCAATGTCCTTTATTACATATCCAGTAGTCATAGGTGAATTATATAGGTCTACTTGAGAATTGTACCGTCTCTGCAATTCCACTTTTAACACTAGGGAGGGTCCGGTCACCAACAATCTTTAATTTTTTCAAAACATAAATGCATGACTCGTCGGTCAAGACATCTCTCTGGCCTCTGCAGATAATAAACAACCCAATCCTTCGACTACAGGATTTTCTTAAATAATTATCATAGAAAAAAGGATGCAAAAACAGATGAAATGTATTGTCCTGGAGAAAATTGCTTTTGTCTAGTTGTGTATGTTTGGTTGGTCAAGTGCATCAATCTTTTCACAAATCCATTCAACACTGTTCTGTCATGTTACCCAGATTGGTGGGGTAAGGGGATCTACCAATAATAATTCCCAGAAATGAAACCCTAAATCCTTGAAGATTGGTGAATGATTCATATACATCAAGAAAATGGAATTCTAAGAACAAATTGCAATATACTTCAGCTACTACCATTAACTGACCAAGCTATTGTCCTTGTTTCACTTTTCAAACCGTGGTCGGTTCTTGGTGTCTGTTGAGTTGAATCTGTTGAAGCTGCAAGCTTTTCAATGCAACCCCACGCGATCTCCTCTCCCAAAGTGTATCCCCATCCACCTTTTCACCCTGTTTCGGAACTCTCTTGATCACAGGCAACGGTGGATCCATATTCTCGATATTGATCACAAAAGAAACATCTTTTTCGTCACCATTCTTGGACCGGCTTGTTCTATTTACAAGCCCTTGCTTTCTTCTGCAACCGGTGGTGGGGGCGGGGGCAGGGCTGCCGGTTAGATTCTTCCCGGAAAACAGCTTCTTGAGCTTGAAATACTTTATGCCATTATTGGAGCAGCCATCATTGCTCTTGGTGGTGATACTGAATTTGTGAGGAACAGGACAGCCAACAACCCTGTTGCTCCTCTTCACCTGTCCCATGCAACCGATCTTTGGAGACAGAGGGTCAGACGGGTCTTGCCATTTGGGGAGGGTGACATCTTTAACGGCTGGTCTGGAACACAGGATGGGCAACAAAATTGGCTTGTGGTTAGAAATATGCACGTTGTGGTGGTGAAGATATCCATTCCCCATATATGATAATACCCCAATTCCAAGGTGGGAGATGAAGTAGAGGAGGCTGAAGGGTTTTACTTTGAAAGGGTTGGTGAAACAAGAGTAACAATTTTTTTTCAAAGGTTGGGTTCTGGTGATTTGGTGGTGGTTTTAGTCTTCAAAACCGGTATTAAAATAGGAAGAGGAAAGGGTGAATAGAGTTGAAGGTTGAAGAAGAAGATGTCTAGTTGTTTGAGTCAGGCACACGCGTGAACAAGACCATTGTTTTGGGGACTTGACTTTGCTGACTGACTCACCAAAGGTACTGATCAGTAAGTAATTATCTGTGCTGAGTTTACACGCCACTGATTTGTAAATCATAGGCGGACCCTTCTTTTATTTCCTTTTGAGCTCTCTAACCGAATGCATGTCATTTTGAAGTTTGGATATATATTTAATATATAACATTAGAAAATAAAAAGTTTTCACAAATATTTTAATTTTAATGATTAGAATTTAAGGTAATATAATTAAAATTTAGGGTTTAACCTGTATATTTTAAATTCTAACATCAAATTTTAAATTTTAATCACGATTCATAAATTTTAAACTACTAAACTTAAACTTCTAATATCTAAACTCTAAAATTAAGGCATTTGTAAAAAAAAATAATAATTATGTTTAGTATTAATTTTTAATAAAACATTTTTATAACTATTATGTTTTCCGGTTTGGCGTTGTAAATTAGTTTAAATTAGAGTATTTATTAGTTTGAAAAAAGGGATTTAATGTTTATGTTATTTGAATTTGAATAAATATATTTTAAAAACATGTCTAGTTTTTCTATATTTACACTCATTAAATATACTTGAACCATAACTTCCATCTTTTTTTTTGAAATTTCACAACATTAATAATGTAATCAGTGGCGAAAAGTTATAAAGACTAAAAGGGCAGGGATTAAGGGTGTGCATAATTAACCGTAACTATTAACCGATATAATCGTTATATTTTACAGATTAATTAATTGAACCGTTAAAGTTAAACAGTTTGTTAACCGAACTGTTAAAAATGATGGTTAATAGTTACAGTTACGAATTTTGACTATAGGTTAACCGTTATTCAATTATTTATATATATATTTAAAATATAAAATAACTTTAAAAAAATCAACTCACAGATACAAATATACACGTCCTTTTTTTTTAATTATGGCGTAAGTGATTAGAATGTCTTTATTTAAGTATTTTTATGAATATTTTAATGTAATATTTATAGAAAAGATAATTATATTGTTCTCTAAAAAATAGTGAACATGTGGAAAAAAGTTGTAATATGTTACAGGTTAACCTATAACCGAATCGTCGGTTAACCGCGTCTTAACAGTTAACCGTTTCTTAATGGTTAAGTTACGGTTAGCAAAATTCAACAACCGCTATAATGGTTAACCGACCGTTTAGACTAAACGGTACGGTTAACCTACCATGAACACCCCTAGCAGGGACTCTAAAAATAAAAAATAATAATTTAACCCCTCGCCACTTTTAAAAACCCATATATTAAGTTTCAAAGGTTTTAAATTTTTTTATTAAATCACTTCAGGTAACTTTTATAAAAGTTTTCATTAAACATCTCAAAATTTTAATTTGATCCCATTTTTTTAAAAAAAACTTTAAATTAAATCCTTAATTTTATTTAAAATTTTACTTTAAGTCTCTATTTTCTAAAATTTTAAATTGTTCCCTCAAATTTCTTTTACGGAATTCCACCACCGGGTATAATAAAATTCATGTTTAATAAATTTATATTTGTTTTTTCTTTTTAATAACTTGATTTGGACAGGAACGATAAACTGGGTCAACAGAGGAAAAAGAGGGAGAATAATGAAAGTAATACATGTTAAATGCAAGCCGAGCGTAGGTGGTGGATTGGAAGGAAAGGAAAGGGATAAGAAACCACGTTAACCATCACACACCATCTACTCGTATTCACTATGCCTCTTTGCTTCTAATTCTAAACGTTTTAATTAGTCGGCAATTTCTCATCCTCCCCCTTCGCATCGTAATTTAAGAGACTAGTCATGTGCACACCATCAATGTGCTTATAATTAAATAATTAGTTATATAGACAAATATTAAATATAGTGATAAATTTTATTTTATTTTTAATTGAAATAATTAAATATTTAAAATTATTAATGACAATAATAGAATGATAATAATTTTAAGTGGTTCGTTTTTTTTATTTGGACAAAGAATCATTGTCACTGGTTAATTCGAAGGAAGGAAAGAGAATCGAGGGAAGTAAGTTGTAGAAGATGAACAATAGTATTAAGACTCAAAAAATCCCATTCCAATTCACCCTCTGTGGGTATTTTATATATACTTGACTGGTGATTGGTGGCGGTCCTAAGTTTAATGGGTAATTATGATAGTTTTTAAGTGATTTATTTTTTTTGGTTTGGACAGAGAATCATCATCGGTGATTGATAAAAAGGAGAAAAAGAAAATAGAGGGAAGTAAGTTATAGAAGATGATGAACAATAGTATTAAGGCTCAAAAAGTTTCATCCTTCTAATTCACCCTTTGTGGGTATTTTATATGTACTTGACTGGTGGCCGGTGACAGTCCTAAATTTAATCGGTAATTATGAGTTGCAGGAGTAGATTTAACTGTCAGGCAGTCAAGTCAGCCGATAAATTCAGTAAACTATGATAATAACATACTTTAACTCTAGGCAACGACCACACCAAGAGGAAACTCTAATACCCTACATGCAGATACATTGTGATGAAGGAATCCCAAATATCCATCACAGAACTTGAAGATGAAGATACAACAAAAATAAATTGCCTTAAAGATGATATTATAAGAAAAAACGGCTAAAACCCTAAGATAAACTATAATATGAATATAGAAGATTAAAAGGTATATTTAAAATAATAAATATATAAATTAATTACATATATTATAATGGATCTATATAATATTTGATTTGAATTAACTAATTAATAGATTGAATATTAGTAATTAAAAAAATAAAGATGGTTATAAATTATTATAATTTTATTTTTTAAAAAATAAGTTATAAATATAGTTACGCGGTCAACTAAGTTATTGGTGTGCTGATAAATTATTTATATTGTTTTTAAGCTTTAATTAATACCAAGTTCTAAACGTGTCTAAAGATTGGGTCATCCTTCGCTTCGGCCAAATACTCATAATTAATTAAAAATATTTATTTAAATGTAACTATAAGATATAAAATATTAATATGAAAATATTTTTAATAGTTTATTATATAGGCACAATGAATCCAGACAACAAGCTAGGTTGAATCAAATTTGAGTCTGAACATTAAAACATTTTAAACTGACTAGTTTGAGGGAGCAACTGTTTGGCCCTTGACTGTTTTTTTTTCCTTCATTATATTTTAAAATGCATTTTGATTTTAATTTGAATCTTAATATCCAGGAGTGTTTGAGATTAAGATAATTAGAGAATGTCTGTGTCAAAGTAATAGGTCAAATATGTTCATAGAAGATCTTGAGAAATCTGAAACTCGATACTATGATCGTATATGAGAATATACAAATCCCGAGCTACTCGAGTTCGACTCGGTCAACACTTTCGATTGGACTTGAGTTCGAATTTGGCTCGATTTCTTAACGAGCAGAGCCAATATATCCAATACTCTACTCGAAAAATTCGCAAGGTACTCGAAATTATTATTATTATTATTATTATTATTATTAGGGATGTAAATGAGACGAGACAGATCGTGAGTTACTCGAGTTCGGTTGGGTCAAAACTCTGTCAACACTTGGCTCGAGTTCTTAACGAGCCGAGTCGAGCATAGCACTACTTAGGCTCGACTCGGCTCATTTACACCCCTACTCGAGACCCAAAATTTGTACACTATATTAATCTCAATATCTATGAATAGAGGTGTCATTTGATCAAGTCGAGTTAAAAAAATTAAATTAGTTGACTTGACAAGTTTTATTTTATAACTCAAATTTTATTTGAATTTTTTTTGAGTTGAATCGAGTTGTTCGAGTTCCTGTTCAAATTTAATTGTGACTAATTATAATGTTATAATACTAATTTTAAAAAAGACTTTCTATAATCATATATGATATGCATATATTTCTTTATATGTGATATACATATATTAGACAAAGATGATGAACTCAAATCGAACTTGAAAACTAATTCATTAATTACTAAAAAATTCAAGTTATTGGGACTTGGGAGTCTCATTTTATAACTCAAACTTTATTTAAAACTTTTCCGATACGATTCGAGTTTTATTCATCCATATCTATGAATATCGTAGTTGGAATTAAAAAAAATTGCTGATTTTTTTGGAAACTAATTAAAAGAAGAATTTATATTCAATACACTAGCGGTAGAAACTAAAAGTTTTTATAAGCGCCTTAGTTTTAGGGTTTAGAGGCTTAGTTTAGGGTTAGAGATTTAGAATTTAGGAGTAATTGTTAGAATTTAAAGTTTAGGGTTTAATTTTTAAGATAATATGGTGGATATTTAGGTTTTAACCAGATAAACCCTAAATTTTAACTACTATCCTTGAATTTTAAACCCCTTGTGCTCTAAATTAAGCTTATAAACTCTAAAATTAAGGCGTTTGTGGAAACTAAAAAATTTAACTGCATGTATATAAAATAATTACCCTTAAAAGAAATGCAATAATTTAAAAAGAAACACAATATTGAAATGAAAAAGGCCTTAATAATGGTACACATTTTGAAAACACCATTTCACAGACATGTTGGAGCATCCATCATTTATAGGATGCATCCGGAATCTGATGAATGGATTCGACCCACGTTGATGTGGGTAAAAGGAAGAGGGGACCGTACACGTGGGGAGACCTTGTTGAGAGAAAAGTTTCAAATATCCCGAGACAAATGCTGAGATTCATACAACTCACCGGACACACCCCACGTATTCCTGCATGTGCAAGCCACGTGAATGTTGAACTCTGCTTTAGTGGTTGAAACAGCTTTTACAAAATGTTGACACACTAAAATTAAATGGGCCCCTTGAGTATTTTATTTTTTCAAGTAAGACCAATATTTTTTAATGAATTGTTATTTAGTACATTAAGGATCGAGTTTTTTAATTCCACAAATGGGAATAAGATTCTAAGAAGTTGTTATTTCCCCTTTTTTTTTTCTATTTCTTAAAATAGAAATTAAGATAATTAATTACTTCTCAAATTCGTTTGTAATTATTATATCAAGTAATTATCTTATTATATAAATTTTAAGTAAAATACAATCAATTCATTTGATTATGCGCTCAGTTATAAATATATCACTTTTTTATACTAGAGTACTAATATCTAAATATTAATTTAATATATTAGTTTATTATATTGATATTTTTTATATTAATATATTAAAATAATATATAATTATGTACATATAAACCTTAGTTTAACAATCAATTTGAATTAAATAATTAAAGGTGGATAACGTAAAATTACCTTAAAATTGACTTTTCATAGTAAAAATTAAAAATTTTAGCTTTTTGAAATTGAGTAAAAAAATATTTTTTCAACTATGATTTTTAAAATCAACTTTTGAGTATTTGACATTGCTTATGGGTAAAAAAGTACTTTTGGCACCCCAAAAGCATTGTCAAACACAATATGTTAAACTATCTCATATGTCGGTTATAAAGCCGATAGACAATAATAGGGCATGCGGCAAGTGGTTAGAGGATGTGTCACGAGGGTGCAATATCAAAATTTTTAAATATAAATGATTAAATTTATTGAAGTATTTCAAAATGTGACCAAAATGATATGATATATAAGTATTAGGGATCACAACTATTATTATACCAACCACATTAGAACCATCAAGCAAATTACAAGAGCATCCTAAGTCCATGAGGGAGGGTAGTAACCCAGTTCTCATGACAGGAATCACACCCAACTGTCTTGGCCATCCAGTCATCAACTCTATTACAAAGCTTTTTAATAAAGGAGAAGTAAACATTTGGGAAGAAAGAAGATATTCAAGGATATCACCGGCCCGTATTTTAGTGGTCTTATGGCGAATCAAAAAATTGAAATTATAATTAAAAATTTAAATTACGGTTTCGATCATTTTTGATCGAGTTGCATTTATCGTGATTACGAACATAATAAATATTATTGCGGTCGCTGCGAGTATCGTAGTTGTGAATTATTTCAGATGATGACGCTATCGCTATATAACGGTCTTTGTTGCGGTTGTGGACCATTATTTAAATCAATGTCCCTAACAACAAGTGTTAATTTTTTTTAAATTTTAAGAGTAGCTCTATAATAACAAGTATGAAAAAATTGAGACATAATAATAAGCATTGAAGAAATTGGGTCATTAATAAAAAGTATTGAAAAACTAGACTCTTAATAACAAATAAATATTAGAAAAGAAAATTGAATTTTGAGAATACGCCTTAATATCAAATATTGAAATTAAATTGGCCCCCTAATCGGGACGGAGTCATGATTTAGGATTGGGGGCATACTTAAATATTTAAAAAGTGAGGGGGCAAATGTACAAATAATCCTTTTTAAATATATATCATAAAGGTAAAAAGAAATATTTTTTGAGTCGGGGGCATGGCCCCTCCCGGGCCCTATGTCCCTCCATCCCTGCCCCTAGTAACAAGAAATGAAAAAATTAGGCCCTTAATAATAAGTATTAAAAAAAATGAAATTTAAGAGTATGTCCAAAATAAGAAATATGGAGGAATTGGACCCTTAATAACAAGTATTAGAAAAAAAATTAAATTATAAGAATAGACCCCTAATAATAAATTTTAAGAAAAAATTATACCTTAATAATAAATTTTAGGAAAAATTTAGCCTTTAATAATAAGTAATAGAAATAATTAGGCCCTATAATTAATATAAAACATTTTTATAATTATAATGCAATATATAAATTTAGTGCCCCTCCTATCTAGGCCAGATACGGCCTTATATATCGCTTCCCACTGCAGCTGATTCCCAAATAGAGAAATTCTTAGCCTTCAGTAGAGCAGTCGCACATTCATTATCGAATTCCTCAATCACCTTTTAAAATCTACTATTAAGAGCAGTCAGCGTTTCAAGTCGGACGGCATTCACTTCAGCTATTGCAACTGAGAAAGCACTAAATCTTTTGTGGTCCCTCCGATCTCGATTCTATTGCAATCTCGGATAAGAACAACAACAAAAGCATCTCTTATTCTACTATCAAAAGAGTCATCACAATTCATTTAACAAACTTAAAAATATAATATGACGTCCAATTTATAATCGGATTCCTCTCTTTTTTCTTCTTCGAAGAAGAAAAAAAACTTTTTGAGACTGGTTAAATTCTGAGAAGAAAGAACTGCTAGGTGCGAAACTGTAATTGGATCCTCACAAGTCCCCTAAAATACTCAATTGTTTCTCGCCTTTCATGTGAACCAACAAATAAAGACAATAAGCTCTAGAGCCATTGCAAAAGTTTCTTTGTCATTCAATCCAACAAGTTTTAAACCAACACTTGTAAAACTCCACATCGCTCTATTCATTCTTGGATCGTCACTAGAATCCAGAAGAACAAAGGAAGGTCCCAATCTCACGGACGGAATAATCCCTTTCAGATTTTTGATATAATTGCATTTTATGTTATTTCTAATTTAAATATTAGTTAAACAAGGCTTTTTCCCTCTCAATATTAAAATTAAAGGTTTATTAGACTCCTACCCCTTTCGATGCTTGATCCTAACTTCGTCCCTATTTAAGCTTGAGATAAAATGATAACCAGATTTCACAGAGTATTTACCATTCTTACTATCATGCTATATACAAGATCATCATTGACATTCGGACCCCAATCAAAATAATAAAAAAATTTCTCACTTTCTCAGGCATGAACAACTCTTGGATACGCTTCACTTTCCACTCCCTCCCCTCCAAAGTAATAAGGTGAGACACCATTAAAACATCACTATGGGGAGGCCGATTTGAATAAATAGTGAAGTCCTTTATCATAGGTATCCATTTGTTACTCGAAATCGAGATATTCTTTCTATTACTGATTCTTCATAGCAATCCTTTCATGATTGTATAAATCTCATCTTTTAAACTACTTTATATTCATAAAGGATTTTGAAATTTATGAGCATAAAGAATACTAACATTAAGGAAATACCCCCCCCCCCCCTAAAATTTGAGGAACAAAAGAATCTTGGTTTTTGATAAAGAGTACTATACAAAAAGAGCATTGAAAAGCACTAATAACGTAGAAAAAGGGAAGAAGGAAAACAAAATGTGACCTTGTTCTGGAAAGGGCAAGGGTCAAGACTCTTTTTTTCAACAAAGATAGACTGACCTTCATTAAACAATAAACATAGTACAAAGAAATAAGAAGACGATCACAAACAAATTGTAAAAATATAAAACCTAAATTAAAATAAAAAACACGATAAATGAAATAGAAAAGAACCGCAACAAATAAAAATAAACAGGAGAGACAAAGACTTCTAAAGCTAGCGAAAGAAGTCAGACAAAAATGTTGCTAGCATAACCACAATACGTAGCGATATCCCTCTTTTCCTAGGGGTATTTTTGCTAAAAAAAACGAGGTTTTAAAGTGTTTGGGATCTTTCGGGTATTTAAAATATATTTTTCGTGGGGTTTTAGAAAAAATCGTATTTTATTTAAAAATAGAATCGCCACCGGCCACTAAGGTTGGCTGGACACCATAAAACTAGAGATTTTTAAAAATGTTGGGTTCGGGAGTCGGTTACGGATGGGGAATGATTAGCACCCCACATCGCCCAAATTGGTATTTTAATAACTACCGCTTTATTAATATTAAACTTTCCGGATTAAAGTGACGATTAAATTAAAATTTGGTTATAAGTGCGAGTATATTTTAAGGGCCCCGTTATTCGAGAGTAAACCAATACACCACCATCACTGCGCTTGATACTGGCCACATTTACGCTCGAATAAAAGGGCACCGCATTGACAAAAATATATCAGTTATGCAATCTTAGAAAACAAATTATAAAACATATAAGAACATGATATGACACCAATAAAACATCTAGACAAAAATAAAACATTAAACCAAGGCAATAAATATAGACATGATACTAGAAACAGAAACATCAAATTAAAAAACTAAAACTTAAACATGATAATTTTGAACAAAACCAAGACAAACATGTAATAAAGGATTTAATTACTATCATGCTTCAAGATCAAACTAACACATAAATAACATATTTATACATAAAAAGAAAAAAAAAGCATGGCATAGATATAACATGATATTAAAATTAATGTACAAAACCACAACACCGATATGCAATTTAAGACACGAAATGGACATAAAAAACATGATGTTAACAATACTAAACATGCCATGAATTAACATATAACATAATGTACGAAACAAATAAAACATGCTAGCATATGGACATGAATATACAAATTAAATTAAAATAACATATAAAATACACATGTATATAATACGAACAAAAAAATTATAACATAAACACATGATAAAATACATATTACATAAAAAAACAAAAATAAATATGATACAAGGACATATATAAAAACATGAAGAGCAAAATAAACATACTAAAAAACCTAATGATAAACAAAATAACCATAATTATTTGACATAAAAAAGGGACTGAAATGGAATAAAAACAAAACCAGAATGCTCGAAACAAAAGAAAAAAACACAATTTAGGACCTAATTGTAAACCGAAATAAACCTGCAGGGACTGAATATGTAAATAAACCAAGGGGCAAGCTCAGAGTGAAAATACCCAAAACGCGGAAGGACTAGGGGCGTAATTCGACCTTTATAAAAAAATTGATTTCATGAGATTGGGGACTGAATTAAAACTTTTTGAAAACGCAGGGGGACTGATGGTGTAATTTACCCATGCGGCGAGCCAAAAACAAAAAAAAGTAAAAACACGGAGGGACTAGTGCCGAAATTAATCCATTTAAAAAAAAGAAAGTCTATAAGATGACATTTTCAGGTCTAATTTGGACTTTCGGCCATTCAAAAAATTTGCTTAAAAAGAAAATCCTTCCGCTTTGTTTTTTCTTTGAAACTGAATCAGAAACCTCCAACCCAGACTCCTCCGGCCGCCTCATTTTCCAAAAACCACAGTGGCTCGACTACTCCGGCCGCCGCCACACACCAACAGCCACCACCTTCTGGTTAAAAAACCCCCCAAATCGAAACTCCTCCTACTTTTAAAACAAAAGCCTCCATTTTGCTTTATAAAACCTGAACCCAAAGGTTTTTCTTTTAAAACCGAACCCATTTTCTTTCGTCGTTTGTTCATTTGTTTTTTTTTTCGAAAGTCAGAACTTTAGATCTGTATCAGTAGAAATGAGGAGGAAACATATGAGTATTTGAATGGTGTCGATCATCGGCAGCACCCACCTCGGCCGCCATGCAAGGCGGTCGGCCGAAGCCGAGAGGGTAAACGCTTAACTCTTTTCTATTTTTATTAAATTAACATATAACATAATGTACGGCTGAGATTTTCTTGAAGATCGATAGCTTGGATTACTGACACGTGGCACCTTGGAAACCAAACAGCCTGGCGCGTGTCGGCACGCGTGCGTGGGAAGTCTGACGGCCAGCGCGTGGGCTCACGCGGCAGATGAGGGGTCCTTGAGCTTCAATCGTGGCCGTTGGATCTAGATCTGATCCAACGGCTCTCATGCGGCTGCGCATACAATAAGAAGGAATTAAGGTTCAGACATGGATTAAGGTTTTTTTAGGTTATTAAAGGGTTTTGGGCTATGGCCAGATTGGGCCCAATGTATTTAATTATGGGTTTTTTAATTATGTAATGGACTGGACATTATAATTATTTGGGTTTTATTTAATTAATTTTTTTTGGATTTTGTTTTATGCAGCCCAACACTAATAATAATAATACCATATACGTGTACATATATATACGGGACACACAAGCACACACATATAACATACGGGTATACATGCAAATTACCATCTCTGTCGTATATTCGACACATAATGCAAACACATACATAATTAATATAACACGCCAACTTAAATATACATATAGGTTTACTCACACATAATTAATATAACTATACACACATTAGCATATATATAAACAATATATAAAATATAATCACACATATAATACACCATAATACTTACTAATAAGTACATAACACATACCATACATGCATTTACACACACATCACACATATATTACATATATATTAATAACACTCATGCATGTATATATACGTAAACCTGCAAGAATAATATTAATTATTTATTATATTAGTATGTTGCAATATTAACAAAAACAAATAAAAATGAGTGATTATAGTTGCCTCTCTTTGCTTGTTCTTGTGGAACAAGAACAAAGCAAAGATCACAAGCACTTATTTTTATCCGACTTCCCTGTTTGTAGCTTCAGAATCACGTGCTCTTCTGGAACTTTCCGTTCTTCCTCAACCACCTCTTCAAGCTTTATTCCCTTCTATGCCCCGATTCATACTCGTCTCGACATTAAAAAAGAAAGCTTAACATCATGCCCGAAGGTCTTACTGACGGCCCGAAGGACTTAATATCTGGCTTTACGCTACTATGGCTACCTTTATCTGGCCTCACGCTACTATGGCTGCCGTCATCTGGCCTCACACTACTATGGCTGTCGCATCATGCCCGAAGGACTTATTGATGGCCCGAAGGACTTATCACCATGCTCAAAAGACTTACCAGTGATCCGAATGATTTATCATCATGCCCGAAGGACTTACTGATGACTCGAAAGACTTAATATCTGGCTTCACGCTACTATGGCTACCGTCATCTGGCCTCACGCTACTATAGCCGTCGCATCATGCCCGAAGGACTTATTGATGGCCCGAATGACTTATCATAATGCTTGAAAGACTTACTGGTGACCTGAAGGTCTTATCATCATGCCCAAAGGTCTTACTGATGGCCCGAATGACTTAATATCTAGCTTTACGCTACTATAGCTACCGTCATCTGGCCTCACGCTACTATGGCTGTCGTCACTGGCCTCATGCCACTATGGCTGCCACATCATGCCCGAAGGTCTTATTGATGGCCCGAATGACTTATCACCGTGCTCGAAAGACTTACTGGTGGCCCGAAGGTCTTATCATCATGCCCGAAGGACTTAATATTCGATTTTACGCTACTATGGCTACCATCATCTGGCCTCACGCTACTATGGCTGTCGACACCTGGCCTCACGCTACTATGGCTGCCGCATCATGCCCGAAGGACTTATTGATGGCCCGAAAAACTTATCACCATACTCGAAAGACTTACTGGTGGCCCGAAGGTCTTATCATCATGCCCAAATATCTTAATGATGGCCCGAAGGACTTAATATCTGGCTTCATGCTACTATAGCTACCGTTATCTAGCCTTACGTTACTATGGCTGTCGTCATCTTTCTTTCTTTAATAAAATCTATTTCTTAAAACTCTTTGATAATTCTTCAAATACCTGTCTAAAACAAGAAAAAATTAACATGCTTCTATTTGTATGATGCATGCAATGTAATACTTTTCTTCTTCTTCTTCTTCTTATCTTCTTTTTTCTTTCTTTTTTCCTTCTTGGTCTGCTTCTTCTTTTTTCTCTTTTTCTTTCTTTTTTCTTCATCTTTCTCTCTTCTTTACTCTCTTTTTTCTCTTTCCCCCCTCTCTTTTAAATATGTTTTAAAATCCTATGCCCTGAAAAGTAATTTTTTAGATTTCTTTATTTCATTTCTTTTTGTAATATGCTCAGTTTTGATATTCATTTTCATCAATATTTCCTTTATCAATTGAAAACCCGCTCTTGCTCTTTTGCACAAGCAATTCTCTTTCCTCTTCGGGGTCTTTAACCATTTCACAAATAAGCTCATTCTATTTTATATATCATTTTTGTGTAGGGATTCTTACCATTCTTCATGTTCTTATTGCTCCACTCGATCATGGGCCCAACTATCTCCCAATTCTTTGACCCAACATTTGAAGTATTTGTCAATTTCATCATCGGGGCGAGCAAAATGCTTCCATGCTCTGGAATTAATTTCTAAATTCAATCTTCTTGCTACTTCTTGACGGGAACCATCTCTCAATCACTATGCTTTAACTCTCTGGATAATCAATGTTTATCTATCACATTTCCCAGTATTTTGCGACCTCATTTCTTCCCAGTTCGTTCTTCATTTCCTTGGACCAACCAAGGCATCACAGCTGAAACCCACTTCCTGCTCCTAAGCTGTCTGACACATATATTATTGTCACCATCTTTATCTTATACATGGAGGGGTCGTTTCTCTGGTTAGGTGCCCAATAATATCCGCGACCTTGTGTTCTGGATCTTATCTCTGAAGTAATACATGGAAATCTTTGTTGCTTTAAATTGTCAATTTGTTGATGGACATTCCACTGAAGAGTGTCATTTAGATTAATATACAAGATCTTGAAATCAAAATCTTAGTACAACAAACAACAGAATATGAACTCTGGATATCAAGTGCAAAAGCGTCTTAGATTCAACCGTTCAGCGATCATTTCAAGCATAGCTTGAGTCCATAAGGATTTCAAATGTTGCAGCGATTCAAGGTTGTGAAGTCTTCCTAGATGACTCGGTTCACCCTCATGATTACTGCGTTGCTGCAGAATACTACTCTTTCTCAATTCTCATTATTTGCTCTGCCCTAAAAAGGGTAGACTTGTTTGACCACTCGAGCACAGAAATATCATTCTAAGAATAAAGTTCTAGGTGGGTGTGTGTGTTTAATTATACTTATGCTATTGTTCATTTTTCTCTCATTTTTCTTTCTATTTTTTCTTTTTTCTTTTCTTTTTTTCTTTTTTTTCTTTTTCTTTTTCACGCATTTATCATTATTTTTGAGGAAATCAACTTGTCACAGTCCTTTATCTTGAAGACAACGATGGAGCAAACAACATTACCCCAAGTTACTCGGCATAGTCACGATTTGAAAATATTACCATCACTCATGAAGCTAAGATTTCTTGACTTGAATGGTGTATTGCAACCTTATTGCTTCAGCGGAGTGCCCCAAAATTTCCACACTCTTCTCCGAACAAGCCTATTACCAGGCTTCAAACATAGGAGTGCTCTTTATTTAATCCACCTAATATTTTTATTTTTCTTTTATTCCACACACATATGTTCTGTTTCGATTGTAAACTCTTTAGTGCATAGAAGATTACGCTTAGAATTTCAATTTCAAGCAACTCTACATGGTTAACATTTGGAGCTTTCATCCTTGAACGTCATCGAAAGGGTAGTAGTCTTGCTTTGCCGACCAGAGTCTGTTGGGGAGATCACGCCTCATCGTTATCACAATATTCAACTAATGTCACATCTTGCAATTGATATCCAGTGTCCTACAACGGCGAGAAAAGATACACATCTATATGCTTTCAAGAACATTGTATGTTAAGCAAAATGGGTTCTTCTTTGGAATGAAAATCAACAAACATGACGCATGTCTCTTCACAAAAGATCTTTACCACACGTGGGCTACATATAATAAAGTTGATTCATTGTATTACTTCAAGAAAGTCTTCTAAAGTAGAGACATTTATGGGTTTTTAGCACTATGTAAACTTGCCCCCCATCCTTGGTTTTCCACTGCATGATCAGTTCTTGTGTCACGGTCCCATTATTGATCAGCTTATTAATCTCCTCCAGCGAAGGTCTACACTTTCTGGTGGGATGCCATGGTGTTCCCATATGGAATTCACATGTGCTACTCGAATTGAAGCCATGGACAGATGGATCAGGTGTAATCTTCATCGGTCTGGGAGCAAGATAGCGACCCTCTACCAAATGTGGCCATATGTCTAAGATGGATACTCCGAACACTTCCAAATTTATACTCGTCTGAGGAATTTTCCTTGATGACTCCAAAGTGTCGTTTTGTCTTCTTCTTTTACGGCCACGAGAACCTTGGAGGTGACATTCATTTACTTCTTTGTCTTTATCTGCATTCTCTTCAGTTCGACCCTTAGACTTAGACCCTAATTTTCCCTCTTGGATTGCGTATTCTATCCTCTCTCCAGTCGTCATAAAATCCTCGAATCTGCTTCTTGATTTCTCTAACATCATATCGAAGAAAGGAGAGGGAAGCGTTGCATGGAACATGAGAGTCAACTCTTCTGCTGCTATAGAAGGCTGGACTTGGGTTGCCGAACATCGTCACCTTAGTGCATATTCCCTGAAGCATTCATTTGGTCTCATTTTCTTGTTCTAAAGAAACTGACGACAGGGCGCTAAGTCTAAAGCATATCTGTACTGACTCAAGAATGCATTAGCAAGGTTACCCCATGGCCGAACTTGGTTTCTGCTCAAACGGTTATACCACACTGCTGCAGGTCCTGTCATGCTATCGTGGAAATAGTGGATCAACAACTCTTCATTCTTCATGTATCCCTCTATTTTTCTGCAAAACATGGTCAAGTGAACTTTCGGGCAGCTAGTTCCATCATACAGCGCAAATCTGAGAATCTTGAAATCAGGGACTAGGCAGAGTTCCCTCATATTAAAAACATCTATTTTTTCTTTCTTCTTTAGCTCTTTCCCTATTATTTATTCTAGCAAGTCAAGCCTCGACTCCTTAATTCGTTCTATTTTCTCAACTAGTTCTGCCATCGAACCCTAGAAATTAAATGATGAAGTGCCATGCAATTATAAAATCATTAAACAATGCAAAAGGATGTGATGCAAATGCAATGCATGAATGCAATAAAGTATTGATTCTGCAAGTGATTTGTCCCCATAGAACATCTTTTATTCAGACCAAAAGCTTTCATTACATCAAATATTAGGATTTTACAGATAGCGGTGAGCTCTAGCTCCTAATTTCTTGACCTCATTCAATAGTCCCGTCAGCTTTCCTTTGCGATCCAACGCTGGATCCATATTCTGGCTTATCGGTGCTACTGCGTCAGCTAAATCTGCTACCTATTGGGCCACTTGTCGCACTTGAATCATAACAATCTTCATGTCTTGGTCTTTCTCCTGTATTTTTGCTTTGCCTTTTGTAGCTTGATAGTTGCTTCTTTGAAACTTTCATACTCGGCCTGCTTGTATGCTTCAGCACGAATCTCGCTGGTGCGTAAAGAAGTCTTGAGCCTTTCTATCTGTTCTTTGAGTGCCGCATTTTTCATTTGAAAGGCTTGAGATTCTTCCACTTTCTACTGCAGACTTGATTTCAGGATCTCGTCCATAACCAGACTGCTTTCCAACTCACTTTGGAGGATGTCGCATTGGCTCTCAGCTTCTTTCAGCTTCTATGACAATGATCTGGCTTTATTTTTACTAGTCTTGCATTTTTGCTTCCAACGTTCTAAATCGTTCTTCAGCTGAATCATGCCATTAACCCATTCTTCAGAGGTGTCCCCCAGACCGGTATTCTTAAATTCAAAGTGCAACTTTTGGTACTCATCTTGTATGCTCTTCGGTTGCTCGCTCAGATCATACCTCTCCTGCTTGAGCTGGCCGTACTCGAATGCCAGTTCATCTTCTGAGATGTTTTCACTTTCGACTCCTGAATTGTCGCACTTGAGTGACCCATTTCTGTGTTACCCGAACCTTAGACTGGGCATTGACCCTTCTTCGACTTTGCCGCTCAGGCAATGGCTAGCTCGTTGTAGAATCGAGGTTGTCCGTCTTCAAAACCCAAAACTCCTATCCTGATAAGATCTTGAATTCTGTTCTTTAGGGCTCTGCAGTTCTCAGTGTGATGACCCGAACCCCTTATGTGGTAGCTACACCAAATACGACTGTTGTAACCCTTCGGATAATGAGGTCTCTTTGGTTTAGACTTCACCGGTATGATAAGATTCCTTTTAATGAGCAACGGAAGCAGCTCAGTGTGTCTCATAGGTATAGGACAATGCCTCTTTACATCATTTGATTCTCGGGCTTCTCCTAGTCTTGCCTATATTTCCCGTGTATCTGCCCCAGATATGCCACATGTCTATTTCTTGAAATTGATCACAAAAGGATTCAACTTGCCGTATTTAACGGTGTTGTCTATCTTGACATTCTGACCATTCTGTTCTACATTCTGATCCTTGATCGATTTTTCTCTGAGTTCGACAGACTGTTTACCTTTCATCATAGCATTTATCTGGTTCATCATCTCGGCCATTTGCTTTTTTAACTCTTGTACTCCACCTCACTCGTTACCAGAACTAACACTGCTTGGCGAATCTGACCAAAAGTCTCTGAACAATCCTTCTTCTACTGTCCCCGATCTAGCCTTGGGATTGAATCTGGAATCGAACCCTCTATCATCAGGTCAAAGAACCATTGGTCCATCATGAACAATCTCTATTATGAGAGAAACCACTCGGGAATCAATACCCTATGTAATGCGAATGCGATGATATATGCAAAAACAAAACAAAAAGAAAATAAGTTAGTACCGGATAAAAATAATAAATGCATAAATAAAGGGCAAAATAAGGTAAACACACAAAACAACCATATTTACATCCGGTCTAAAACACCTAGGTTATCCGCATGGCTCTAAAAAGGGTGGGTTTCTTTATGTTCTCTATATGCAATGTTGGTGCTAGGAGGTACCCGAATTGTCCTTGATGTCCCCTACTAAAAGTAGCAAGGCCCCAGATCATCACCCATTATAGGCTCCTTTCAACCGGGTTCAATTCAGGGGGACCCATTCGTTTATGCCCCTACGAAGGAACGATATCCTCACGACAACATAAGGTACTCGAGCCCCGAAGGTACTTTGCTAGGCTCATACGGGGAATGATATCCTCACGAAAGCACTAGCGTTTCCCCCACTTAAAAAAAGACAGGTTTATATGCCAAATTTTAAATGCGTTAAAATAAACGCACAGTTATAACCGAATGTTAATTTAATAGTTACTTTAATATGGAACTTCTGATATTAATAAAGCGGTAATTATTTAAAAAGCTTGATTCTCATTTATTTTTTGAAAAACAAAAATTTTCCCAGCAGAGTCGCCATCTGTAGCGATATCTTTTTTTTCCTACGGGGTATGTTCGCTAAAAAACGGGGTTTTAAAGTGTTTGAGGTCTCTCGGGTATTTAAAATATGTTTTCCGCGGGGTTTTAGAAAAAACCGTATTTTATTTAAAAATGGAGTCGCCACCGGCAACTAAGGTAGGTCGGACACCATAAAACTAGAGATTTTTAAAAATGTTGCGTTCGAGAGTCGGTTACGGATGGGGAAGGATTAGCACCCCCACACCGCCCAAAATTGGTACTTTAATAATTACCGATTTATTAATATTAAACTTTCCGGATTAAAGTGATGATTAAATTAAAATTTGGTTATAAGTGTGAGTATATTTAAGGTCCCCGTTATTCAAGAGTAAACCAATAGACCACATCACTGCGCTTGATATTGGCCACGTTTACGCTCGAATAAAAGGGCACCGCCTTGACAAAAATATATCATTTATGCAATCTTAGAAAACAAATTATAAAACATATAAGAACATGCTATGACACCAATAAAACATCTAGACAGAAATAAAACATTAAGCCAAGGCAATAAACATAGACATGATACTAGAAACAAAAACATCAAATTAAAAAACTAAAACTTAAACATGATAATTTTGAACAAAACCAAGACAAACATGTAATAAAGGGTTTAATTACCTATCATGCTTCAAGATCAAACTAACATATAAATAAAATATTTATACATAAAAATAAAAAAAGCATGGCATAGATATAACATGATATTAAAATTAAAGTACAAAATCACAACACCGATATGCAATTTAAGACACGAAATGGCCATAAAAAAACATGATGTTAACAATACTAAACATGCCATGAAGTAACATATAACATAATGTACGAAACAAATAAAACATGCTAGCATATAGACATGAATATACAAA
Organism: Hibiscus mutabilis; assembly: GCA_019671005.1. NCBI lineage: Eukaryota > Viridiplantae > Streptophyta > Magnoliopsida > Malvales > Malvaceae > Hibiscus > Hibiscus mutabilis. The sequence goes on along the minus strand of CM033713.1, from coordinate 20,130,335 downwards.
TTAAATTAAAATAACATATAAAATACACATGTATATAATACGAACAAAAAAATTATAACATAAACACATGATAAAATACATATTACATAAAAAAACAAAAATAAATATGATACAAGGACATATATAAAAACATGAAGAGCAAAATAAACATACTACAAAACCTAATGATAAACAAAATAACCACAATTATTTGACATAAAAAGGGACTGAAATGGAATAAAAACAAAACCAGAATGCTCAAAACAAAAGAAAAAAATACAATTTAGGACCTAATTGTATACCGAAATAAACCTGCAGGGACTGAAGATGTAAATAAACCAAGGGGCAAGCTCAGAGTGAAAATACCCAAAACGCAGAAGGACTAGAGGCGTAATTCAACCTTTAAAAAACTGATTTCATGAGATTGGGGACTGAATTGAAACTTTTTGAAAATGCAGGGGGACTGATGGTGTAATTTACCCATGCAACGAGCCAAAACAAAAAAAAGAAAAAACGCGGAGAGACTAGTGCCGAAATTAATCCATTTTTTAAAAAAAGAAAGTTTGTAAGATGACCTCTTCAGGTCTAATTTTGACTTTCGGCCATTCAAAAAATTTGGTTAAAAAGAAAATCCTTCCTCTTTGTTTTTTCTTTGAAACCGAATCAGAAACCTCCAACCCAGACTCCTCCGGCCGCCCCATTTTCTAAAAACCACGTGGCTCGACTACTCCGACCGTTGCCACACACCAACAGCTACCACCTTCTGGTTAAAAAACCCCCAAATCAAAACTCATCCTAGTTTTAAAACAAAAGCCCCCTTTTGCTTTATAAAATATGAACCCAAAGGTTTTTCTTTTAAAACCGAGCCCCTTTTCTTTCGTCGTTTGTTCACCTGTTTTTTTTTTCAAAAGTTATAACTTTAGATCTGTATCAGTAGAAAGGATGAGGAAATGTAGGAGTATTTGAATGGTACCGATCATCGGCAGCACCCGCCTTGGCCGCTATGCAAGGCGGTCGGTCGAAGCCGAGAGGGTAAACGCTTAACTCTTTTCTATTTTTATTATTTTTGGATGCATGCAAAGGAAAAATAGAGAAAAAATTACCGATAAAGTTTTTTTTTTATTTCTGGGATCTTGAATCTGAGTACCAAATGTTTGGTTACAACTGATATATATCATACTCTGATTTTTGTTTTGTTTACACAAGCAAGTTATAATAAATGAAAGTATTGTTCTTGATGTTGTGATCTGATTTCCTTCCATTTTCTGTGTTTTTGGCATGTCTGGATGGTACAGCCGGTGAGGGGTGGTGTGTACAGCGACAGAGGGTGGTTGGAGAGTAGTCGGCCATATTTGCTCTTGGCCGTTGGATCAGATCTGATCCAACGGTTGAGATTTTCTTGAAGATCGACGCCTTGGATTGCTAACACGTGGCACCTTGGAAACCGAACGGCCTGACGCGTTTCGGCACACGCGCGTGGGAAGTCTGACGGCCAGCACGTGGGCTCACACAGCAGGTGAGGGGTCTTTGAGCTTCAATCGTGGCCGTTGGATCTAGATCTGATCCAACGGCTCTTATGCGGCTGCGCATACAATAAGAATGAATTAGGGTTCAAACATGGATTAGAGTTTTTTTTAGGTTATTAAAGGGTTTTGGGTTGTGGCCGGATTGGGCCCAATGTATTTAATTATGGGTTTTTTAATTATGTAATGGACTGGACATTATAATTATTTGGGTTTTATTTAATTAATTTTTTGGATTTTATTTTATGCAGCCCAACACTAATAATAATAATAATACCATATACGTGTACATACATATACGGGACACACAAGCACACACATATAACATAGGGGTATACATGCAAATTACCATCTCTGTCGTATATTCGACACATAATGCAAACACATACATAACTAATATAACACACCAACTTAAATATACATATAGGTTTACTCACACATAATTAATATAACTATACACACATTAGCATATATATACAAACAATATATAAAATATAAACACGCGTATAATACACCATAATACTTACTAATAAGTACATAACACATAACATACATACCATACATGCATTTACACACACATCACGCATATATATTACATATATATTAATAACACTCATGCACATATATATACGTAAACCTGTAAGAATAATATTAATTATTTATTATATTAGCATGTTGCAATATTAGCAAAAACAGATAAAAATGAGTGATTACACAATCTTTAGTTTCATGTCGCTTTTAGGATCACAAAAGGATAGAAACTTTTGAAGTAACAAAATTTTTAATAAATACTACAATTTCAAACTTTAAAATTTTAGCTGTTATTTTTGTAACTTTGGTAAAACGTTATAACTTTTTAATGTAACTTTAAAAATTTTAGTCAGCAATCTCTAGAGTAAGTGGTTAAAAATTTCTCAATTGGAAAACTTCTTATCCCTCCTTAGTTGTGGGTTCAATACCTATTAGGATAAAATTTTCCCCCTTCTCTTTCTGGGTAGGAATTGTTCATAATTTTTTTTGGGCATGAACTTTAATAAAATCTTGTACAAAATAGGTTTAATAGTACCGTTGCCCCCTAAAGTATACACTTTGTATTGAATTACCCAAAAAAAAATTAGAAATGTTTTGCCCCTACACTTTAAACTGTGACCTTAGTTACCCCACCGTTAACTCCCGTTAAGAATTTATGGACCAATCAGAAGACACTATGCATCACTTCATTAAAAAAATCAACTGGTTTAATAAAAGGGTAAATTGCACGTTGAGTGTGTCAACTTTTTATTTTTGTTCATTTTAGTCCTAAAAATCTTACTAAAATTAACTCTAATTTCTTTTTAATTTTTATAATTTAGTTCAATATTTTAAATATAATTATATTTTTGTTCAATTTAGTTCCAAAAATCTTTATTTAACCGAATTATATTTTTGTTCAATTTAACCCTAAAAATCTTTATTTAACCTAAAATTTACTCCAATTTCTTTCCAATCTTTACACTTTAGTCCAATATTTTTAATATGATGATATTTTTGTTCAATTTAGTCCTAAAAATCTTTATTTAACCCAAAATTAACCCCAAATTCTTTTTAATCTTTACAATTTAGTCCAATATTTTAAATATAATTATATTTTTATTCAATTTAGTCCTAAAAATCTTTATTTAACCCAAAATTAACCCCAATTTCTTTCTAATTTTTATAATTTAGTCTAATATTTTAAATATAATTGTATTTTTGTTCAATTTAGTCCTTAAAATCTTTATTTAACTCAAAATTAACCCCAATTCTTTCTATTTTTTATAATTTAGTCCAATAATTTTAATATAATTATATTTTTATTCATTTTAGTTCTAAAAATCTTTATTTAACAAGAAATTGACCCCAATTTCTTTCTATTTTTATTTTTTTCCAATTTCTTTATTAGAAAGAAATATGGGTCAAATACGGGTTAAATAAAAAAAATTAGGATTAAATTGAGCAAAAATATAATTATATTAAAAATATCATACTAAATTATAAAAATTAGGGGAAAATTAGGGTTAATTCGAAGTTAAATAAAATTTTTAGAATTAGTTTGAAAAAATATAATTATATTTAAATTAAATTGTATGAAGTGGAAAGTGGCCTAAGTAAAAAATGGCATAGTCAAATAGAAAACCATACTGAAAGCCGGATCTCAAAGAACTCAACTTCTCAAGGCATCTACATTATTGGTAAACAAAAGACTCGTTGGTCAATTTGAATGTTTTGAAAGAGTGGAGTAAGCTTTTTTACCTCTTAAACCAATAAATAATTGACATTGAAAATATCTTCTCCAGATTTTCTGCATCTCTATTCTGTTCTCCTGAATATATCTTCTCTGCTTGTTTTTCTCTAAATCAGTTATATAACATGAGAATATGCATAGTCTTCAGTAAGATTTTTTTTTATGTTCTCAATTGTGTTGAAAGTTTCAAATATTTGACTGAGAAGGACATTTAACAAGCCAAATAATAATAACCCAGAGCATTTTCCATAGTTCCAAGCATATAGAAACATAGCTTGCAAATCATTTTACCAGAACAGCGGACCATTATTGGACAAAACCCAAGGTCAAAGTAAAACCAGGATAAAACTTTACCATCACCATGTACCCAATGACACAGAGCTAGAAATTTTGAATTATGGTGTCAAAATTAATATATATATAAAATTTAAATTACGGTGTCAAAATTTTAAAAATAATAAAAATATTTTATTAAATTTATTTTTAATAATTTTTATATAAAATTTACGAAATAAAATCTCCAAAATTTTTGGAATGTCAAAATTATGTAACTCAGCCACTGCATGTACCTCTCCAACAAGAATCTCAATCCACCCATCTCCAAATGCAGGACATGACACACTATTCCAACAAAAATAAACCTATAATTAGCAACCTTTGATTTCACCGAACACATGACCATACATTGTCATCCCACCCTTTACTAATTTACACCCAAATTGAATCTCACCGCCTACCACCTGAGATTTAAAAATGTCGAATCAGATCATAATATTAAAAAATTATATAATAATTAGACTTCGAGAATAATGTGTTAATCGATTTTAATCCCGCTTTATAAACAAATCATTTTTTAAAAGGAAAATATTTTGATACACGAGTTTGTGTAAATTACATAAGCCTTTTTAATTTTAGGGTTTAGTAATTTATGTTAGAGTTTAGGGGTTTATGTTGTAGGGTGTAGAATTTAGGATTTATGATTAGAATTTAGAGTTTAGGGGTTAGGGTTTAGATGTTAGGATGTTAGAGTTAAGAATTTAAATTTAGATTTTATAGTTTAAATATGAAAGGTTGTGTAAATTTTCTTTACGCAACTCGTGTTTCAAAATGTAATTCATTTTAAAATACTTAGTTTTTGAAACTGAACTGGATATTCTAGGGTTTTGAGTATTAAAACTGGGCATTTATGAAGCTATGGAAAGCATTATTAGAAGATGTGTTTGGGTGCTAATAGCGAGAAAAAAAAATCCTTGGCCCTTGTAAAATGGAAGGATATGCAAAAGCCTATTGCTCATGGCGGGATGGGCATGAAGAACCTTCACAATCAAAACAAAGTTTTTATGCTTAAAATCGGATTTCAAATGGTGATGGATGAGGACAAATTATGGGTTAAAGCTCTCAAAGGTAAGTATAAATGGCATGGCCAACTCCCTTTGATGCTTTACTGCCTCATGATCGCATCGGAAGATTGAGGCGACATTTCCTCATAGTCCTTCTTTGGGACCGGACTCGATTGAGTCGAGATGGGAGGTGACGCGCAGTTTCTCGTCAAGATCAGCTGTATTCTTTTGTTCAGAATGAAGAGGTTGAATCGGCAGAGGCTATTTGGAAACGAATTTAATCTCTGAAAGTACCATAGAGAGTCCGGGTCTTCCTTTGGCTTGCATTGCGTGAAAGGCTCCTCACTAATCATGAGAGTTTTAGAAGACACTTATCTCCTATAACTACTTGTGCATTGTGTGGCAAGGATGGGGAAGATGTACTCCATGTCCTTCGACATTGCGATAAGGCGAGATTGGTGTGGGATTTGTTAATTCCGGCGGCTAATTTGACAAGTTTTATGGAATCTCCTCTTAGGACATGATTTGATCTTAATTTGCGCCAGGATTCGTCTCTTTAAGGGATTGGTCCGGCATGGAATACCTGTTTTGCGACGATTTGTTGGCTGCTTTGGAAGAGACAGTGTTCAATTATATTGGATGATGAGTTTGTTGATCGTGGTAATTTTATTGAACATTGTCTATGTCTGTCAGACAATTTTAGCGCAGGTTTGGCTGCACAGTCGGGTACAGTGGTGAGGCCCAGTTTGCCTTGTTACTGGCAAGCTCCACAAGAGGGATGGGTTAAAGCAAATTCCGACGGTTATTTTAATTAAAATATACTAAATTTTTAAAAAAATAGATATCTATAATTTATGTTATAAAATAAAACGATTATTGAAGAAGGGTAAAAATGTAACAATAAAAATGTATTAATTAACATAAACTATAAAATGTTATAAAAATATATCTATAACATAAATGATAATTTTATTTTAATTAATGTTATGTTATACATATATTTTTGTAACATTTTATTTTATAATTTAATTACACTATATTAATTTTATAAGAATTACTTGATAAATTATAATATTAATTAAAATACTTTAGGTTAATTAGTATATTTTTACTATTACATATTTATTAACCTTTTATTTTATAACATAAATTATAAAGATTCTTTTAAAATCAATATATTTTAATTAATGTTATGAATATATTCTTAATTTTTACATTTTGTGTTATAATTAATATATTTTCATAAAATAAATATAATAAATTCCAACACCAATCTAACTTTGAATTTTTTTTTATCAAATATGAAAAATATTTTAAAGTGGTTTAGTGGTCCTGTGTTGAATCCTTGTTGAGGGTTTTAGGTTCGACTCCACGTTTTAGAAGAAGAAAAAAATTCTATTCCTTATTGACCGCGATACATGCAGGTGTGTTAGTGATTGAGCGACAAAGTAATTAAAATGGAAGTATTTTTTAACAACAATGATTAAAATAAATTTTTTAAATTTTAATAATTAAAGTACAAATATCATAAAAGTTCAGTAGTTGTCAGTGTAATTTATTTATTTTTATCATGTTCAGTAACTGAGAAACATGCATAATGGAGTGTCCAAAATGTTCTTTGCAAAATGTTAGGCTTGTTTAGAAGACCGCCTAATTTGATCTGACCTCGAACAATTGAGCATGGTAAATTAATAAATTAAATTTTATCAGGGAACATTTTAAAGATAAAAATATTTATCAGTGTGAATATGCATGTGAATGCGAACCTAAAAAAAATATTCCAACATAAGAGAATTTCCTTCGTTAGTTAAGATGTGGTAGGTAACTTTCGATCTGAGTCACTGATGTAGACCGATCTCGATCATTCACTGTATGAGGATTCAACTATAAATAGAGGCTCTCGCCTCATTTGTAACCATCCATCTCTTGAGTAATCAAAGGTATTTCATCTAAAACTTTCTCTTGTATTATTGAGTGTTCTTGAACATTATTCTTTTGTTTTTCGTTGCCTATTTCTTTTATTTGTTTATACTTGGAATGATTATGCGTTCCAGTGTATAGGAAGAGTTTGATTTCTTAAAAAAAATTAAAATAATTTAGATATTTGTCTCAAGAACATTGTCTAAAACTGCACAGTTCTTTAAACTGAAACTCTAGCCCCTGACATCCAAATATAATTAAATTGGCAAAAGTTTATCATGTTTAGTAGTAAGGCTCATTTTCCTAAAAAATCTTGTAGGTAAAAAAAATACATAAATACAACATATGATCATAAAAGCTCTAAAAAAATCAAGCATTAAACCTTAACTGTTGCCGGGACAGAGGACATATATATGGGCCAAGGTCTCCACATCTATAATATGATTAGGTTTTGGTATTATACTAAACTTCAGGTGTTCCTGCTACTGTCTCAATTGATCAAGGGTTGACACTATGAATTTGTTCGTTTAACTTGACATCTAATAACCTTAATAATAATGGAGGTCGAACTAAGATATAGATTCAGTCGAGCAGAATGAAAGCGTGTGTCAATGTTTGTTCCCTTACACCTACTAACCTTAATTTTTTTGAGATATTGAGCTAGATTTTTCAAGTCGAATTGTCATCTCTTTAAAAGGGAGGAGTGAAGGGTGCACTGCCTTAGATTTGTGAGGAGAATGATTATTGGTTATACCAAGCAGTCTGACATTGTTGTTCTTGAGAAAGTGAACACGAAAAAATAAATACTGTAAATCAACTTAGAAAGATAAAAATCTAAAATTATTCTTATTACTGTTGTATAGAGGATTAAGGTTTTAGAACCCAAATATTAAATATTAATATCTTAATATTGCTTGGCAAAATGTCCTTACTTTCTATTCTAAAAAAGTATTACTCAAGAGAAAATTTGTTAATATAAATATAATAACTTAATAATAAAATCTTATATATTGGTTATTTTAAAAAAAATATACCAGTAACGTAAATTGACTCACTCAAAATAATATGTTAAATTTTAATAACAAAAATTCAATGATATGATTTGATAAAATTAAAAATAATATCACCAACATAATTTTAAATTTAGTTATTCACAAATAAGTGATTTAGAAGATAAAATTACTATCAGTAACAAATTGACCAAACAGATGAAACATTAGGATTTTTAAGGAGTGTTAGGATTTCAAATATTAATGTTGTGAATGAAAAAAACTTAAATTGGGGATATTGTCCTTATAATGGGCATTTATAAAATTTGATATAAATTAGTCGGATAATATATTAGATACTGATGGTTAAATTAAATAAATTAAAAATTACTTAAATTTTTATATAACTTGAAAAAGAAAAAAAAAGAAATAGAAAATGAAATTAAAGGGCAATAATGTAATATAATAAATCGTTTTGAGAATAATAATTAAATTCGAGTTTGCCCTAGCTAGCTAGCGTTTCACATTGTTCCCCGTAATTTGGCGTGTATAAAGCTGCGTCCTTTTCTTCTTTTTTCTCCACCACCAAATCCCTACTTTCTGTTCTCCGTTCGCCTATCTTTCTAAGCATTCCCTTTTCTCTCATCTCATCCAAGGTATTTCCGTATCCAATTTTAGTTCTCTTGTGAATCTTTACCATTTAGTTCATTATTTTTTTTCTATTTGTTTTAATCTTTCATGTCTCGTCCGATTCCTAGATTTATGTTTTCCTTTGTTGAATCGATGTAGATCTGTTTCTATTTTTCTAGCTTACGATTTTATTTTTGCTTCTGGATTGGTTATCTGATCGATGTAGTTTGGGTATTTCCTGAGGGATAATATTTTGAATATTTGACTCTATCGATTATTGATTTCTTCCGTGTTTAGATGATTGCAATGCAGATATTAAATCATATATTGTTTCTTTTTCGTGTTTAGTTTTCCATTTTTCAACATTGAATAGAATGCTTAGATTATGTCATACGGATTTTATAGTAGTTAATAATTCTCTATTTAACTCACCTTATAAAAATCTTAAATGATTATCTTATGTTTATGATGTTTTGAATCAAGATTTTTTTTTTTTGTATTTGATCTGTCTAATTTCAGTTCAAATTTGCCTTTAATTTGATATTTTTTTTCACGTTTTGACTATCTGGTTGGTATGGAGAATCCTACGAATAAAGGAGTTGATCCTTGGTTGTGTAATATCTTCATATCTAGGGAAATGTTGGAATCGTTAGGCTTTCAGAAATGGATATTTGTTAATTCTGATACTTTATTGGCATTAGATATTTTCCATCCGTTTAGTTTGTATATTTCTTCATTTATATTTGTAATATTCAAAATTTTATTCATATGTTTCTGTTTTCTTTTACTCTCAGACTTTCTCGTTTTTTTTTTTGTTGTAGCAGTTTTCTTGCTGATGAGTTCTAAGTGTTATTTTCCTGATGTTGATTAATTGTCTGCCGGTTATTGTACACTATTATTCAACCTTTGCTTGGATTGATTCTTGTATTCTTTCAGGAATTTGGCAGCTTAATCTGCTGCTGTGTCTGCTGCTTTTCAAAGTGGAGAGTGTTACCTTTGAATCTTCTTTTATGTCTGAACGGGCCTATCTCTTTTTTTCATCAGTTGTATTGCTTGGAGAGTACTGTCCCACTCCTAGAAAAAAGAATATTAGCTCCTCTTTTGAGGTTATCTGCATGCATATTGAGGCCGATAACACACAGAGTCTCGGCTGCCATTTTATGCAACCTCTTCCAAGTGCAAGGGGGGTGTCTGGTGAAAAATTTTGCATCACAATCGAAAACACCAGTATCTGATCCGTCCTTTCCGATTAACACTCTTCTACAGTTTGATCAAGATGGCTTTGCAAAATATCGGTGCTTCGAACAGTGATGATGCCTTTTATAGGTATAAGATGCCCAAAATGATAACTAAGATTGAAGGGAGAGGAAATGGCATCAAGACTAATGTAGTTAATATGGTTGAGATTGCAAAGGCTTTGGCTAGACCTGCTTCTTACACTACAAAGTATTTTGGTTGTGAACTGGGAGCCCAATCTAAGTTTGATGAGAAGACTGGAAATTCACATGTAAATGGGGCCCATGACACTGCCAAGCTTGCAGGGCTTCTTGAGAACTTTATTAAGAAGTATGTTCAATGCTATGGTTGTGGGAACCCTGAAACTGAGATAATTATTACCAAGACACAGATGATTACCCTGAAATGTGCTGCATGTGGATTTCTTTCCGATGTTGACATGCGAGATAAACTTACAACTTTCATTCTTAAAAACCCACCAGAGGCAAAGAAGTCGTCGAAAGACAAGAAAGCAATGAGGAGGGCTGAAAAGGAAAGACTCAAGGAGGGTGAGGCTGCTGATGAGGAGTTAAAGAAGATTAAAAAAGAGGCTAAAAAGAAGGGTTCCTCTACTACTACTTCTTCTTCGAAAGCTGCTGCTCCCAAAGTTGCAGTAACGAAGAAAAAAGGCAAGCATTCTGATGAGGATTACTCCCCCGAACAAAGCCAGGCTGATGAGAATGAGTTGGCAAGTGACGGCGACGATGATGTCCAGTGGCAAACAGATACATCACTGGAGGCTGCTAAGCAACGTATCCAGGAGCAGTTGAGTGCTGTTACTGCAGACATGGTGATGCTAACTACCAGTGAAGAGAAGAAAAAGTTAGTGAAGTCTCCAGAGCGTGACACTAAGGCACCTGAAAAAGTTGTCAGTGCCCATGAGAAACTTGTTAATGAGATAAAGGAACATCTCAAGAAGGGGTCTTCTCCTACTCAGCTTAAATCCTTCCTAGCTTCGCTCTCTGGAGCCTCCTCCCAAGAAATCACGGATGCCCTTTTCACTGCACTCTTTGATGATGCCGGGAAGGGGTTTGCAAAGGAAGTAACTAAAAAGAAGAACTACCTTGCAGCAGCAGTAGCAGCCGCTGCCACCAAAGAAGAGGGATGGCAGATGATGCTCCTACATTCTATCGAGTCCTTTTGTGGCAAGGCTAACACCGATTCAGCAAAGGAGGTGGCTTTAGTTATTAAGGTGTTGTATGATGATGACATCTTGGAAGAAGAGTTCATCGTGGAGTGGTACGAGAAAGGTATGGTCGGTAGTAATAAGAGTTCTCAGATATGGAAGAATGTCAAGCCCTTCATTGAGTGGCTCCAGAATGCCGAGTCTGAGTCGGAGGAGGAGTGATTATGAAGCTCTAGGCATAGTTGCATTTGTCATGCACGACTGCTTTATGGTTAATTTTATTTCAAGTATGTTTCTCTGCTGGCCTTGCTCAAATAAAGTACAGTGAGCGAGGTCCTACAGGCTCTCTGTTATTTGAGTCTTGTTTTCTTCGGTTGCTTGTTCTTTTTAAGACTACATTGCCGTCTGCTTTTATATTTGAATTGAGTTTGCTGTTTGTTTTCTGCATCTTAATGGTCATTCTTTTTCTTTGCTTTTTTTTTTTTGACAGGCTTGCTTTGCTTTGCTTCTCCCGCTTCAATACCCCGTTCTCTTTGTTTTAGGTTACAACTTACAACTTCTATTACTGATAGTTTCATTACAAGCACTGAATTAAATAATTAACTTATGAAATAATTTTATAAAGTGTCCTTAAAATTACGTCTTATTTTTAATATATTTCCTTCAATGGTAAGAAAATTGAAATGCAATTTATCGGACTTTAGAACTTGTTTATCCCAACGTCTAACCAAATGTACTAATTATATAAAAACGTATTGGTTTTGTTCTATGAACAAAATTTGGAGTTAAAATAAGAAGATTGAAATTGTTTGATAAACAGATGAGTTTACCAGTAGATTTTGATTAATTTAGGGGATGGATACAGGAATTGTAGAAATTATTTTGTCTTTAACAGATTCAAATATGATTTTTCAAATAACCTTAAATGCTTTTGAAGTAAAATATTATTATATATAATTTAAATAATTGTTTTTCTTTTAAATAGATAAAATTAATATATATATATATATTTAAAAACAAATTTTAAATTTAATAATCAATAAAATTATATTAATATGATGTTTCATAAATAAGAAATTAACATATACATCTTTTAAATATGTTAATTAATGTTATATTAAAAAATAATTTTTATAATTTAATAAATATCAATAGATATTGAATATTAATAATTAATAAACTATTTAAACAAATATTATATATAATTATGTTCTTATATATCATTTTGATTGTTCAAATAATCAAACAACTATCAGTTATCAATTAATTTTACTAAATATTTTTATACAACCAATCGAATCAGTTATTGTGATCCACTAGTCTAAATTCCTAACCTTAATCTTGAATTATACCCATGAACCTTAAATATAAACAATATAACCTAAACCTTTGATCCATAAATCATAAACTAAATTCATATCCTAAAACAATCTCGCTTGTGAAAAAAATTCACCGCAAGTGTATAGAATAATAATTCATATTAATTAGTAAATATTTAAATCTATAAACTCATCGAATATAATCTGATAAACTAAAAATAAAAAAATATAAGCCCTATTTGGTTAAAAAAATTGAGCTAAAATTAGAGGTTTGAAGCATTTTTAAATGTTTGACCAGTTAAATCCGCTAATTTGGATGTTTGGTAAATATAGGATTGGAATAGCGGATTGAGGTGAAATCTCTCATTTTGAAAAAGCTCTTAAAAGGAGTTTTTTTAGTTAGAGGTTTGGATAAAAGACTTTATCGTAGGGTTTTTTCCCTCCTTCGAAAATATAAGGTTAAAAATACTTTTACGCCGTCAAAGGAGATGACACCCGGAGACCGAGATGACACTCTCAGCAGAATACCATAAAAATTTTAAAAGGTGGAAGGTGGAGTCGCCACCAGCCACTTTGGTAGGTCGGACACTGTAAAAATTAACCAGAGATTCAAAACGTTTAGGTTCGGGAGTTGGTTACGCGTGGGGAAGGATTAGTACCTCACAACGCCCAAAATTAGTACTGCGTTGGTTAAGTGTCACCATTGCAAGAAAAACAAAAAATCGAATTTCAATTTAAAATTTAATCCTGAAAACAGTCTAAGGAGAATATTTTCTTATTTACAACAACCGAGGAAGATGACACATGAATGAGTTAGGATATTACTTCCTAGCCGGTTCCTGAAATAAAATAGAAAATATTCACTTAATATATTAAAGTAAATATGTAACAATATACTCAAAATGAAGCAAAAAAAGTACGTAATAACATAATGTACATATATACGATATTATATAATATACACATTATATACAAAACTAAAAATATTAATATATATATTATTATTATACATACATATATTATAGGTAATAATAATAATAAATACATAATAATAATAATAACATGGTAATATAAATGGCCATATTGGAGAATAATAATATGTATATATATTATTAATAATAAAATTAATAATAAAAATATTTAAAATCTTTAAAAAGAAGGAAAAAAGGGACCAAATATAAAAAAAATGATGAAAGCAATATATATTAGATAATGATAATAATAAAAAATTAAAATTTAAAAAAATGACCGAGTTGAAAAAAAGAATCTTAAGAAAAGGGACGAAATTGAACTAAAAATAATAGTGGAAGGCTTGCGAAGATAACAAAAATGGGGCAGATGGATCACATCTGAAATTTCCCCTTTATATTTGACATATGGGCTAAATTGAAAGGAAAATGAAATTAAAGGACGAATCTGAGGGGATAAAGGACGATTTGGGGACAAAATTGAAGAAAAATAAAAACAGAGAGATTACGGAGTAAAACGGTTTGGGGCGGAGAGATTTATAATATAATTTTCTCTTCTTTTCGAACCAGTATATAAGTTAAAATCCAAAATAAAAATTATTCTTATATTTGTTCAAAAAAAATAAAGAGAGCATATCCAAATCCTCTGCACTGCCTGGCCATTGGCGTGCCGGCCACCACAGACCATCGGCGGCAACTGCCGCCTATGGGCGCCGATTTTGGAAAGTGAATGCTTTTCCAACCTCCCTCGTCGTACCGAATTCAAATTCGAGATCAAATTTTCACTAAGACGACTCTAAACGCGTAGATCTGAGAAAGAACCGAAGCTATTTTTTTACCTTTTATTTATATATTTTTGTTTCCCTTTTTTGATGCTTTGAAAATTTCGCCTTTTATTTCGAATCTCAAAAAAAGCCCCTCTTTTATATTTTTTTACTAAAAAAACTCTTTGATTTCGTTCGAATTGTGGCCAAGCTTCTTTTACATGCAATCTCGGAGGGGTTTTTATACCCGATTTACAAGGATTTTTTTTTATAATAAAAGGGCAACAACTTGATGAAAAAAGGGAGCTACTTGCATGGTGTTTTCAAATTTAATTAATGCTTCTTTTTTGCAGATTTGAATGATGTCAGGCGTCAGTGGAAGTGACCAATGGCACCGCGCATGGCGGCCATGGTGCAATGAAGCGCTGCGCGTGGCGGCCACGCGCGGGGAAAGCTTTAGGGTGCAACGGCTGGCAGTATTTAGGGTAATTAGGTTTTGGTAATTTAGGGTTAAGGGTAGTTTAGTAATTTGGGCATTGGGTTAGGTTAATATATAGGTATGCGTAATCTGGTAATGAATTTAAATTGGGTTCTGGGTATTGGGCTCGATTTTATAATGAGTTGTTTGTAATAATGGGTTTAAAAAAAGATTGGGTTTGGCCCGGATAGAAAATAGGTATTAGAAACTTATAAAGACTGTTTTATCCTTGATAATTATAATTTTTTTAAATAACATAAAGTCAATTAATTAATAAAATTAAAAATAATTTCATAAATAAGAAATTAATATATAAATTAATAAATACATAATAAAATTATATTCAAAATATAATTTCATAGATAAGAAATTAATATATACATCTAAATTTAATAATTATTAACTCAATAATGATATTAAAAAAAATTAATTTTCATAGTCTAATTAATATTAATAGATACAAAATGTTAACAACTAATAAATTATTCAAACAAGTATCAAACATAATTATGTCCTTATATGTCATTTTGTTTGTTCAAATAATCAAACAACTATCAACTATCAGTTAATTTTACCACACTTTTATACAATCAGTTAATGTAATCCGCTATCCGCTAATTGTCAAACAGGGCATAATTGTTTTAGATGCAATTTTAAGGGTGTTCATAGTTAACCAACCCACTACAACGGTTAACTTGTAGGTTATGTTCATAGTGCAATTAGTTAATTTTACCAAACATTTTTATACAATCAGTTAATGTAATCCGCTATCCGCTAATTGTCAAACATGGCTGTAATCACCCATTTTCACTTGTAAATATATTAATATTGCATGTATATTTATTATATGAATGTTACTAATATAAGGTGGTGTGTGCATGTATAAGCTATGTATACGTATTAGGGGTGTATGTATGTCGCGTATGTATCTAGAGTATGAGCGTATTTGATTAATATATAGATGTTATGTTAATTATATGTATGCTTATACGTACGCATACTAGAATATCATATTAATTAATGATTGTATAATATAAGTATACATTTTCGTATGTATATGTATTGCTGTTATAATTATATTATTATTATTAATATTATTGGGCTGGTAAAATGAAAAGAATTAAATATATTAAACCCAAATAAAAATGAAGTCCAAGTCTAATTACAAATTCAATTACAAGGCCCGGTTGGCCCAAATCTGAATCTTATCTAATTACAATGTGCAGGTAACTGTGGGCCATTGGATCAATATCTGATCCAACGGCCACGATGCAACCAGGAGGTCAAAAATATCTGTCAGGCGCGTGTTCCACACGTATGGACCGTTCGAGTGCCACGCGCGCGTGTGGTCCACGCGCGGTCGCTTTAACATCCCACGCCGCGTAAGATCCACGCGTTCGACGACTCGCCGACTCACGGAGCTCCACGTGGCGAAATCTGAAGCCGTCTCATCAAATCGAGGCTTCATCCAGGCCGATCGTTCTTCAAGCCATCTCGACCGCTAGATCTGATCTAACGGCCGAAAACGCGTCTGGCGGCTAGCAGAAGGTCCATACCGCCACCGCGCCGATATTCAGTCCCCATGTTCAGAATATGCCCAAGACAACAAGCAAAAGTGTCAGTTCAGATCTGAAAAAGAAGATGCAACTTGCAACAAACAGGGACAATAATATATATGAAACGGGAACTTTTGTAACGGGGGGATGCGAAAAAAACGAGGGTAGTAAGTAAAAAAAAAGGAGAACGGAGATCTTGTAGAAACAAAAAAATTTGTAACAAGTCAAGTGATAATCAAAAGACAGTCCAGTGGTAAATTTTTGTCTCTTTTTTTCTTACTTGTTTTCTTTACATGCATATACGAAATAGAACAAAAAAAATGTAAAACAAAAAGGAGAGTAGTCTTACCGGCGTTGTTTGTGGGTCTTCCCTTCCTCAGTGATAAGCCTTTCGGCTTTTACAAGCCAAATCTGGTGAACTAAAGGGAGGAGAAGACCCTTTGTAGTGTTGTTTTGGTCTAAAAAAAATATTTTTTGGTTCGTATTTCCTAGATCTAGGGCGAATAGAGGTATATCCTCTGAATCCAACCTAGGATTCGTATTGAGGACGACAAGGGGGTTGTTTTGGTGTATTTTTGAGGCTCGCTTCGGCGCCGGTTTAGCGGCGGTGGACGCCACCCGGATTCGGGTTTTAGAAGAACAATTGAGAGAAAAAACGAAGAACATGGTTATTGTGAAAAACCAGAAAATGAAACAAATGGCCAAAATTTTGATTTCGGCCTTAAAGGGGAGCTTTTATAGTTATTTTTATTTTGCTAAATGGGTAAATTACACACTTAATCCCACCGCGTTTTCAATATTTTCATTTTTGTCTTGCCGCATGGTATAATCACAATCCCAGTCCCCCTGATATTTCAAAAGGTTACAATCTAGTCCCTAAATTACACCGAATCAGTTTCTGAATGGTAAAATTACGCCCTTAACCATCCCGCGTTTTTGAATTTTTCACTTTAGTCTGCCCCTTGGTCTAATTACAATTATGGTCCTTTTAGGTTTTGTTTGTTTCGCAATTTCGTCCCTAAATTACATATTATTGCTATTTAATTTCTGCCACTGACTTTTGTTTTTCTTTCATTTCAGTCCTGTATTCTTTGTAAATATTAATGTTCGTATTATAATCGTATATGTTGATGTATTATATTATTTTATTTTATTTTATGTCCCTCGTATATGACTCGTATTTTATGTTCACATATATATGTGTATTAAGATTATAATGGTCATGCGTCTTTTATCCGGTTATTCATATTAAGCATGTTATGTTTTAATTGATTCGTACATGGCGTATTTTGTATTTTATATGTGTGTTTTCTTGTTTTTTTAGGGCTACATGTTAATATATTTACCCTTTTTGTATGATATGTTGACCCGTATATGTTGAAATATGTTTTATTACCAGCATGCATGTCTTTTTGAAATATTTGTTCGTCTATATGTACTTATTCCTACCTTGTTATTTTGACATATTATAGTTGTTTTTATCTATTATTCAGAATAATATGTATATATACATGTTTTAGTCTAGAATATCATTTATGTTAAATTAGTATTCTGGTATGTCAATATTTATTATATTTAAATATTTTGCCATGTTTTACGTTTTTGCCATTAAGATTGCATATCGAGATATAACTTGTTAATGCGGAGTCCTTTTATCCGAGCGTAAACGGGGCCAGTATCAAGCGTAGTGATAGTGGTTGGGCGTTTATTCTCGGGTAACGGGACCCTTAAAATATATTCGCAATTATGACCGAATTTTAAAATAATCGTCACTCTAATCCAGAAAATCCAATATTAATAAAGCGGTAATTATTAAAGTACCAATTTTGGGCGGTGTGGGAGTGCTAATCCTTCCCCATCCGTAACCGACTCCCAAACCATGTCTTTTCGAATCTCTGGTTTTATGGTGTCCGGCCTACCTAAGTGGCCGGTGGCGACTCCAATCTTTAAATAAAATGCGGTTTTTTAAAACCCCACGGAATAAATATTTTATATCCAAAAAATCACAAACACCTTTCAAACACTTTCGAAAATCCTCGTTTTTTAGCGATAAACAAAAAAGAGACATCGCTACAATGGCATAATTGTTTTAGATGCAATATTAAGGTTGTTCATGGATAACCAACCCACTACAACGGTTAACTTGTAGGTTATGTTCTTAGTGCAATTAGATGATAATATCTAAGATAATGTGTCCGTCTTATTATGGTTAACAACATACTACAACGGTTAACCATGAACATTCCTACGACCAATACCTAGTATTTTCATTCGAGTAGCTTTTAAATTATTATTGAAAAAATTAACTTTGATATTATTTGATAAAGTTCGACAGTTTTTTTCCGGCACAAAAATTTAATTATTATTTTTAGGAAGACTACATAAATAATCCCTTGATTATTAACACTTTTTCTATTGGTCATTCGTGATCATAAAATGTTACAGAATAATCACTCGATTTATTGAATTTATTTTTTGTTCATTTCTGTTAAGTAAGTAACAATAGATGACATTACAACTTCATAAATTGACAAAATAATAAACTTGTCTTCAAAATTTACATATATTGTCAATTTTGTCATAATTATAAAAATATTAACATATAAATTTACACTTCATACCAATTTTATCACAATTCTAAAAAATGAAAATATATTATTTATTTAAAAATCATAAAAATTTAAAACAGTTATGATTTTTTTTTCATAAAGGAAATAACTAAAATGCATAAAAATATTCTTAAAAAAATCTTAAAATTAAAAACCCAAAAAACTTTCTTTATTTTCAAAAGCTCTCAA
The DNA here is from genome assembly GCA_019671005.1 of Hibiscus mutabilis. Classification (NCBI taxonomy): domain Eukaryota; kingdom Viridiplantae; phylum Streptophyta; class Magnoliopsida; order Malvales; family Malvaceae; genus Hibiscus; species Hibiscus mutabilis. The sequence goes on along the minus strand of CM033713.1, from coordinate 20,111,407 downwards.
AATCTATATAGTCCATGAAAGATATCAAATTAGGCAAATAATCGATGATGATAATAGCTGTAGTTGTATTCATAATAATGTTCTATACCCACTTCTGGTTGCCCCTTGCTGATCTGAGAAGCCAAATCATTATTCACTTTTACAGCAAAACTAATATCAGTTACATACGTGTATACTCATTAATTTTGTGTTTTAGTCCCATGAAATCCACCTTCACAACGTAAAAATTAAAAATTTTATATTGTTTTTAAATCATCTAATCTACAAACTACGATGAGATTGTTTATTTATTTATCATAAAAATTATAATATTTTCAACTTTTAATCTCATCTATCAATTTACAAACACCCATTGGACCAAAATCAATATAAAAATATTTTTTTACATTGTGTAACTGAATTTTATCTCTCTCACACCCATATATGCACACAAGAACATGTCAGAGAGGCACATATAAGGTAGGAAGTGCAATTGCCCCAAAGCTCAATGAGTTAATTGCAATTTAGGCTACTTATCATTTTGAAACCATTATTACAATTAAGTCTTCGTTCCCCAAAATTTTATGGTTTATTATTTTTAAGACTATCATTTAAAATTAATAAAATTAGCCCTTAACTCCTCATTTTTATGGGTTGATTACTTTTTAAGACCTTTCAATTTGAGTTGATTTTTTTTCCATTTCCTATGATGGGATGTATACTTATACTTGCTGCTGCATTAGAACAGAAGAAATTATATAAAAATTTCCCACTTTTAATTATCATTATTGATCCATCCACATTGTAAAGGAAAATTTGCTGAAAGATGACAGCTTGAATTTGAAGCCCACTTTTTATAGGAACATTAAATGCAAAAAGTACTTCTATGATCAGCACGACGTAAAGACATGAGAAACTTAGTTCAGTTTAAAGGCCATAACTAGAGCCTTGAGTTCAGATAGGCTATTCTCAATTGAAATATGCAACATTTTGGTACAATGTGGTTTGTCTCTGTTGAAGTTTTTCCCAAGGGTTTGGTCTAAGTTTCAAGCTTCATGTGCTTAGCCCGAATATCTTCGAAGCATTGGACGTGTTCAGACAGTAATATCACATTAGGAGAGATTGATTCTATACTAGATCTTGATTCACAAAACTTACCATTCATAAATCTAACAGAACTTGTAGACTTTCCTAGAAAACAAAGATTACCTTACTACCGGATATTACCAACTTTTGTTGTTGATTCACTTGGTTTGCACCTGTCTCCTACATCTACAAGAAGCAATGACATACGAGGAGTCTCGAATTCAAGCGATTATCATCACAAGAATCTTGTCTTGGGTTTCTTCTTGGGGACTAGCTTCTCAGACCAGCTAGGGTTAAAGTTTCGTAAGGGCAAGGATGTAAGAAAGAAACTGTAGGCAGTGGAAAATCCTCTGGGCAACCTGCAGCATCTGGAATGCATGATCAATGATGTTATTTCACAAGATCAGTAATGTAATCGGGACGGCAGCGCCAAGGTATATTCCCCATACTGCTTTTATCTGCAGCTTCTTCCTCTTAACCAAAATATTTGCATCCATCATAAGCACAGTAGCATCTTCTTAAACTTCGGTTCCAAACAAGACAAAAACAGGCATGAGACCCTACTACATGTTTCAGTTATACCACATTTGACATTGATTTAGAACACATGCTTGCAAAAGCACTTACAGACATGGCATTAAAAGAATTCACCATTGACTACACTAGCTGTGGCGTCTTCCTAGTCAGAGAGCTCCCAAGTTAGTCAACAATTGAGGGAGAAGTAGACTAAACATGTTCAAGCCCATGACTAACAAGGTTCCATACCCACTTCTGGTGGCCGCATGCTGATTTGAGCAGCCAAATCATTTACTGTTCACTTTCACAGCAAAAGCTAATTAGCTAAGTGTATAAAACCATTGCCATAACTTCATGTCAAATGAAATAAGAGGGTAAACGTTTTAACAATCATCATATATTTTCAATAACCGAATTCTTTACGACCATTGTCTATTTCAAAAGACAAAAATTGTATCACCCTCGACCCCGATGTCATATTTGGGCCTCAACCTAAACCAAAACTATAAAATTTCTCAAAGTGGGTTCAGCCCAACAAGATATGTCTCAAAATATTTAAAGCCAACAGTTAAAATATAGTTAAATGATCAAAACAATACAAAAGAGCTCCAATTTAAATTAAAACATTTAAACATTTTGATTTGATAAATACAATTTCAAAATAAAGATTACAGACTCTACCACATAAAGTCCTATGAATACATAGCCCACTAAACACAAGTACAGTACTCTAGGAATCACCGCATGCTGGATTCTCGTACTAATAATGCTCCTCGATCCCACGAACCGACGATCAACCTACGCACGGAAACAACAATTCCGAGCACTGAGCTTACAAAGCTAAGTGATACACATCTACTCTACTATACTTCATACTAATCATAAACATAAGCATGCAAGCTAGTACGGGTAATAAGAAAAGATAAATAAACACGTGGCGCTACCACAAGTCGCCTAAACACATGCTCTTATTATAGCAATCATCATACATGGCACACAAGGCTCAACCATACTTATAACATGGCATCATAATATCGTATAAATATGGCGGTACTTTTAGCCGCCAAATCATATAGCATAGCAAGAAAGCATAAGCTTCTCATAGCATATAAGCTTTATACCATAATATAAGAGTGATGTCTGGTCTCACTAAGCATCGGGATCATACACTCAGAGTGAAGCCCGATTCCACTAAGCATCAGGTTCATACACTCTTTGGGGTGAGACCCGGTACCACTAAGCGTCGAGATCATACATTCATAAATCTTTAACCATGATGTTACAACACACTCTTTCTCCCACTAGGTATCCAGATCACACTAAACAATGGTAAATCAACCATCTAAGTGTACATATCAGCACATAACAAAGGCAAGTCTACCACACAGCACATAGCATCACACGATCCACCAAGGGCCCCTACGGTTGCTATTATCATCAAGTCACCCAACGTTTATCAAGTTATTAATTATCATAGTAATGTACATTAATCATTCTCATTAATTATCTTTATTAATTCATATTATTTAATTTATCAAGGCATAATTCAATTATTAATATACAAATTAATTTTCACCCTTAATTTACATTTATTGATTATTTAGTGTATCAGATACCGGTACTCGAACACGAGTATCAATACGATGCCCTTGGGTATCGATACTCACGCGTACCGATACAAAAACTACTTATTGGAATTCTTAGATTTCCATAAGTACCGATAAGGGTCGTCTTGTACCGATACAATCCCCAAACGCATACCGGTACGGCCAAAGCTCATATCGATACCTTATTCATAGATTCGTACCATTTTCTCGAATTACGATATTACTACACTTTATTCAATTCCTAAACCTTATGAAAGTCATTAAGGTTTGTTTACTAACGCGCCCATTCAAATAACATTAATTACCGACTTCGTAATCATTTATTCAAATATTACCAATTATCAAGCCATTAATATAATTTCTATCGAACATGTCAATTCATATCTCGAGCAACACAACATGTAAATCAACCAATCGGATAATTATACGAATATTCAAACGATCCTACACGGTCTCTAAAGCTCATAATAGTCTCGAATATTCTCAAGGTCGTCAAGCATCGCAATACATACAAGTCTTATAATACCGGTCTCAACACATGGTTATCCATAATCAACCTATTTTACAACCACTAACAAGACAATTACATTTATGATACTCATGAAGCATTTCGGAGTTCGAGGTGTACTAACCTTAAGCTAAAGCGGCAAATCTTCATATAAACTTCCCGATTATTCCACTTGATCAATATCCGATCCCAAATAATCTTCGTATAACAACAAATACGAAATTACATTGATTTCATGCATCCCCTAATCAATTCACAAGGTCAAACGCGTAAAAATAGCTTATCAGGTTCAAATTTGACAAAACGAATTACGCTATCGGACTCAGAATGTCGAAAAACCCCCGAATTGGGTCCCAAAAAAGTCAACACCAGTCAACGACGGTACGACGGCTGGCTCGGCTCGGGTGACCGACTTGGTGGACCGGCTCTGGTTGGCTTGGTAGGCTGGATTGGCTCAGCCCAACAGCTGCCCAGCCCAGCAGATAGATAAGTTGCTCTCTCGGCCGGACGTCGCCCACTCGCGTGCGACGACTTTCGATGGCCAGACGGCGAAGGCGAATGCTCAGAACGACTCCCCCGATGCCGATGAACATAACGGCGGCCTCGATTTTGAGTTTTAAGCACTCAAACCCCTTTATTTGAACAACCTGAAACTTCTTCTCTCTCACCCCCTCCGGCGATAACTGCGATGGTGGTGTCGTTTGTACCAGTGGACTCGTCTCGACGAGATGAATACAATGGCGACGAAAGTGTCTAAAACGAACGGACGAATCGTCGTAGATCAAAGTTTGAATCTCCCCCTAACACTTACTCACTTTCCTCTTTTCTCATTTCTCTCTTACTTTTCTTTTTCTCTCTTTCCATCATATCATCATTCCTTTTTCATCTATTCTCATCCTTTTAAAATTCAAACCTATTTCCACCAACATAATGGGCCCAACTTTAAAGCCCTTACCTAGTCTTCCAAGATAAACCCTTATAACCCGGGCCCAAGACCCGATTCGTTAACCCGAAGTTCAGGTCGTTACAAAAACAACATTCTTGAATGTCAAATTCCCCTATTTACATCAACCTATTAACGACTTATCGTCCTGCAAAGCATCAAGGAATTGAGAATTTCAATCTTCTGTAGCTTTGAAATGTCTGCTGTTTTTTATTATGTCATATTGCTAGAATTGGCTTACAGAGCTCTAGGGCTGCTATCATCTGCAGAAGGTGCACTCAGATTGCGGAAGAATAGTGTTAAAACATTAGGTTTCTCAAAGCAATTCTGCAAAATAAAGGTCATTTTATCTCTTTCAAATATAAGCGAAGATTCTAATCCATGCAGGTTAGAAATAACTGTGAACTAAGGACATACAAGAAAGAAGAATCGACTGAACCACAAGCCATTTTGACAAATTTAACAATCTTCTTTTCCTCTTTTTACGACTAAACTTGACAAACTTAACCAGAGATCTGACCCGGTTTACCTGACCCGAGTCCCGATATCAACCCAAACATAATGATCCGAATTTGATCTAAAACCCGAAATAAACTGAATCGAAATCGACCCAAATTTTAGTTAAACCGAAAGCAACCCGAACCAAAGTCAATCCAAAATAAAGAAAAGATATAAAAAGAAATAAAGAAATATGAGATGTGAATTGCCGCACAACTCACCAAAAAGCCAATTATACTAGTTTTATAGAGTCAAATATAGGGGTGTAAAAACTGACCCACTTGAAATCGACCGATCTCCTACTGACCCGTTATTGATTATACACAAAGCAATCGACCCGACCCAGATCATTATAGACTCAAACTAAAACCGAAATAGACCCAAATCTAACCTGAATCAAATGTTGTCAGACTCGAGATGACCTGAACTGAAACCGAACCGAACGACTCGTTTGACACCTCTATACAACTAAAGTTACATTTTTGGTTGAGTTTAGCAACTCAAACGGACGTTTGCCCAGCTTTTCCTTGCCAAACAGCCAACGTTGGCTACAAAACGGGCGTTTACCCATCGTTTTTAGCGCCCAAAAGGGCGTTTGCTAGTAGCTGGTTTTTTCAGCTTTTAAAAACAGACGTTGCAGCCCCAACTGATGTTTGGGGACTGCAATGAAAAACGAAGCCTAAGTACACTTTATAACTAAAAGAGGAGGGCTTTACCTATGTTACCTGACCTCAAGAGACAGTGGCTCTGCTTCAAACATGGATATGGTCGATTTTTTCCCAAGTTTTTCATATATTTGGAAGACCATATTCCATATTCATGTCAGAAAATATCTCAGACACTTTAGAAAAGAAAGGAAAGACCCAGGTAACATTGGCTTTAGAACAGATAAGGAGCAGGTATAGACTATAGAGAGTGCCTGCAGGAAATTACAAAACTATCAAAGAAACCAATGTGGAAAAAATGAAGCTTTCTGAAAACAAACTATTGCAAAGGAAAGCATTCCAATATCATACAAGTTTCTTTTAACTAACAAACTATGAAGGATTTGCATAAGAAAATTTCTCACAATATCCAGAATTAGGGGTTCAAAAAGGTTCAACTGATCATATCAATTTCACGTTAATTAACACCCTCTACACAAATTATGTGCTTTATTAACTAATTCAAGCACAAATCAAATTCCACTGAATCAAACCCAATTGATAAGAGAAATAGTTAATTGAGATTAACCAGAAGAAAAAAAATAAGGGAATCACCTATTGAGGAGAGGAATCATGAGCGTTGATGCTGTTATAATATCTGGAAAATCGACGAGGCGGCGGCTTAGATTTAGCCCGTTTTTTCTTCAAACCGAAAATTTCTTGAACCAGTGGCACGTGTACCAGAACTAACTTCCATGCCAACAACCACCCTACAGTTTTGAGAACAAATTCAAGAAAAAGAAAACGATAATGATCAACAAACGGAATTACAAAATCATTCAGATTACGAATAAAAGAGACATCGCATCGCATTTGAGAGAGAAAAAGACGAAATTACAGAGTATAATGAAGGAGAGGACGAAGAGGATAGCGAGAACCGGACGGAATAGTATAAAATTTAGATAATTCGAGTATGAGGACGACGAAGACGAAGAGTCCATGGACGACAAGGAAGGTAGAAAAAGCATGGAATCCAGGGAACTTGGTGAAGGAGAAGACCTTTACCTTATTCCAAGTCTGGGCTGGACTTCAATTTGTTGGGCTATTCCATTCTGTGTTAACAGAAACTTGGAGTGAAAGAAAAGGGTAAACCAGTTATTTCTTTGGTTAGTAACCAAAAACGATGGAAAATGTTAACCATTGTCAGGGCGGATACATGTACGGTTATAATTCAACGAACCGTTCGTATAACGTTTATATATGTTCGTTTATTGAGTATGAACAAATTTTTATGTTCGTTTAATAAACGAACACGAACATAGGTGTGGTTGGTTCGTTTATGTTCATAAACAAGCTCGTTAATAAGATGAAAATGCTTAAGGATGTATTTAAATACTACTTTTTGTTGTTGCTAAAATGTTAGATAAGTTCATGTTGAAATGCATGTTTTATTTTGTTGCTTTAGTTTTATTTATTTATTTATTTATTTATTTATTGTTAATTTAGTTAATATCTATGAACATATAAACGAACATGTTCTCAAACGTATAAACGAATACGTTCGCGAACACTTAAATGAACACGTTCGCGAAAACTTAAATGAACACGTTCGTGAAAACTTAAACGAACACGTTCGTGAAAATTTAAACGAACACGTTCGCGGAGACTTAAACGAACACGTTCGGGAAGACATAAACGAATAAGTTCGCGAACACTTATACGAACATGTTTGTGACTAAACAAACGAACACGAACACCTTCAAAAATAAATAAACAAACACGAACATAATAAAAAAAATTAAAAGAACACGAACTGGACACCTTTAAAGATAAACAAACGAGCACAAACATAGTCTTGTTCGTTTAAGCTCGGTTCATTTACACCCCTAGACATATGATTTTCTGTTAGAGCGTGAGAGCTGTTAAAAGTTATATTAAAATTTTAGAGCTCTAAAATTATAAAATTTTAGGGTATAAAGTTAGATAATTGATAAAAAAATACGAATAAAACCCTTCCAGTATCTCCTCGATCTTTCCTTGATCATAACCGTACTAGGGACGTAATAGAACTCCATTGCCATGGTGAGTTAATAAGAATACTAATTCAATTAAAAAAGCCGTAGTTTAAATTTTCTATTACAGATCAAAGGTAATATCTAATACGATAAGCTAATTTATAATCTAACACTTGTATATTTGAGAATCCAGTATCATAGTGATGTAGTATGTTTGACGCAAATCTACTAGTGACTCTTCAAATTGTTTTGTGTAACCTAAATTTATTATAGTAATTAAGATTCCAACCAATAAAATCTTTTTCGTTATTCTCATACTCACTAATGTCAGTCAGGTACGTGTGCATCTCTCAAAATTTGAACACAATTTTTTAAAATAATCTTTAGAATTGTTTTTCACATTATCAAATTTTTTATTTAATTCCCAGAATTTATTTTTAAAAAATTTAATCTCTATATTATGACTGTATGAGTAAGAGTTTGTTGTGTGATATTTTAATTAATAGCCTAACATATCTGAAAGGAAATAAATAACTCTAAAATGAATAAGAATACCAATTCAATTAAAATAAATACACTCTTAACTCATATATACACAGCAACAAACTTCCAAAATTATGCTTTGCTATTTTGCGCCGAAAAAACCTGCAACAACAACATGCAACTCACTTCAATTTTCAATTGATTTTTTACAAAGTCTGCTTGCAATTCCAATTTGGCATTCTGCTAGCAGTTCCTTTTATAAGGACAACACAAATAATCACGTCCAAAACCAAATTAATCTAAAATAAGTCCGAAAGAATATGATTGTGAAAAAAGTTGAACACTTGGAGAGATATAAGGCTTTCAGCTATTTCTCGAATTGTTCATTCGAATTTATATCTTTATAATTGCAAAATTAGTTATACCTCATTGGATTAATTTGACTGAGACAATACCTTAGAGTATTTTGGGGAATAATGCAAATCCAAATGATATTTTGGGTTTTTGGGGACGTTGGGGCATATTTTGGGACCTACGGCAAATTTTACAGTGCAGGGTAAAGTCGCCACCTGCAGATGGTGATACCTGAGATGGCGACTTGGGGGAAGACGCCATTTGCAGGTAGTGACTTCACCCTGATTTTGTCTTAAATCGATAAGGAAAAATATTAAACTATTACAAGTCAAGGGGAAGTCGCCACCTGTAGATTGCATCTTCTCCCAAGTCGCCATCTGCAGGTGGCGACTTCACCCTGCACTGTAGAAATTGTCGTAGATTTCAAAATATCCTTAAAGGTACCCTATTTTCCCAAATATTCAATCTTTGGATTATTTGCCCAAAGCTGCCTAAGAACTTGTAGATGCGTTAAGAGTTTCCAATTGAGATGTCATTCATATTGTATATTCGGATATTTGCCGACACCTGATTTACTTTTTGCAGTTTCATATAATATTAATATACAAATTCATATGTTATTCACTGCGGATTCGTATAGACCGAAAATATTACATGAACCCTTTTCACCATGTCATTAATGGTCCTAACCTATAAAAATTTTCCACATCAATATTTATTTCCATGTCACTTAGACATAAGAAAATCAATCAATTAAAATGTTACCAAAATTACACCAAACTTGCCAATGAAATTGTTTTTCTCCGACTCCCCAAGCCATGTAATTTATAACCCTAAAGTCATGTAATTTAGTTGAATTTAGGGTTAGGGTTAGAGTTTAGAGTTAGGGTTTAGGGTTAATGTTAATGTTTAGGGGTTGGTGTTAGGGTTAAAGTTTAGGGTTTAAGTTTAGGGTTTAATTTTAATTAATGATGAAAAAGGTTCATGTAATAATTTTAATTAAGCCCAACATCAACAATTTGTATTTAAATAAAAATTAAGAAAGTTTCACAAATAATGCAGAATTCATTGCATTCTTTTAAAATATTAACACAATTTTAACATCTTTAAATACAATTGGCATCAATAAGAGTCTTTATAAATGCAATAATAAAAAAAATAAAAAAAATGAAGTTCCAAAGGTTTTATAAGGAAAACACAAATAATCACATCCAAAATCAAACTGGTCTAAAATAAGTGCGGAGGAATATGATAGGTGAAATGATAACGGAAAAAGTTGAACACTTGGAGAGAAACAAGGCTTCGAACTATTTCTAGAATTGATATAACTCATTCTACTAATTTGACAGAAAAAAATGGTGGGTAAGATGAGAACTTGTAGGTGTGAAAGTGTTTCCAATTGAGAGTATTAATATTGTATATTCGAACATTCCTGGACACCTGATTTTTTTTTTTTTGCAAGTTCATATAATATACGAATTTAGATATTAAAATTACTACCCACGATGGATTCGTATATGTTTATAAGGAGATCTAAACCTTGATTATCCAACTTTTAACAGATTTAAATATCCAAAATATAATTTAAATAATATTTAATTCAGTCTTTGATAAGGCACACACTTTTACGGATAAAATTGTTTGAACTCAAATATCTTAAAATAAATATTATTCTCTTTTTTATTAGAACTACTCTACGAGTTTATATAAATACTTAAATAATCATATTTATATAATACATAACAAAAATGCAAACAATAACGAAAACTATTCAATGAGTATGACCCATAATTACGACCCATGACATAATATCTTGTTGTCGCACCAATATTAACAGTTAGATTATTTTGATTACTTCTTTCTAACAAAATATTTTTCTCCAAATTAATATTAATGACATATTTCCTCTTAATATATAAAAGTTTTTATTTAAAAAACTTTATATATCTCATGTTTAAAAAAAACATCTTGATTTTTTTAAAATCATATTTATGCTTTTTACGATTTAAGAAAAATAGTTTTTTATCGTATAATTTGATATAATGTTTATACAATTTAGACTCTTTCCAACTCATAAATTGAAGGATTTTGAGCATTTAAGCATGCTCTACTTCACGCCCTCCTGTATATTGTCATGCCAACAAAACTATAAGAAAAAAATAGTTAAAGAGATCCTTTAATTGGTCTAGTGGCTAAGGATATTCATCTTATCTCATCTTATATCAGTTTAAATCCTGGTATGAGAATGTAAGCCTCTCTATTTAATAAAAAAAGTTAAAAATTCAAAAACAATATTAATTTTAGATTTATATTCAATACATTGACGGTAAAAAAACAATACAAAGGCCTTAATTTTTAAGGTATTTTAATCTATACATACAATAATTAACCGTGTATTATATAAGAATGCAAACAAATTTAAATATAAAATTGAATTTAATTTTTTAAAAAATAAATTTATAAATTTAAATTCAAATATTCGATCCTTATAGTTCCTGATTTTCAATCATCTTATAAAGGTGGTGTCAGTTTTTTTTTTTGATAAATAGTATGAAAAGAGTTTTTATATATGAGCTAAGTTATCACATGCCTCATTAAAAACCTCTTTCAACACAGATAGAAGAAAAGAGTGCACATGATAACCAAAAATAACAAACTAAAAGTCTCCAACCATAACCACAAAGGTACTCATATTTAAAGAAGGCTTAAATGAAAAATAAGTTCCTAAAGTATACATCTTTTGAACTTTAGGTGCCTAAAATATTTTTTGCTAAAATTAGGTGCCTAAAGTTTACACCCTTATAATTTTAAGTGTCTATAGTTTACAGTGTTACAATTTTAGGTGTTTGGCTGTTAAAGGGTGTTAAAAAATTGTCAACCAATCAATGCTTGACACGTGGCACTAATTTGAATTTTATTTTAAATTTTTAAGAAAAAAACTAGAATTTTCAATATTTCAAAAAATCCCAAAAATTTTCAAATTTTACAAAACAGTCCCAAAATCCCTAAAATTACCCAAACCCAAACCCCAAATCGTTGTTGCTTCCGCCGCCGATCGCCGCCACTGAACACACCACTTTGGTTGTCGGACCAAGGCTGTCATTTCTCCCAACACGGCGTGTTAGCCGGACGTCGATTTTGCGTTCGACTGGCACGCCGTTCGACGTTTTTGGGGACGTCGTATTGGGAGAAATGACCGTCTTGGTCCGGCGACCAAAGATGTGTGCTTAGGAGTGGCGATCGGCGGTGGCGATTTGGGTTTGGGTAATTTTAGGGATTTTGGGACTGTTTTGTAAAAATTGAAAATTCTGGGGATTTTTTGAAAAATTAAAAATTTTGGGTTTTTCTTAATTTTTTCAAAAGATTTGAATTAGTACCACGTGTCAAGCATCGATTAGTTGACAAAATTTTTTTAACACCCCTTAACAGTCAGACACTTAAAATTGTAACGGTATAAACTTTAAGCACATATTTTTTTAAAAAAATACTTTAAATACTTATAATTTAAAAGAAATATACTTTAGAGTTATTTTTCATTTAATCCTTTAAAGAATGTTAAAATTGTTAACCACACTTCCGCCCTACACAATATAATAACAATTAAATATATCCACTTTAAATTAACGTCAAAAGTAGGTAGTGACCCACATTCAACGGCGGGCTTGAGGTCGCCACAGCCCTCTCAAGATTTTAAATATTTGTCAATAGACCTTTGATATTTTAAAATTTTTATTTGAACCTTCAAAAGTTTAAAAATTTAATTTGACCATTCAAAATTTTAATTTTTTTTTATTAAGTTTAACTTTTTTAATATTTGTTTATTAAAACTCTTCCCAGATTTTTTAAAGTTTCATCAAGTCTCTTAAAATTATTAAAAAAAGTTAGACCTTAAATTTTTTAAAAAATATAAATTAAATCCTTCAAAATTATAAAAAAATTATTTTAAACCTTTAAAATTAAAAAAATTAAATTAACCCCAAACTCTTTTCTCATGCTCCGTGAAAAGATATTCAATATTCAACATAAAATATTGTGAAAATATAAAACAAGTAAAATATAAATAGGTAAATGTTTTAAACTTTTATACAATAAAATCATTACCAAATTAAATTTATATAAATAAAAAACAACTTAAATATATGTATTTATGGATGGACTGAATCTAATCTAAGTCACCACTACACGGAAAAAAGTAAGGCTACCCATAAAGTAGTTAGCTTTTATACAATAAAATCATTACCAAATTAAATTTATTTTAAATTAAACACATAAATTAAATTTAAAGCCGCCAATACTGATTTCTTTTCATTGAAAATTGGGTAAACTACATCAGTGACCACCAAACTATTTGGGCGTACCTATTTTGACCACCGAACTATCGAACTCGTCAATCAGACCACTAAACTTATTAAATTGACCTATTTTGACTACCTCCGTTAAAAAACTAACAGAGGGGTGACGTGACAGTTAAAAAAAATTTGTAAAATTTCACATTTAGTCCCTTTTATTTACTTATTAAATCAATTTGATCATAATTTTAATTTATTTAAATGACAACACGTGTCCCAACCAAATGACAACACGTGTCTCATTTATTTTTAAGTTTTAATTTATTTAATTAATAGATTTAACCAACCAACCAGATGGTGACATGTGTTACCATCTGATTGGCTGTGAACAATGAAAGGAAATAAAATTGAAAGGAGTTGCACCTGTAGGGAATTGAACCCGCTCCAGCCACTAAGCCAAGTTCACTAATATAATATGAGATATTAACATATTTTATTAAAGGATTACTTTGTTGGTGAAAACTAAAGAGGGGAATTAATAGGATTCAAACTCGGGACTAATTGTACGAAACTAAAATATTAAACCACTAAATAAACCTTATAACATAGGAAAATGTTTGAATATTTTTTCATATTTAAATTAAATCGAACCTAGATCACTTGGGATGTGTATAATCACACAAACATTCAATTTAATTTAAATCTAAAAATTATTAAATATTCAATTTTAAAAAAATATTCGATTTCAAAGAAAAGAAATTCGATTTAAAAAATTCGAATATTTTTTCTATTTCATATTTAAATTAATTTGAATATTTATTAAAGTGTTAAATATAATATTTATTAAAAAATTAATTTGATTTAATATTTAATACTTTAATAAATATTCGAATTAATTTAAATATGAAAAAGAAAAAATATTCGAATTTTTTAAATCGAATTTCTTTTCTTTGAAATCTAATATTTTTTAATTTTTATATTTAAATTAAATCGAATGTTTGTGTGATTATACACATCTCAAGTGATCTAAGTTCGATTTAATTTAAATATGAAAAAAATACTCAAACATTTTCCTATGTTATAAGGTTTATTTAGTGGTTTAGTATTTTAGTTTCGTACAATTAGTCCCGTGTTCGAATCCCATTAATTTCCCTCTTTAGTTTTCACCAACAAAGTAATTATTTAATAAAATATGTTAGTATCTCATATCATATTAGTGAACTTGGCTCACTGGCTGGAGCATTACCCTTCCATTCAATTCCCCATAGGTGCAATTCCCTTCAATTTTATTTCCTCTCATTGTTCACGGCCAATCAGATGGTGACATGTGTCACCATCTGGTTGGTTGGTTAAATCTATTAATTAAATAAATTAAAACTTAAAAATAAATGAGACACATGTCGTCATTTGGTTGGGACACGTGTAGTCATTTAAATAAATTAAAATTAGGATCAAATTGATTTAATAAGTAAATAACAGAGACTAAATGTGTATTTTTATAAATTTTTCTTAACTGTCACGTCACCACTCCGTCACCCTCTATTAGTTTTTTAACGGCGGTGGTCAAAATAGGTCAATTTAATAAGTTTGACGGTCTGATTGACGAGTTCGATAGTTCGGTGGTCAAAATAGGTATGCCCAAATAATTCAGTGGTCACCGGTATAGTTAACCCTTGAAAATTTCATAGCTGTCAACATTATTTGGTGGACGCTAGTTTAATCAACTTTAATTAAATGTAGGTTAATGCATCTAAACTATGAAAGAAAATATCATTTTAGTCATTCATCTTTTAAAATTTATATAATAGTCATTAAATTTATCCAATTGTTATACACTGATCCTTAAATTTCATCAAACTGTTAAAAAGATCATTAAGTTAACTGAATTGTTACATTATTTTATAATGTCCAAGGATCATTTTGTATGTTTTGAAAGATAAATAGTCAAAATGATATTTTTTTATAATTTAATGACAAGTGTAGTTTACCCTAATACTTCATTTTCAGTAACATGAAAAATAATCAATTATTCATGTAGTTTAACTATGGTAATCAATTCACGTACCAATATGGTAAATTATTCTCTTTATCATTTATGTTTAGGGTTTGTAGTTCCATCCCTTAATAATATCGTCAAGGTTTGACCTGTAATATAAATAATTAGAGAAAACTATTGGCTTAAGAGTATTATAAGCCCTTGAACTTTTGAAAAAAATCAATTAAGCCCCTAAAGTTTTTCCACCCAATTATGCTTTTATACTCCAAAATTTCATCAATTAAGCCCTTTGACCAACTTTGACCATCAATTTTTGACGATTTATTTCTTGAGGTATTACTGTCATGTGATACACTACATTTCTGTCATGTAACTTTTACAAATTTTATAGAAAACTATTTTTATAAGTTTTTTAGAATTCTTAGAACTTTTAAAGATTTTTTAAATAAAATTAAAAAAATCTGGAAATACCAAGTGAAACACTGTAACATAATACGTTGCACCAACTGGTCCAAAAAACTGTTAGATTTAACAGTCAATGTTGATCAAATGGGTAAACTAATCAAATTTTAGAGTATAAAAGCTTAATTGGGTGCAAAAAAATTTAGGGACTTAATTGATTTTTTTTCAAAAATTTAAGGGCTTAGGATGCCCTTACACCAAAATTATTCAATACACATGTTGCATAATCTTTAGGGTTCATGGGATTTGGTTTGTAGGATTTATATTTATGATTTATGATTTGAATTTAGGGTTTAGGAGGTAGAGGGTTAGATTTAAATTTGGACTTAAATTCCCTTCTAGAGGAAAAATTATAACATGAGTCTGACTCACCACATCAGCCATGACCCTAACCAACGAAAACAACCCACTTCACCATTTTTTTCTCTCATAATTTTTTCCAACTAGTGAATTTTCACTAATTTTTTTACATGAAAACAATATTTTTAAGATATTATATAACTGAGTTGATGATATGGAAAAAATAATGAATTGAATAATTTTTATTGGTTAGGAGCCAAAATATAATTTCTTCCAGAGTTTCAGAAGTCTGATTCAATAAACCTCGGTACTATCGGTCTCGACTTTAATCTTTTTGTATCCTAAGCTCCAGACGTGCTTTGTATAACAAATTACAAGATCAAATATATCTAAATTAAAATATAAACACAGTAGTTTGGTTGAATCTATGTGATTCTGCTATTTATACGCATCCCCATCGCCACTCATTGCATACTCTCTTCCCCTTTCTCTTCATCATCATTAGTATTTTCTTACTTTTAAGGTAAGTTTCTCAACTAGTTCATTTTGTATTAACATTGATTGAAATTCTGGATTTTGTTTTACGTTCAATCAGCTAGGATTTATTTTCCGTTACCATGTTTCTGCATTTTTAATCCCAGGGGACTTGAAATGGATTCCGCAACTCTTCACGAAGAGATCGACTCGTTCTTTGAGTCAGCTCCGCCGCTCAAAGAATCCGCCAAAATCACGGATAAATTGAATCAATTCATACATTTTGATTCTCCATCTTCAGGTACAGAGCCGTGTGGCGAATCAATTCTGTACACCTATTTCCACGCCGTTTGATTATGCTCATTTGCATACCGTTTTGTAATTATCGCAAGGTAAAGGAAGGAGGGTTGTGTGCGTGACATCAGGCGGAACTACGGTTCCTCTTGAGCAGCGGTGTGTTCGGTATATTGATAATTTTAGTTCAGGTCATAGAGGAGCGGCTTCTACAGAGTAAGTAATGTAAAGATTTTGAATAAGTTCGAGATATTTGATTGAAGGTTTGGCTGTTTTTAATCTGATTGGATTTTTTTGCAGGTATTTTATTAAGGCCGGATAGAAGGTCATATTCTTGTATCGGAGGTGAATTTCATTTTTGTTGATTGTTTATTTGTGCTCATGTTTAGTGGATTTGTGTATTGATTCTCCGACTTCTGTGCATAGGGGAACCTGCCAGCCATATTGCAGCTCTCTTCCTGAGGATCCTTTGCTGGAATGCTTCGAACTCGCTGATGATTCCGATTTTCAAGGTTTGCAGATTATCTTTACCCCAAATTATACATTTTTAATGGAATATTTCTCTTGAATGCATTGTATTGGCTCTGGATAGGTTGTTTTCTATCATATGAGATATTGAATTACTTTATAAGAATTCTGAAAGGGGAGGGGTAATCAATAATTAACAGAAATGCTGTTCTTTATTTCATTCTTTATATATATATATGTTGAGACATTGATCTGCCTGCTTTTACCTGCAATTTATGGTATAATGCATTGGTACTTCCGACTGAGGTGTTATGTCTAATATTTCAGTGCGGCGATCACATTCTGAAGCAGTGAAGGGGGCCGTTATGAATCATCATGCTGTATGGGATGTCGATATAATCGATATTACTAATTAGTCATTCCTCTATTGTTCATCTTTGATCTAGCTTTTGGCTCATATAGTTCATGATTGCAAACCAAATCAACATTGCTTTAACAGTTGGCCTTTTTGCATTTTGTTGCAGGCAGTAGCAGGTGGTTTCCTTTTGAAGCTACCCTTTACATCCATATTTGAGTATCTTCAGGTTGACTTCGATAAGCTTTCATAGACTCCTTGAGGTTCATATTAATGACCCATTGCCAATGTTGATTTCTACCTTTGGGAACTCATAATGTGTATTTAGTGAGTAATGCTCCAATTGTAGGGTTAAATATATTTAAAACTTTTGCTTTGTTATATCCTTTTTCATGGGTGAGCTATCATTTTGGTTAAAAAAGCTTTAAATCAATTCTCTTTTCTTTGCTTTTGGCAAAGCATAGTGATAGCTTTAGCCTTTATGATATGCTTTTTTATGGGTGAGCTACCATTTTGGTTAAAATAGCTTTAAATCAATTCTCTTATCTTTGCTTTTGGCAAAGCATAGTGATAGCTATAGCTTTTATGATATGCTTTTTTATGGGTGAGGTACCATTTTGGTTAAAATAGCTTTAACTCAATGGTCTCTTATCTTTGCTTTTGGAAAGCAAAATGATAGCTTTGGCAGAGGCCATGGCCTTGCCATGTTTCAGGATAAAAAGGGTGAGATTTATATTTTAGGAGAAAACGTTGGCACTGTACATTTTCAGTTTTCTTCGTTTTTGGTAATCATATAGTTCTCATGGTAATTAGATAGCAGCTTTTAAGTATACTCTTTGTTATTACATCGAAAATATCATAAATTCATCATATACATCAATCATCTCTTGTAACCTGAATGGTTTTTCTTTGCAAGAGAAGATGTTAAGGATCATTGCATTATCAATGAGAAGCCTTGAGCGTCATGCGATGTTTTATCTTGCCGCTGCTGTCTCCGACTTTTATGTTCCTTGGAAGAGCATGGTAATGACTTGATATACTAAGATCATCTCCCATTTTCTAGACCAAAATATAACTCTCATTTGAATAATCTTTTATGCATCTCTGTATTTCTTTGGTGAAAAGACTGATTAATTGCACAGGCAGAGCACAAGATTCAGTCAGCATCTGGCCCTTTGGACATGCGACTTATGCAAGTTCCAAAGATGCTCTCAGTGCTGAGGACGGAATGGACTCCCATGGCTTTCTGCATATCCTTCAAGGTCAGACACGGTGGTGCACATATTTTATTGTCTGCTTTGGAAGTTATGACCGATTAAAAGCGGTTATTGAAACGAATGCTCTAGTATCACGTATCATGAATTAATTGGTTCTGTTTTATCTGGTTTTGATCAACAGCTTGAAACGGATTCAAAAATTCTCCTGGAGAAGGCCAATATGGCTCTTAAAAAGTACAAAATGCATTCAGTCGTGGCCAATGAGCTACTGACCCGGAAAGAGGAGGTTACAGTGGTAACAGAAACTGGAAATATTTCAGTTCGTCGGGATAAGACTCGACCAGAGTCCGAAGTGGAGGATCCACTGGTTGAACTCCTTGTGAAGAGACACTCAACTTACATTAAAGATGCTAGCACATGATCTCTAAGCGAGTAGGACATCTCGATACATACAACATAGCTTTCAAAAGCAACACTTTTATCCTTTGAAATTCTCCATTAACGCAGTTTTTCATTACTGTTACAAAGTCTGTAAAAAATTATTTGTGTTTCCATCACAGTCGCGAAGCTTGTAACCAATTGTTTCCCCTCACTACACTCTAGGAACTGATCGACTGCATAATATCTGCATGGCTAAAGTCGAGTTGGCCAAAGCTTCTGTAATGGAACAATAAATGTAATTTGCAAATTTCCTATGTGAATTTTTAGTTCTTCCTTTTTTAGTGTGTTAATTGAAGTTAAAGTAAGAAAAAGAAACTACAAGGAAAGCTGAATATGGAACTTTTTGTTTTTGTTGGCTCTCTGCATACTGCAAATATTGATTTGTAGCCAACGAAAACGAGAGATCCGACCTGCACTATTTGTCGAAACTGGCCTTTCTGCTTGTGTCAAGGCTTGGAACTTGGAATTGAGCAAAATCATTTGCCCTTCCAATCTTTATAAAGTGTTGGAAGATCCAAGTTCCAATTTCGTGACAAATTGTGTATACAGTGTAGCATCGCAACAAGAAGCTAATCTTTATTACCAGCTGATGTTCTTTTAAAAATTGCTGCGATTCAGCCCCCTAATGAAAGTTTGGGTGATGACAATCCTGGATGGCGTTGGGAGGAGACGAGGCGATTCTCGACCAAATCTGCATACATGGCACTTGGGAGTTATGGTGAGGATGGGTGCGACTCGAATTGGAAGTTTATTTGGTCATTAAAGGTTCTTCAACGGGTTCGGGTCTTCTTATGGCTCACTATGGATGGGTGCGACTCGAATTTGAAGTTTATTTGGTCATTAAAGGTTCTTCAACGGGTTCGGGTCTTCTTATGGCTCACTATGCATGAACGGCTTCTTACTAACATGGAGCGTTCTCGGAGACACATGACGGATTCATCCTCGTGTCGTCTTTGTGGGCAAGGCAAGGAAGATGTGAATCATGTCCTTCGGCATTGTCTGAAATTGAAGGCTATATGGGCCAAGCTTGTACCCAGGAATAAGCTTGCATCGTTTATGGTTTTGCTTTCACGGGAGTGGCTTGTGTCTAAGTTAAAATCTTCAGCAAATCTCATAACCAATGATACCATCTGGGGAACCAGGTTTGCCACCAAATGCTGGCAGCTTTGGAAGCGTCGCTGCAGTGTGCTGTTAGACGAAACCTATGTTGAGAGGCAAGATTTCATTGAATATTGTTTTCTGCTTGCAGCCGAGTTTCACACGAATGCAGATTTGCACCCAGAGCCACAGCAGGAGGTGTGTCATACGGTGTCTTGGTGCTGCCCTCCGCTCGGATGGATCAAAGCGAACTCGGACGGTGCTGTCCTTCCACAGGGTCGTCGAGCTGCAATTGGGGGAATATTTCGTGATAGCCATGGTCATTGGTTATTTGGATTTTCTAGAAGCCATGGGAGCTGCTTTGTTCTCCTTGCTGAATTATGGGCCATCCATGACACTCTCAATCATGCATGGAGGCTGGATTTTAGAAGAGAGGTGCTGGAATCGGACAGCCTCGAAGCAGTCAGGATTTTATCCCGTACCACTTCCTCCTTATCCGGACATGGTTTGGTGACTGCCATTTTCACGTTGTTGGAATGGGCGTGGACTATCAGAGTGCGCCATATATCTCGTGAAGGAAATTTGGTTGCTGATGGGCTTGCCACTTTGAGCAGGGGTGCCCCGGTTGGGGAAGACAGTTCTCAGAGCCACCAGGTGCTGTGCAATTGCTGCTGCTGCGTGATCCACAGGACCACTAGTTTGCTTTCAGTTCAGTATTAGCTAAAAAACAAGAAGCTAATCTTTTCAAGTCTTTCGTCCTTTGAAATAATGTAGACGGCTAGCCGCCCTAGTTTCTTAGCCCACAAAGCAGGCAACTAAAAAGCCTATAAATTTAGAATGCATTTTATTTAAATGTCCAATCTGAATCTATGTGCAGCTTCTAGCACTACACCATGACCCCTTTACCCACCGTATGCACCGGCACATTCTGTCGAACACATCCACCACAGCACATACATTCATCCGCATTCAAAATAATGGGGGAGAAGGGAAACATTAACCAGGAGTAAGCTTTTCTTTCTTAAACTTGGAGCAATTTTATATACAGTTTCTCTTTTTGGCTTTCATCTAAGCACAGAAGTATTGTATGTATATACGACGGGGATCAAAGGAGGTGGTACATAAAGAATTTAGTAGGGGATCATATGTACAACATTTTCTACTTAGATTCGTCATCTGTATCAAGCTCAAGGCCTTCTGCAGCTAGAAGCTGTCTTATGACCTTTTTCTTTTCCTCTTCAGCTTTCTTTCGCATCAAATCCCTTTTCCTTAGCACAAGGGTATGCCTCTTAAGAGTATTGTTGAACTGTTCCATTGATGCCTTTTTCTCTTTTGCCAAGATTTTTCTCTCTTCATCGGGATCTATCTGAAATTCCACCCAAATACAAATTTTAGGATATGCAGCAACCATAGAGAAAAAACTCGCCTTTTGTTTGTCTGAAATATAAAATAAGGATGAGAAGTCAGCTGTGTATAGGTAATGGAAAACAGTAATATCGACAGTCTTACAGATTTTGTGTCGCAACCCAGAATTAGTTTGAAGCTTGAAGATCAAATTCTAGAAATGGAAATCTATTTCTTCAATTCTAGACCATGTGTACTTTCATTAGAATCTACTGCTCTACATTGTGTACAACACTAAAACTTACCATAAATACGATGGCAAACCAGGCAATGTTTAGAAAGTCCACCCTGGTACATGTACACTGTTAAAGAAAATTCAGAAATACGTAGTTACCTTAGAACGAGAAAGACGGCGGACACGAAGATTCAGCTCTCGCTGCTGCTGCTCAGCCCAAGCTGCAACAGCCATATCTCCACGCTGATCCCAAGCTTTTCGCTTTTTTATAAGCCACTCCATCCATGCTTCAGATGCCTGGAAGAAAGGAGAAACTTAGGAAATGCCACTCTTATATGATCTAGCTCACAGAGTAAAATAAGGGCAGAATAATCCAAACTGTGAACACTTGGCACAAAAATATTCAGAATAACTGGAATTTCACCATGATAAACATTTTTTTAACCAAAAACGAGAACAGGTGTCAGACCACGAAAGGCGGAAAAGGGTACCCAGACGAAATTATTATTCAAACTAACGAACAAAAAAAATTATCTAGGTTTTGGCTACAAAATTAGTAGGAAGTGAGTCTCAAGTTGCTTAATTAAGAATCTTAAGAACCAAGTTAATAACTCATATATTTCTCTAAAGGGTAAACAGCAAGATTATATAATATAAAATTAGGAAATAAATTTGGATTGAGAGTTTTAGATCTCTCGCACAGCTTGAATCTACAATTTCAAAAACAGAAAAAAGAGCAATGACAAATCACTTAGAAAATGCACATCTAAATAGACCCAGCTCCCAAGCAAAGTCCAATTCAATAAAAATTGCATATCTTACCTTCATTGGATTGACACGGTTATCCAAATCATATTGCCTCCGCCTCTCCACATCTATGAGCAATTCATAAGCAGCTTGAATCTTAATGAATCTTTCTTCAGCAGTTTCACCTTCTTCAAGAGCGCCTTTACCATCATACACTTCAAAATGAAAAACGATCAGCTAGTAAGAATAGATGCCATTTTTTTAAGAAACTGGTGAAGTGGCAACAAATTTCCAGTGAACTAGATAAAAACATTTACTATAAGGCCTGGCATCCAATAGTCGTGAACCGGTTACATTTAACACTAACATAACACCATTACACTCTACTCTCAACAGTTTGAGATTCTGAGTTCTTATTTAATGCAGCTATATGTGTTTCACATGGGAAAATCATAGTATGAAGGATACCCCGAATAATTCCTAAGAATAAAATCTGCCATTACCACATAAAGGGCTAATACCTAAAAACAATTGACCTAATATTGAAACCATACAGACATATTTCGCTTACGAAACTTAAAAAAAGGACACATACCATCAGGATGGTAAAATTTGGCCAAACGTCTGTATGCAGTTTTTACCTGTTCTTCATCAGCATCCCGTTCTAACTCTGTTGTTCAGAAATCAAAGTTCAAAAATTGTTACTACATATAATTTATCAATTATCAAACCCAGGAAAAAAATTAAAAAAAAAGAGAACAAAAATTGTTCAAGTATTTCGCTTTTCTGGAATATAACCAAACTATAAAAAGAACGGCGCTTTTCTCATCGAGCTAATAACGCGTACCAAGAGTTTCATAGGGAGATTTTTGGTCGGACCAATTCGATGCCCTAACGGCAGTTCTCCTTTGATCGACCCGAAACCAAGGTTCCTTTCTGCTCAAATTTCTGGACAAACGGAACCACGGAGAGAACGAAGACGACCTGAAATCAGAGTTTCGAAAGGAAACCCTAGTTCTGGATCGAGCATGATGGAGGTGGAGGAGCCTACTACTACACATCAACGAAGAAAAGACCATGTGCGGTCTACAAACTGTCCTCAAATTGCTCATTTTCCTTTTTCCTTTTTGGGATTGGTTACGAGCTTGAATTATTGGAGTTAAAATAAAGAAAATTAGACTTTAGAAAATCAAGAATTTAGGGTTTCCTTGGATATGAATTTGGGGATTTTGCATGGCAGAGTCGGCAAACTGCAAAAGAAAAAAAAAAAGGAAAGAAGCCGTGAAGTAAGTGAAGAGGTTCTGATAACGAAAATTTGAATCTGACTAACTGAAATTAAAATAAAATAAAATAAAAAAAATAAAATAAATTTTGATTTTTTGTGTTACTTCTAATTTTATTTTAAAAAACAAATATTTTAATTCTTTTTACCGGGAATTTTGTGGACGCCTTGGAACGGTAAGGCTGGCGGTTAGTCGGTTACTAATATTATTTTACTATTCGTACCCGAAACATATATAATAAGATAGACATGTATATTATAAAAAAATTATAATTAAAATAAAATTAAATATATATTTTGATATTTAAATTTAAATTTAATGTTTAATCTGTTTTCTGAAAATTTCTTTATCCAAGTACACATCTCAACTTAGTTTTTAGTTCAAATTGAATGTATCGTATTCCTTTAATTAATTGGATATCCGAGGAAAGCAAAGAAAAGGAAAAGATTAATCATATCAAGAAAAAATAGATTAATCATATTAAGAAAAAAAGAGATTAATCATAACATTTGATTGTGGGAAAAACAAGGATATTATATTTTTAATTATACTTTTTTAAAAATAAAATTATATATTTTTATTATACTAATAATTAAAATCATGATTGAGTTTGATATCACGAGTTAATTCGAACATTAATTTAATTGGATATTATTATTTTTTTATTTTATATTATAATAAATATTATTATAATGGTATACTTTCATACAATCTTTAGATAAACAATAAAAGAAAGTCTAAGAATCAAACCGTGTTAAAATTTATATATAAATTATTTACCACTCTATCTATCTATGATCATTGTTAACTTAATTATACAATGGAAAATTCTACAACGGGAGTCGAACACCGCTGAACACCACTAACGCTGAACATTATTAAATTAATTAATAAAAATTAAAAATCTCATTTAACATACAATTATAAATTATTTAAAATAAAATTTTAATTAAATTATTTTTCATATATATATTATATTTTTAATTTTTTTAAATAATTAGATCAAATACCAACCATAGTCAATCCCTAAATAAAAAAACCCTAAATATTTTCCCCAAATTAGAACCCTAATTTCCAATTTAAAACCCGAATTCCCAAATTAAAACCCTAATTAATTTAGGCAAAATTATGATTTTATTTACGTAACTAACCTAAAAAGAGTGTGTTTTTTACCCTGTGATTGAAATTGTTTTCATTTAGGCGAAATTCACCACACTCAAATCTTTGAATTTAGGCAAAATTATGATTTCATTTACGTAATCCAAATCTTTTAATTTAGGGTTCTAACTTGGGGAAAAAATTTAGGTTTTTTAATTTAGGGATTGACTATGGTTAGTATTTGATTTAATTATTTGAAAAAATTAAAATATAATATATATGGAAAATAATTTAATTGAAATTTATTTTAAAAAATTTATAATTGTATGTTGAGTCATTGAGATTTTTAATCTTTGTTAATTAATTTAATGGTGTTCAGCGGTGTTCGACGCACGTGGTAGACTCATCCTTATACAATATATAGTTTTTTACATGAATATCTTTCACTCTCTTTATAGATATGACAAAATCTAGTCATCATTTTTTTTTGAAATTAATTATTTTAAATGAAAACAAAGAAAATAATTAATTATTTCATAATTAATCCATAAAATCAAAAAGTAAATTTAGAAAACAAAGAAAATATTTTCATTTTATTATAATATACATATGTTTTGTTATTTTCTCCATTTAAAAGCATATGTAAATTCAGAAAAATAAAATAAAAAACTAAAAGCTTCAACATAATTTTTTAAAAAGTAATAAAAATTATTTTTTAATAAAGAAAATATTTACCAATTATTTAAATAAAAATAAGGACAAGCTTGCTAATATAATCCTCCAACATGCAGGGATGGACCGAGGGGTTCTAGGGGACGGCCATCCCCTAGAAATTTGAAATTCGTATTTGATTTAAATTTTTTTTAGAATTTTTTTATTGAAAATCTATTTTTGCCCCCTAAAATTTATAAATTCGCCCACTAACATAAAATCTTATATCGGTCCCTACCCGTGTGAGAAGAATATGGTAAGCTATACAACACCAGTAAACCTAACTTTAATCACCCAAAATTCTTCTTGATATACAGCACAAGGATTCATTCATTTTTACAAGTTTTAAGCCCAAGAAGCTTCTTTGAACAACTATTGTGTATACATACATAACTTTTTTATATATATATATACATATATATATATATATATATATATATACAGTGCATACTTCATAAAACAAGACCTCCAAAAATCCATTTCCTTACCAGACGAGGAACAAATTTCTGGTGAATACAGCCTACACATATTGATGCTTCTCTAAGCTAGGCAGATTCTCGTGGACGAGCGGCCCAAAGTGAGCTCAGAGCACGTAGACGATGAAAGTATTCCCACATGGCAAGAAAACCTCGAGCCGCTTGACGGGTTGTCAGGATTCGAACCATCTGTTGCAACGTCTGCTGGCGAAGGTGGTCTGCCTGTTTTCGGCAACTGAACATGCAAAAGCCAGTAAACAAGGTTTACATCTTAGGGAAATATACACCCTGGCATTTATTATAAAAATTGAGGATGAAAAAGTAATGTCATACCTGGCTTACAAAGTTCTCTAGGCCTTCCAACTTATCTATTGCAGCAACCATCTGAGCTCTGTAGTTTCCCGAACACAAATCGGACGCTACATCCTCGGCCAAACTCTGCTGCAGTTTATCTACTCCTTGGGAAAGAGCATCTTCAGCTTGCTGAGATGATTGTCTAAGATTACAGACCTCCAAATGTTGTTGATCAGTCAATGGCTCAATCTGTGGCACCACAACCTGAACAAACCGAATTTGGAGATCCGTAATTTATGAATAGAAAAGTCATAAGTATCGATGCATCGGCCCTGCACTTTTTGATTATCATAAGAAGTTATTGACATCAGTAGGTAAGTTCATTAGGATTTGGACATGCTGCTCACAAGAAAATGTGTCCTACATATTCATATTGACCAAAACAGATAGGCAGTGTTTCGAAAAAAAAAAGAGTTAATTGAGACTGAGCATTACATTTAAGATCTCCGACGGGCGGAATCCTCCGATCCAGTGGAAAAAACGCTCGGCTGAAGTTCTCCAAATGCCCGAGATCAAATAGAAGACATCTGCCTTTGCGGCATCTGCTTTCATGCGGAACAGATTGCAGTAGTGGTTCAAGTCACTTTCTACCAGTATACGGAGCTCTATATTGGTAACGTGTGCCGTGAGTGCGGTTCTAAGTTCACAAATTTGTCTATTTTGCTCTTCGACCCAGTGCGAGTATTCCATCTCAAATGCAGTAATCCCTGGCAAATTCACATGAAACTATTCTAAACAAGAAAGCAAGATGTACACACTGGAAATTTACATGAGAAAAATGTGATATCCATAGGGATGGAAACCTTTACTCATAACTGTTTACCACATAGATCACAAACCTGAGTTTACAGTTGCAGGCAATCCGAAACCACCAGCACCCGATGCACTGCTTTTGTATATACCCTGCATTGAGGCATTAACAAATCGGTTACATATACTGCATTTAGAAACATGATTAAAAGGGACATTGCTTTTACATATACCTGCTGCCTAGCTCTTTCAAGCTCTTGCTCCAGTTGAGCTAGTTTCAAACGACTTGATTCTAGTTGTTGACATAGGCCTATAAGATAAAATCGGTTCGTAAGTACTTCGTATATGTAGAAACAATGAAATACCATCCATAAGCAAATAATTTAATATGGAATGTATTTTCCATTTACCTTTTTCCTCAACCGGCTTTTACGAGCAGCTTCACGGTTCTGAGCCAGACGTCTCTGTATCTGCACACATCATGTTTCTTTAAATAAAAGATACATACAATTGAAACAAGTAGGAGGTGTGTGTGCTGGGGAGAAAGAGGGAGAGCAAATGCGACGAATTCGTTACCTTATCGGCGGGCTTGTTTGTTTCTTGATCACTTATGGAAGGTTCAACTTGCTCACAAGATATATATTCAGCCTATGATTTAAATCAGCACAGTTTAGTTACAGCCAGAAACCGAAGCAAATGCTTAACCAACCAAGGAATAGAACAGTAATGCAACTTCACCTTGTTGTTTAGCCTTACATCTGCAGGCATAATCGTGGATGATCCGGTGTTCGGACTATTGTCGACATTGAAGGTGTCTCCCAACCTGCTTATGTGGTGGAATTGCTCATATATCGCCATCCTTCTCGTAAGTTCGGTCGATGGTGAGTTCATATTCTATCAAGCAAACTGGAACAGAACCAAAAGCCAACAGATAGCTTACTAAATCTTATGTCAAGGACCGAGTCTGCGATTTTCGACAATATTCACATGATTTTCTTACCTCTATCTATGGATCAATCTCCATGGGAGGAAGACGACGCAGCGAAACAAAAGCCTGAAACGAAAACACAACAAAAATCAACTCAATATATATGCAGAAATCACAAGAACTATGGAACAAAGTTCATGTACTAAATCAGACCAAAAGAAATGAATCTCTAAAAAGTTTCAAGTTTCTCATAAACCCAGAATGAATACTAAAAATTGAGAGAAACTTTACTATCCTTATGGATCAACAGAACTTCCGGATATCAAATTCCTTTAGAAACAAAACGAAATGAACAGTCAAAAACTCTGTTGCTTCTGGGAAAAAGGCACCTTCAACCACTCATTGGAAGCAAACAAAGAATAAAAAACAACCCACAAATTAAAAATAGTTCATAAGCAGAGAGAAAGAAGGGGAAAGGAATATTTCCAAAAATCGCTAGTCAAACGTTAACGTCCAGTGTTGACACTTAAAGCAGCATAACATAAGTAAGCAAAAGAAAAACGCTACAACTTGGGAAAAAATACTATGCGCATAAACTTTTTTTCCATCGTACGCACCCCCTTTAACATAGGCTACTTATTTTTTTTATAATCACTCGTATCCAATTTACTTGTTAAGTAATTCAGGTCAGGTATTGCAGGAGTTTATTATGGGGTAATTCTCTTAGTTAAATCGTTTTATTCACAACGCCAAAATTTAAATTTCTAACTTTATTTAAGAGATTTAATGTCACATCCACATGAATAAGGGGTTGTTGGTAACCTATGCCACTTATATATATGTATATATTTATTAGTACTTAAATTTGGCTTTAAAGTTCAATTTGGTCCATAAAGTTTTTTTTATCCAATAAGTACCTAAACTTAACTTTTATTTATTTAAATTGGTATATTTACTTGGCTTCTTGATTAAACTTAGTATTTATAATTTATGTTTTTCTGATTACGTTCATGAACTTTTGTTTATTGATATCAAATTTTTGCATGAATTTGGTTTCTTAGTTCAATTCGGTAGTTATAATTTTTAGTCCAATTAATTATTACATTTGAAAT
Organism: Hibiscus mutabilis; assembly: GCA_019671005.1. Classification (NCBI taxonomy): domain Eukaryota; kingdom Viridiplantae; phylum Streptophyta; class Magnoliopsida; order Malvales; family Malvaceae; genus Hibiscus; species Hibiscus mutabilis. Next base: position 20,082,342 of record CM033713.1, on the reverse strand, counting down.
AAAAAATATTTATATTTTATAAAATTTTAAAATATTTGAATTCGTCTAAGGCCATCTAACTTGAGCGAATTTAAATCCGAAATAATCTAAATTGAACAAAAAAAGTGAAATTTAAGTATTTAATTGGATAAAAAACACAAGTATCAAATTGAAACAAAAGGCCGCATTCATACATCATTTTGAACTAAACGGCTAAGGTTGCGTTTTGAGGGCCAAATTAGTTTTTTCACCCAAGAAATTTCAGAAACAATAAAAAACAAACAGTTTTTAAGTGTCAAAACCTTAATTTGTCCCTCATACTAGCCTTTCAAATCTTGGTTTGCCAAAAATTAATTTTTTTAGCTTTTACAAAACTTTAATTTACTCCAAACCAAGATTTTCACACCTCAACCAAAAACAAAGACTAAAACCTTTAAATACTAAATTAAGTTTTAAAACCAAATTCAAGTAAAAAGTATATATTTTTCCAACTTCAATTTGCGTCACCCTTTAGCGCATAAATGACGTCATTTCCCGGTCCAAAATTGTAACAACCTTTTAGCTCTCCAAAGGATTCTATGGCCGTCGTCCGTTGGGGTCCCACGTGGTGGAATAGGATTGGATGGTGAGTTTTGTAGTTGGTAAAGGTAGCAGACAGCCACTCAACTCTTTTATAGACTCCACCCCCCCCCCAATAGTACATTTCTAGAAACCAAAATAAATTAAAATTTAATCTCAATAAAAAATAAATATTTTGTGCTACTTATATTTTATTTCCTCTTAAAAATAATAATTCTCAAACTCGAAAAATTGGAAAAAAGTAATTTACTTTACGATGAGTATACCACTGCGTCGAATACCGCTGAACACCACAATCACTGAACACCATTAAATTAATTAATAAAAATTAAAAATTTTAAGGAATATATTTATAATTAAAATTATTTTAAAAGAAAATTAAAAATTAGATTTAATAAAATTTTTATACTTTTATAATATTTTTAATTGATATATTAAAATTAAATATCCTAAAATCTTTTTCATATCAAAAACTTTAAACTCAATTCCTTTATTTCCTTTCTGCCGCCGCCGCCCCTGCCACCGATACTACCGCCTTCATTAACTATTTTCTGTCGACTTTTGATTAATCCACGTTTCTTTCATTAAAACTCTAGTTTCACTAAAATTATATAAAAAATATTGAGATTTGATTTTAAATCCCCAAGTTCATCCCCAACCGCCATCACCACCGCTTGCAACAACTCACCGCTACGCCTCCACCATTTTTTTTGGGTATTTCATTATTACTCTGCCTCAAACAAATAAAATTTACCTTAGGTAATTAGAAGTGGTATCGTTTTGTAATTGTTATATTCGGGGCTACAAAACAGGGTGTGGTAGGCTTGCCTGAAATAGAGGCAAAATACAAACACAGATGTTGCAATCCGGTTAAAAAATTTAGGGTTTTTAATTTAGGGATTAACTGTGGTTGGTATTTGATCTAATTATTTAAAAAATTAAAAAATATATGGAAAATAATTTAATTAAAATTTTATTTTAAATAATTATTAATTGTATGTTGAGTCCTTAAAATTTTTAATCTTTATTAATCAATTTAATGGTGTTTAGCGTTAGTAGTGTTCAACAGTGTTTGACGCTCGTTGTAGAATTTTCCTTTACTTTATAGTGATTATCACTCCTTAAATTTGTCTCAATTACAAATTATATTAAGAATGGTTTTTTAATTTACGAGTAACATGATAGTTATTTTTAAATAATTAAATTAATTATTAAATAGATACGTGGTAGTAATTTAATTATTAAATATATACTTGGTTGTTATCTAAATAAGTAAATATATCTCTAAATTAAAAGTTGGATTAAATTAAATATTAGTTTTAATAAAAAAATTACTCAATAAATATTTATAATAAGTAACATATCAATAATGGAACCATGGATTTTGGCACGACCCCCTTCTGTCTTTTAGTTCTAATCGCGAAATGAATTAGAAAAGAAAGTAAACGTTTTGGCTATCTGAAAGGGATGACGATGAGCGGCGAGAATGTGAAAGGAGTTTTTTTTTTTTATCAAATTGATAAAATTTGTAAACGTAAAAAAAATAAATTTGTTGAGTTATATAGAATTAGAACTAAATTACTAGCATATATAAATTTGAGGATTAAATGTATTAATATACTAATCTATTCAATTTCACATCAACAATTTTAATTTTATTAACGATAAGTGATCAAATTGATAGTAATTTATAAAGTTAATGATTAAATTTTTTGGATTTTTAGTTTGATAACCAAAACTGAACAAATCTCATATATTTGGTGACTAATGAGGTAATTTATTCTACTTTATGATGTAAAATTCATATACAAAATCTGAAATTCGATTACGGGGTCTGAAATTCTTAATATGCAAGAACTAATGAGCAGCTTCGACTTTGGAAGCCTTATTAGATTGCCTTGTATGTATGTTGTTTTATACTGGTAAAATATAATAAGATATCCTGATTAAATATATTATTTTCATAAACTAAATAAACTAATAGTATAATATAGTTAAACACATAAAAGAATCCAACAAGTGTTTTAGTGGGAAAACGGATAATATTCATTTTAGTAGACACGAATTCAAATCATTTTGTTTACAAGGTGTATGCTCATTGTCAAAATGTTAAGAATATCGATAGACAAATATTATGTTGTAATCATCTTTAGACTATTCAAAAAAAAGTTAAACACATAATAAATAATAATTAATACATACTCAGCTATTTAAAAAACCCTAATGAACTATGTTGGCGAAAACTCTCTCGGGCCGCTGCAAGGGTGAGAGTATGTTAACCCCATCATAGGGGGTGCAAAAGCCTTCCTACGCAAGTAAGGTCGCTGGATTGAAGGATAAGAGTGGCGGTGTCCACGCTTTCTTAAGATGAAGTCAAAATTCTGGCTGATGATATCATAATGGATTGCAATGGGAAAATTCCCTCTATTCAATTCTCTGATAAAGTTCATGACCAAATTGATGATAATATGTGTAATGCTATTCTTTTCAGGCTTTTGGGAAGAGCGATAGGGTGCATGCTTTGTGGAGACTTGTAGGGGAGTTACACATGATCTACCTTGATAATAACTACTTCCTAGTGAGATTATCGGATCCCAGTGATTACACGAAATTCTTAACGGACGAGCTGTGGACCATCTATGGGAGATATTTGATAGTGCAACCATGGAGTCGTAGCTTTACGACCATAGAGAAACATCCTACGTAGGTGATTGTTTGGGTAATATTGTCGGGGCTACCATATCGTTACTATACGAAGACTGTATTTCGACATTATGCTTCTTTTATTGGGCGGGTTGTCCAGGTTGATTATAATATTGACATGGGCGGCAGAGGTAGATTTGCTAGGCTGACGATCCTTGTTGACCTTAATAAACCCTTGTTGTCGTGTATTCAGATTGATGGACGGTTACAAACGATTGAGTATGATGGATTACAATAGATTTGTTATGAATGTGGTATCTATGGGCATTCAAAGGAGATGTGTGGTGCAAGCTCACAGGGTAAGACCAAATCAGGGGGTAATGCTTCGGCTACTATTGCAGCAGGTAGTAAAGTTGAGGGGGATGTGTCAAAATCCAATATGTTCGGTCCGTGGATGGTGGTCGCGGATAGGCTTCGAAGAGGGGGTTAAGCCTGGGCAAGGGGTAATCTGGTGAAGAGTAGTGTTTTAGGATCGAGGTTTACTAGCTTGGGAGTCGAGGATATTGATGGCGGGGATGCGAGGGGTATTGGCCGCAAGGCTTCAGACCGTGTAGTTGAGGTTGGCACTATTAAGGCTAATCCGGGTGCTTCTGTAGGTAAAAAATTGGTACGGGGGTATTGAAAAATATCATATATCAGGCCTCTAATTCGGATAAGAAAAGTAAGGCAAACAAAGAGAATTACATGGCTGAGGTGGTTCTATTAGGGAGTACGTCGAAAGTTCAAGTTGTAGAGCATACCGCAAATACTAGAGTTGGCAATCATAGAGCTGTTACTATAATGAAAAAAAAAGGATGGTAGATGATTCCAAGGGGAGTCGTGGCTGCCATCGCGGGGAATTAGTTTTAAACAAGAGTAAATCGAAAGGTAATCGAAGGGGCTTGCAAGTTCGACGTGAAAATGACTCGAGGTCTAGTGGGCATATGTCGGCGACTAATTTGGTACGTTAACTAACATCAGAATTAGATGCTGTTGAGACCGGCGTTGGCCCAGGTAATAGTTTTCGACCGAAACTTCTTGGTGCTTCGTCCCCTATGTTGCAATTATTTGATGATGATGAGTTCTATTTTTCGGATTCTCCAGAGGTTCTACCTGAGGGTGCAGTTTTAGGTGATAACCAATAAGCTTCGTGTTATCTTTTTTATTATTTTACTTATGATGAAGTTTATGTTATGGAATTGCCAGGGTACTGGTAGCCTAGAGTTTCATGGTTATTTTAGGTCCTTTGTGAATGAGTATCGCCCTTCTATTGTGGTGTTATTTGAGCCGCGTATCAGTGGTCGTAGTGCTGATAGAGTTGTCGCTCAGCTTGGTTTCTCTTAATCTTTCCGGGTTGAATCGTATGGGTTCAGTGGTGGTATTTGGTTGCTATGAAATGAAAATGATGCGGTGGATATTCTTAAGTTCTCAAATCAGTTTGTACATATCCGGGTTAGTGTCAGAGGTGTGGGTGGTTTGTTTGAACTCACAACCGTATATGCTAGTCTGAATAGTTTCAGACGTAAGCATCTTTGGCCTCAGCTTTCGTCACTTAATCCGGTTAATGGTGTTTTACGAGGGTGACTTTAATATTCTCCTATCGGACGATGAAAGAACTGGAGGAGCTTGTATTTGAAATTATGGGAGCCGACTATTTTCTAACTTTCTTTTTTGCAAGGTTTGACGGATATGAGGCTTCAGGGTTTGCATTCACTTGATCGAGGGGTATATTGTATCAGCGGCTTGATAGGTATGTTTTTAATTCCATGTAGAATGTATCTTTTATCGATTCCCATGTACTACATTTAGATAGATTGGGGTCGAATCATAGTCCACTTATGGTGTCGCTGAGAGAAGATCGTAGTGCACGTCAGATCGGCCTTTTTGATTTATTGAGGCATGGCAGTCACATCTGCAATTTGAGGAGTTTTTAGACTCGATTTGGTCCTCTAAGATGGCATGAGAGGAAAATGTTGGTAAATTTTGTGATGAGGTGGGTATTTGGACTCGTAAGGTTTCGGCCACATAGGTGAGAGGAAGAGGAGAGTGCAACTTTGAGAGATTGACCGTGCTTTAATGAGAAGGAATTCGGAGTACTTGGTGGATTTGGCAGCCAAATTGAAGGTGGAATTGGAAACAGTTATGGACCAGGAAGAAATTTTTTGGCGTCAAAAGGCTTGCTCACAGTGGGCGTTGCAAAGAGATCGCAATACTAAGTTCTTCCACACTTCAGTGATTGCTTGTAGACATGCTAATCGGATATCTACACTCCAATGTGATGATGGAGGGTGGCGCTCTAATGGATCCAAATTAAAAAAGTTAGCTACGGACTTTTATCAAGCATTGTTTACTAGTTCGCCTGGTCCTTGACCTCTTTATGCAATGCGAGGATTCTTTTATGTCTCCAATTTCTACGGATAAGATTCATCGGGTGGTGTTTAGTATGGGTGCATCAAAAGCTCCGAGAATAGATGGTTTGAATGCTGATTTTTTTCAAAAGAATTTGACATATAGTTGGGGATTCTATTTATGGTTTTGTGAAACATGTCTTTCGTACATGGGTGATTCCTGTAGATATCAATCAGACTTTGCTTGTACTTTTACCTAAAGTGCCATTGTCTGAGGGGATTTTATGAAATGGGGATATGACAGATTCTTTCACTCCTACTTGGGGGATTCGTCAAAGAGATCCTCTGTTGCCGTTTCTTTTTGTTTTATGTATGGAACGGTTAACACAATCTATAAACATCTTGACTATAGCAGGGCTATGGAAGCTGTTTAGGAATTTTGTTAGTGGTCTAGCGATCTCATATTTGTTTTTTACTGATGACATGATATTGTTTATTGAGGTATCAGCAAAACAAATAGACGTTATTCGATCGGTTTTGAGAGACTTTTCCCTTGTTTCTAGACATAAAGTGAGTGCAGACAAGACAATGATATTTTTTCTCTAAGAACGTTCCTGTCGAAACTAGACTATTGATTACGAATGGGTTTAGTTTTAAGGAAGTTAATGATCTTGGTAAACATTTAGGGGTTCCTATTTTACATCGTCGGGTCACAGAGACTTTGTATCAGTATCTTGTTCATATGATGGAGCACAAGCCGAGTGGTTGGAAAGCAAAGTGTCTGTCGCTTGCAGGTAGAACTTTATTAGCAAAGACAGTACTTGCAGCGATTCCCATTTATACCTTGCAAACTGCAGTTTTACCTAAGAAAACTTGCATAGCAATTGAGAGATTAATATGTCGGTTCATCTGGGGTATTACATTAGACCGTGGTAGGGTGCATTTAGTGAAGTGGGAGGATTTTTGCAAATCTATTTCTCATGGAGGTTTGGGGTTTCACCAAATGGAAACACTTAATGAGGCATTTCTTATGAATTTAGCGTTAATCTTCTTGCACGTAATGATGCTCTTTGGGCACGGTTTATTCGTACGAAGTACAAGTGTGGCGAAAGGGTTTCAATGTCTTTGCGCAACACGAGTTGTTCCCGCCTCTAAAAGGGGTTGAGTATGGTTTGGAATATGGTTCGGTCTAACATTGTTTGGTTGGTTGGATCCGACAATATGACAAATTTTTGGTGCGACCCATGGCTTGACGATGTAGGGCCATTGATTGAGTATGTCGACCCTAGTGTGTTGCCGACCATTAGACACAATTCGGTCGCTAGCATGGTGGATAGTATGAGGCAGTGGAAATGGAGCTGGTTTAAGAATGTGGGGGTTGATAGTTTGGAGATGGTTTATCATTTTGGAGCCACCGATTTGGATTAGTTCGTTGTTATTAGAGGATGTTGCACATATTTAGTTGTTGGTTTACTTTGTTGTTTATTTCTTTTGTCGGGTGTTTCCATTGAACTTTATATTTATAATATTAGTATGGGTACTCTTTTCCTCCATTTAGAATTAAGGAAGTTTTTAACGAGGCCTATACTAATATTTCCTGTGTATGATTATCCATGAATATGATCATACTTTTTTACCCAACAAAAATAATCCAATAATTAAAAAATATATACATATAATTTATTTCAGTGCATTATTTTTCATTCCAACGAATATATAGTTTCTTTTCAAAAGCAGTATGCAAATTTTCTATGGTCTAACAGTCTTCCCTAGGGATGGTCATGTGTCGAATTTTTGGTTGATCAGATTTGATTTAAAAGTTAAAGTAAAATCCTATTTTCCACCTGACACAAATATTTTTCCCATTTTTCAGTAAAATAGAGAGTTAACCGAAAGAAATATAGAGATGGGATATTATAATAACTATCTCAATTTTATTCTATAAATTATGGAGACAATTGAAAAAGTAGAGAGAAAAAAACATTTTAAAAATTATCCTTACATATTTAGAATAAAATTATATTATTGTTTCGGTTGAGTTTTTTCACTAAAAACGAACTCAATCCTACTTTATCTTTAAAAAACTCAACTTGATTTGAATCTGTTTTTTTAAAACCCATCATATAAAATCGGATCGAATCGAAACTCATCGATTTCAAATTAAATGACCATCATCAAGATTATCTCACAAATAATACCACCAATTTGCATGTATGATCTGCCATCGCCATCACTCTTTCATGCCCTCACTTTAAACACATATTGACCCACTCATTCGTTGCCAACATGCATTACATAACCCCAAATGCTAGCTGCTTAATGACTGAACCCTCAATTATATATATAAAGCAGTTTCGTGCCCCCATTTGTTTTAAAAGAACATCATCAATATATTAATATAGACGTAATGCTAAAAAATGTCATTAAAGTTTGATTCAATAATTATTTTAGTTCATTTTTAAGCAATTTAACCCTCAACGTTTTATTGAGTCAAAATGACCCCTTTACGGATGAAAAATGTTAATCAACTAACGGTAAACGCCTTGAAATGACTTGATAGAATAACACATCATCAGAAAATAATTTTATATTTTATACAATTTTATAAAATTATTTTCTGGCTGATGTGACACTCTTTCAAGTCAAAATATTTATCTATATGACATTTGTAACACCCCCTTCTCGTATTCGTACACCGAACACGAGTCGAAAATATCACAGTAAATTAAAAATTATTTTACCTTAAGAATCAGGGCTATTCTAAAATTTCAATTAACTTATGGATAACAACAACATTAAAACTAAATTCTAACATAAAAGCGCATAAATTATACATAAACGAAATCATTACAAGGCAGGCCGTTTTATCTTTTAACAAATTAAATAAGTTATTTCGTAGATGTCACTATTCACATATAAAACCAGGATGTCATAAGTACTGAAAATAACCTGTCAACTTTATGTCTTCACAAAAGATTTGATGCAACAGCTCCGTCCAATCCTACTCCGGTTTACCTACGCGTATTACAGAAATACACGCTAAGTATAACTTAGTGAGGCATAAATAAGTAACTTATATAAAATCTTTATAATGCATGATACTTTCCAAAAACCTGATATTTATATAAATTAAATACATACTTGTAATGCCAGAATATAGCACGAGGTAAATATTAAGTACTTTAAAAGTACTATTCTTTATTGCTTGCAGACACAATAAAGTGCCTATAACATATATGACACTTTAAAGTGCCGTTAACTTTATGATACACATTGAAGTGTCAATAATTTTATCTTACTCTTCAAGTGTCATTAACTCGTAGAATGTCTTGTATGGTTGATGGTGCCTTTAAGCCAACTAATCAACTTATACGGTTGATGGTGCCTTTAAACCAACTAACCAACTTATATGATTGGTGATGCCTTTAAATCACCTAATCCATAATCGAGTAATATATTTTTACATTACCAAGGGCAACCTTAAAAATAATTCCAGCAATTAAGGGCAAATAACACAATATCCATACATACATCACGTAAAACATTTTATATTGGAGCAATTCATACCCCAATATGCTTTATAATATTCATTGTATACTGCCATAATCTGCAAATCATTAAAATATAGTACCATGCTAAGAACATATATGCACTCACCTTAGCCTTGTAATGCCCCTTTTTACTATTCGATTAGTCTCGAACTTTTTCTTTTCCCGGCCTACTAGTACGACCTTGATCTTTATCGGTATCTAGATGAAGATAACATATACCATTTCAATGCATATGTTAGAACATACTCAATCTATATAAAATAATGGAAAGTAAATGAATAACTATCCATTATTTACAAAAATTGATCTGATAAAATTTCCATATTCGAACCAATATTTCTTAAACTATTCTTTAAATTTCCAACTTTTCCCAAAATTTACATTTTAGTCCCTAATGACACTTTTAAGCCTCCAAACATCATTTTCAAGCCAAATCCTTACAATTCTCACCATTCACACTTTAGGACCTAAACTTTAAGAATTAACATAATGGTCCTTGAATTTTCCAAAATTCACAAAATGGTCCCAAAATTAGAATAAACTTCAAAAATCAACATCCAAGTCACTTAACTCGATTTTTCAACCCAATACACTTCAAAATCAAGCTTAACAACTAAGTACCTAAACTTTCCAAAATTTACAATTTGGTCCCTAATACAAAATAATTAGGGATTTTCATTCCAAATAACTTATATGATCATAATAAACTATTCTTTCTTCAATCATGTCCCTAAATTCCATACTTGACATAAACCCTAATTTTCCATCTTTCAAGAACATGATTATTTCTTCATCAAAACAACAAAATCAAGCTTGCATAACATCATTCTCATCATTTCCATCGTCAAAATAATTTTGCCATAATTTCCCCTAATTTCCTAATCTAACCGAATGGTCACTTAACCATTTTCCTTGAAATTTCCACAATTTGAACCATAGAAACAACATCATAATCTTATTTCTAACATGAACAACCATTAAAACATAAGTTTCAATCATGTTCTTCATCCACCCAAATCACCAAACTCAACTTAGAGACATGGAAACTATGCAAAACTTATACCAAATAATAGAGAATTTGATGAAGAACAATTTCTTATCTTAACCCCAAAACCAATCCAAAAAGCTTAAAAATGGAATTCAAATTTTCTTACCCCTTTTCTTGAAACTTCACGGCAAGAGAGAAAGATGGGAGAAAATTCCAACTTTTCTTTTCTTATTTTAATGCCAAATGGCATAATATATACCAAATTAAATAATAATAATTCTTTAATAGTCAAAAGACCATTATACCCTTAAATTATAACCAATCATATCTCAACACTTGTTTATTCTTATCCAAAATAATCAATAATATTCATAAAATAAGGGTGGAATGACCTTTTTGCCCTTAATGAACCAACCTATCTTCAAAAATGCTATTTTCACCTATTTTACCAAAATACTGCATAGAATCGAATTTAAATCGAATAAAAACAATTCAAAACTATACTATCATAATCCTCAAGTCTTTCTAAGGCTTCCATAAAATTTTCATAATTTTCTGAGTTCGAATATTCATTCGAATAAATTTCCGAAACTTATTCCCTTTATAGCTTTTCACACAAATCCCGTACCAAAAATCCGATTCCCACCAAAATTATTATACGGGATAAACTATTCATTTTGCCATCAAAATTTTTATTAGGAAAATTACTATGTTGGTCCCTACACTTTTCCCAACTTTTCATTTTGGCCACCAAACTTTAAAATTTTACGTTTTAGTCACTGAACTAAAACCACTAACTTTTAATTCCTTGCATTTTAGTCACTAAGCTAATATTGGGGTATTACAACATTGCCATGTCAGCGTGCTTTGACACATCATTTCAAACAATTTACCGTTAGTTGACTAACAGTTTTCACTTACAGATGGGTCATTTTGACAAAAAATGAAATATTGAAGGTTAAATTGCTTCAAAAAATAGAGATCAAAAGGACTATTTAATCAAACGTTAGGATTTTTTTCGATTTTATGCCATTAGCATAATATAACTAGAATCGATTAATACAATCCACAATAAAAATTACAATTATAATTAATATCTTCATATAATAATGACAATAATAATCATTATGGTTAGCGTGTAACCCCTAGACTGGCCTATGCGTAAAGTCTAAATCTAGGAGATCGCATTACTTACCAAAGACTTTTTACGTAAATGTTTAAAGATTTGCAATTATATTTAGGTAATAATTAATTCGAACATAAGTCAAATTAGTTATTCAAAATAAACTATGTTAAATTATATGACATCATAAACCACATAGGGCAACGTAATAAGACATATAGTAACAAAAAATAGGCTCATGTCACCGAAATTGAGACAGTCTGGAAGATAGAAATATTACAACAAAAGTCGTGTACAGAATATGTCGACCCTACAAATGCCAGATCCGGGGAGCCTATCCAAAAGTATCTAAAAGGAAAAGTTTGAGGGTGTGAGCTAGGGAGCTCAGTGTGTCCCAATAAGTACAGATAAAATATAAAATATCTTAGATAAGAATAATTTGTTTCTGTGACTCATAATATATTACAATCAAGTTTTCATTTTAAACCTATCTACCCTCCAACCGAACACCGATGTACAGCCCCCCATGAACTGCACCCAGAAGGTCTTAGCATAGGCCCGCAGGCGTAGGAGCCTACCTAAAGGTATGCCTTAGGTACATAAAGACTTGCCCTAAGCCCATTGGACGTAGGAGCTTAACCGAAGGATTTACCAGCTGGATTAGGTCTGTACCTGTAGACGCTTCAAATCACATCTCAAGAGTATAGCCCAAGTAAAGTAGTTTAAATCATTATTCAATGTCATCAGAAATCAGGTAACAGACATGTGTATATCTCATTAAGGTAGAAATCTGATGTCTTATTTTTGGATCAGATATAAAGTATACTATTAAACAGATAGGGTAGACATGTTTTCATAACAGAAACATAATCATGTTCAATTCAGCAAGCATTCTATAATATACATATTCAAAGAAATCATTTTAGAAGTTATTTAAAACAGTAATATAGCACACACAGAACACACCTCAAAAAGCTGGTCCGAAGGGTCTACTGGGCACCTGTCTCGCCAAGCTCTGCAGCGGTGCTAAATCCTAAAACATTACGGTACAAGGTTACAACAAAAGAATTAAATTCTACTTAATTTAATTTACTGGGTTCTAGATCATACGAGTAACTATAGGGGTGCACTGATTAGCGAATCAGGAGAAACTAGGCTGAGTAGACGAACGATCGAACGAGTATCGGGTACCTTTAATTACACATGAGTTCGTATTAGCCTTAAAAAATGCAACGCTCAAAAATAATTAATTTAAAATATATGCATGTTTGGGTTTAAGGTTATATTCGAAGGCTTTCAGGTCAGAATTTTGTGAAATGGGCTTTAAAAACAGACTCAGGACGTCGAAAAACATAGAATAAGGGTTTTCAAAAAATTTGACTTTTGGTTAAAGTCAACGTTGACATCATCAGTCAACACAACTGTCAATGCTGACATCAGCAGTCAACGCAGACATCATCGGTCAACGGTTTAACTCAGGCGAGTTGACTTACTGAGTTGACTCAGTCAGGTTGACTCACTGAGTTAACTCAATCGAGTTGACTCACTAAGTTGACTCGATCAACGGGTTGGGTCACTAAGTTGACTCGGTCAACGAGTCAGGTAGGACGGGTCAGGTTAGATAAGTTGGATGGGTCAGGTTCAAGGTAGAACCAATTTAAGGCCGATTTATATTGAACCGGTCCGGTTCAGAGGCTACCGTCTAGAAATTGCCCCGGATGGCGCGTGTAGCCCAGGCGCGGCCAAAATGGCTAGAAAATGGCCCAAAATGCATTATTTTCCAGATTTTCCCCAAAGCAACATTCCACAATCTAGAAATAGGCCAGAAATGAGTCGAAACATACCTAAACTTACCAAACGGAAAGGTCACGACCGATTCTGACGTAGCTCCGATGAAGTTTGAAACACTGATGAATGGACGACCCAAGGGCAGGGTTTTGTTCAGCTCGGCCTAAGGAACTCGTGGATGGTGGCGGTGTAGTGAATGGACGGTTGAGGTGGCCAAAAAATGTAAAAAACTGAGGGTTTCCGAACTCTAAATTCGACGGAACTTCAAGCTTCGATTGCCGACGATCGGACTAGCAGATGAGCGAGTAGATATGAGGGTTTTGCTCGAACGAGAACATGGGACACAGTGGTAGGCACGGTGGCAGCCACGACAGCGCAATAGAAGAGATCGGGCAGCCGAACGGTTAGATGGTTTGGGGAGATAAAGGGTCGACAAACTCTCATTTGGGTAGCTGGATCTAATTAAAAGCCATGCTAGAGAGTGGTTGAGATATTTTAATTTGTTTATTATTTTATTTCCAGGTATAATATCGGGAATAACTTTAAAATTTAAATGGATAAGCTAAAAACCAAGAGCTTCTATAGCTTAGTTGGTTAAAGCATGAGATTGCCAACCCCAAGGTCACAAGTTCGAGACTTGAGGCAAGCAATCCCTCTTTTTTTTATAGATTATTATGGGTGTTACAACTCTCCCCTAAAAGAAATTTCATCCTCGAAATTTTACCTGACTTGAAAAGATGTGGAAATTGTTCCCTTATTGATTCCTCAGTCTCTGAAGTAGCTTCTGTGAGGCTACGGTTACTCCACTAGACTTTAACCATAGGAATACGTTTGTTCCTCAAAACTCTTTCATTAGAATCTAAAATCTGTATTGGTTCTTCCTCATAAGATTATTCTGGCCTCAACTCCACATCTTGAACATGAATGATGTGACTCAGGTTCGGAGTATTGGTTCTTCCTCATAAGATTATTCTGGCCTCAACTCCATATCTTGAACATGAATGATGTGACTCGGGTTAGGATGATACCGTCTCAACATAGATACGTGGAATACATCATGAACACAGTTAAGCTGAGGAGGCAACTCAAGCTGATAAGCAACATGTTCGTCTCTTTTTACAATACGATACGGCCCAATGAATCTCGGACTCAATTTACCTTTACGCCCAAATCTCAAAACTTTTTTCCACGGGGATACTTTCAGAAAAACCTGATCACCGACCTCGAAATCAATGTCCTTCTTTCTTCGATCAGCATAAGACTTCTATCTGTCAAATGCCTCTCTCATGTGGTCACAAATCAATCTGATAGTCTTTTCAGTCTTTTAGGCCAACTATGGACCCAAAGTTTTCCTATCATACAACTCAGTCTAGCAGATAGGAGTACGACACTTACGACCATACAGAGCCTCATACGGTGCCATGCGAATACTAGCTTGGTAGCTGTTACTATATGCAAACTCTGCAAGGGTAAGAAATCTTCCCAACCACCACGAAAATCAATCACACATCCCCGCAACATATCCTCTAGAATCTGAATTACTCTCTCTGATTGACCATCTGTCTGAGGATGAAAAGATGTACTGAATTTCAGACGTGTATCCAAGGCTTCATGCAAGGCCTGCCAAAATCGGAAGGTAAACCTTGGGTCTCAATCGGAGATGGTGGACAAAGATACACCGTGCAGTCTAGCAATCTCAGAGATATACAATCTAGCCAACTTATCCATAGAATAATTAACCCAAAAAGAAATAAAATGAGCAGACTTGGTGAGTCGGTCAATAATTACCCAGACAGAATCCTTTTTAGAAGGAGTTAGAGGTAAACCGGTAACAAAGCCTATCGTGATACGCTCCCATTTCCACTCAGGAATCTTAATGGGCTACAAAAGACCAGACGGATATTGATGTTCTGCCTTAACCTGCTGGCAAGTTAAACATCTCGACACATAATCAGAAATATCATTCTTCATGCCTACCCAACGGTACCTTTGCCTCAAGTTATGGTACAACTTGTCCCCTCCGGGATGCATAGTATAAGGACTGTTATGAGCCTCACTGAGAATGGCTCGCTTCAAGTTGGCATCATCAGGAGCACAATAACGACCCTTGAAGCACATAACCCCATCCTGATCAAATGCATAAACAGATGTGGATTCATGCTCAACCTGTTGTATGACAAGAAACAATGAGCTGTCTAGGAACTGTTTGGCCTTAATCTCCTCGGCCAAGGTCGGCTTAACTTGTAACTCTGCCAGTAAACTGCCACCATCATAGATACCCATCTTGAGAAATAGAGATATCAAGTCTGAAATGGCCTTACGGCTCAAAGCATCAGCAACCACATTGGTTTTTCCTGAATGATATTCAATCTCACAATCATAGTCCTTAAGAAGCTCAAGCCAACGATGCTGACTCATATTTAACTCATTCTGGGTAAGGAGATACTTTAAGCTATTGTGATCTGTATAGATATAGCACTTCTCCCCATAGAGAGTGACTCTAAATCTTCAAAGCAAAGACCACAACAACTAACTCAAGGTCGTGGGTAGGGTAATTACACTCATGCGGTCTCAACTGACGTGATGCATAAGCAACTACTTTCCCATCCTGCATCAGAACACAACCAAGTCCAGAGTGTGAAGCATCGCTATAGACTGGAAAATCTTTTTCAGACTCGGGTTGTGTCAAAACTGGTGCTTGGGTCAAAGCTGTTTTCAATTTCTCAAAGCTCTCATGCCGAGCGTTTGTCCAGACAAAAGGAACATTCTTTCTCAACAACTTAGTCAAAGAGGCAGCAATAATGGAGAAACCCTCAATAAAGCGTCGATAATACCAGGCTAAACCTAAGAAACTATAAATCTCTGAGATATTCTTAGGTTGCTTCCAACTGGTGATGGCTTCTATTTTACTTTGATCAATTTGGATACCTCTAGTAGATACAACATGCCCCAGAAATATCACTTCTCTGAGCCAAAATTCACATTTGCTCAACTTGGCATACAGACGATGCTCTCTCAAGGTCTGCAAAACAATCCTCAGATGCTCAACATACTCTTCCTCTATCCGAGAATAGACCAAAATATCATCGATAAATACCACCACAAACTAATCTATATAAGGCTGGAACACATGATAAGCTGGGTCAAATAAACCCTCGATCAAGCAACTCTTGCAATTGGACTTTCAACTCCTTAAGCTCTTTAGGAGCCATACGGTAAGGAGCCATGGTTACAGGTGCAGCCCCAGATAAGTCTCAATCTCAAACTCAACATCTTTATCCGGAGGTAATCCATGCAACTCCTCAGGAAATACATCAGAAAACTAGTTAATTGTGCGAATTTCCTCAATCTTAGCTAGAGAACCCTTCGTATTCAAAAAACAAGCAATGAAGGTTTCATATCCTTTCCGGATCATCCTATCAGCGGTTAAAGCAAACACCACATTAGATAGGTAACCCCAACTCTCACCAATTAATACTACCGATCGACCATCAAGAGTCTTCAAGGTAACCCTTTTTGACTCACAATCCAAATTGACCTGATGTTCAGACAACCAGTCCATGCCCAGAATTAGATCAAACTCTTATAACGGAAGTTTTATAAGGTCAACTAAAAAGATTTCTCCTTGAACCTCAAGGGGACAACGCTAGAAAACCTTGTCCACAGTTACTGATTTACCCATTGGGCTCATAACTGTGACAACGCTCTCTATGGCTTCAATCGAAACCTGAATGTTTCAAGATACGGATCTCGAAATATAGGAACGATTGGAACCGTTATCGAGCAATACAAAGTATAGAATAAAATAAAGGGTAAATGTACCTACAATAACATTTGGCTTGTCTCTGTCATCCCGACATCTATTAGCATACACAAGAGCTAGCTGCCTAGCCTAAGATAAAATTGGTCCCCCACTCTGAAGTGATCGGGCTCTACTATCAGTCCTAATAGCATACCAGAAGGTTTACTCTGGTTATGACCCTTAGTTGGATTCTGAACAAAAGCCTGTGAACGAGAAGGAATTTGGGAGGATGCCCGATATGCAGAAGGTGAAACTGGGCAACTCTTCAATAAAAGATAAGTACCCGCCGTCTTTCTATACTCTTCTCAGTGCCATTTACCATAATGCTCACATAATGGCGCTTGAGAGAAATCTAACGAACCTTCTCGATTAGCTGCTGGGGTAGAGGGGCTGCAGACCTAAAACTGATATTACTCCTTTGAGGAGTGATAGAACGAGCCTTCTTACTAGTACATACAGAAGACTCTGTGCCAGAAGGCCTCTTAGATCGATCTCGATTGACTCTATCACCATCAGTGCCTAAAAGCTCAACCTCTTCTAAATCTTTCGCCCTCTCAAACACCTTATCAAAATCTTTATCAAGATGTCCAATAACCCAAATACACAACTCGTACCGAAGACCAAGAGCAAACTTATGACACTTTTTCGTCTCAGTGGACACCAAACTAAATCCAAATCTCATCAAATACAAGAACTCTGTCTCATATTCTGATCGGTCATATCATCCTGAGTTAGAGTCCTAAACTGCTCTCTCATCTGTCTCAGATAATGCTCCCCGATGAAGCGACTCCTAAAGCGTTCCTTGAAGAAATCCCAAGTCAAACGAGTGGCAGGGACGCTGCTCACAACAGACTTCCACCACATGCGGGCATTACCATACAACATAGAAACAACTCCCAAATATCTCTTGGGTGGCTCAAAACCCAACTCACCCATACATATTTGTTGATGCCGCACATGTGCATACTCAACAGTGACTCGCATACCATGCATTCACATTTACTTTACATTGGGTTATAACTATATTGAAAGTGAAAGTGCAAAGAATGATTCCAGTGAAATGAATTTGAATCTTCAATGAATAATTGCTTTGGTATAACCTGTTTTATACATATTTGAATTTTGAGACTCTATAGATTGCCTGACAGTGGAACAACTTGACAAGTCAGATTTACGATTTGATAATCCTATATATATTGTATTATGTTTGTTTATGTTATTTCCTTTTAGTGAAATATTTAAATTTTTATTATGTTGCCTCACTAAGTGTATACTTAGTGTGTGAATGTTTCATGCGTAGGTAAAAGGTGTAAGGAGTAAGGCGCAACAGTAGCAGACATCATCATCTATTTTGGAAGCGTAACATCATTATCAATATGGCATCTTTGATGTTACTTTTGATATTATTAGTTGGCATGTAAATTAAAAATGTTTTGAGCTGCTCTGATATGAATGTTTAGAACAGAGATAATTTAATTGTATTTTATTTGATAGTTAAATGGTCTTTAATTTAGGCAGTTTTTAGGCAGTCCTATTAACTATGTAATCTAGAAGTAAACTGTCTAGTTGCTGCTTGAATTTAGGTTCGAATTTAACTTAGAAAAATTAAGTTTAAATTTACGCGATTAAATATTATTTTAATTAAAGAGTTAATTGTTTAAATTTTAAAGGAACAAAATTTTAACGATTTTTGAAATGAGAACTATTGTACAAGTGTCATGTGATATCTCTAACTTGTATTCAGTGATGGATACGGGTGAGGGGTGTTACAGGTCGAGGGGTTAATTGTACCGTATTCTTCCGCTGATGGATTGCATATCACAATGGTCGATGGGCTAATTGTGTCGTTTGCTCCCATTGTAGATATTATTACATCATGACCGTTGAGGGGTTAATTATGTTGTTTGCTCTAGTTAGGGATGTATGTTTAAGTGATCTAAGGAACCACTTGTGAAATCCGTGTATCCGATGTATTTTTACAAATGGAAAGGTTTGGTTTTACAAATGGAAAGGTTTGGTTTTTGGGTCACTTTAATGTCAATATATGAACTAATGTATCATGATGGAAGAATTATGTTTTGTATAATGTGATTTATACATGTTTTGCTCTTTAAGCTTTGCTATTGGAAGAATATGCATGTGAAGGCTTAAATTGAGGTTTGCATATGGGATTATGCATGAGATCCATCATATATGTTCTGTATATGGTTTAATATGCATGTTTTGAAATGGTAAAACTGGCATGAGATGTTTAGCACGATGTTTTATTACATGATTTTGAAATAAATGTTTCAATTGCATTGATGGGTGTTTTTAGAGCAACCATCACTAAGCATTATGTGCTTACGCTCTCTTTTCTCATCAATGCAGATAAATAGGTTTCAAGGCAACAAGCAAGCATGGGGCAATCCAAGAGTTTGAGCTATTTCAAGTATGGTTTTACAAATGAATTTGTGGTAATAATGGCAATGTGACCAAGTTGTAATTGTGAGGGTTGTTTTGGTTACTCCCTATTTTGGACATGTTATATTTGGTGTTTTGGACTTGTATGTTGGTATATGGTTAGGTAGTATTTGGATGATGGTTGATTTGTATGATGTTTACATGATGATTGGAATATGTTTGAATGAGCCAAAGTATCATATGTTGGACCTAGAGGTCATTGTAGGCTCTGCCGTATCGATATGGGTTCCTAGGGATTGGTACGCGGGGTCTGATATGACTCAATTTTCCCAGAATTTGAACGGGGTACCGGTACTAGTATCCACCGTATAGATACGCCCTTGAGGAATTTCATACTAGGATCGGTACATGAGGTACCATATCGGTACGGGGATTGGCTACTAGAATCCCCGTTTCTGATTTATGCTAAAGGGATCGGTACTCAGGCATCTATACTGGTACAGGGTCACTCAATTAACTCGTACCGATACGGTGATGACCTGTACCGATACCGAGTTAGTTAATTCTGTTATTTGCCTGCTGTAATTTTGGATTCTTTGCAAATTGGTCACTATTTGCTTAGTGTTCGATTCGATTCATGATGATTTTATGATCCAATTTTACCCTAATTTCACACAGAGGCATGTAATGAACTTAATTAAAGATCGGTAACATTAAATTGGAATTTGACCCTCTATTTATAAGAAATTACGTTTTGATCCATAGAGTGTTTAATCTTGCGATTGTATGCTTGGTATGTCTTCCGATGTTGTTTATCACACCATAGGTGTTAATAAAGCATTTAGGCAAGATAAAAAGGAAAAAAAGGATCGGTTTAGGTGATTTAGTTCGGTTTGCTTCGGCAAACCTAATATTACTCTCATGTTTCGATCTTGACGGCTAAGCCGGGTCAAGGAGTGCTAAGCGTCAAACACTGGTTAGTAATACTATGATGCACAATGCCGATTGTTGGTTGCCACCAGAGGAGGGGTGGGTAAAGCTCAATACGGATTGTGCACGACGTCCTACATATGGAGTTTCTTCATGTGGTGGTGTTATTCGTGACGCTTCCAGGAATTGGAAGTATGGTTTTGCTAAGCTAATTGGAATTTGTTCCGTCTTGGAAGCTGAATTGTGGGTGCGTATATGGGTCTTCTTAGAGCTTGGGAGGTTGGGTTCCGCAAAGTGATTCTTGAAGGCGGTAGTATTGATGCTTTTCGGTTACTCAAAGTGGATTCATCTCAGCACGATAAATCGTCTCTTCTTTCCCAAGTTGGTGACTTACAGGAGCGACGATGAGTTATCCGGTTACAACACGTTGGTATGGAAGGTAATAAAGTGGATGAGGTGCTCACTAAACTCGCTTCAAATGACAGTCTTGATGTCCTTCCCTTTCAGGATCCACCACAAGGATTAGACACCATTTTGCATGCGGATGTGGCCTTTTAGGCCTGTGTTATGGCATGTTAGGGTTCTTTATTTCAAGGGTTTGGGTTAATCTATTTTAAGTGTATGTTTTGCGTTGTCGAGCTTGGCTCATAGGTTTTTCTGTAAGTTACTTATCATCACGTGTACTTTTTTCTGATTAGATTTAATTTTTTTTAATAAAGCACATGAATAAATCTATTTTTATCGAAAAAAATTGATACTCCCTTGAACGAATTTAAGGCCAACCGTTTTAATCTCATTAACTAAAAAACATTTATATATATTTTTAAAAGTTTTGACATTATAATTTAATTTTTTTATCTTCTTCATTATCCATGGAACCGTAAAGTTTTAAATTGATACAATATATATCAAGTAAGGGTGTTTAAAAATATTCGATCCGGTTGACCCGACCCATCGACCTGTCGACCCGAACCTTAAAAATTGGGTAATTCTTTAAAAAAGTTACCCGACCCGTGATTTTTTTCCAGGTAGTTGGGTCGGGTCTGGGTCAAATTTTTTGTAATTGAGCACCCGACCCGACCCAATACTTCTAATATTTTATTTTTTAGTTTTAAATTATATTTTTATTATAGGTTTCTTAATATTTTTACCTAAAACTAAATTTATATCTCTAAATTCTTTCTATGTTTGCATTATGTACTTTTAAGTTTTAAAATTTTAAAAAATATTTGTATTAATTTGTTAATACAAGACTCGAAAGAAAAAAAATAAGATTAATATTGTTAATGTCTTCTTGGTGATAAACTTTAATATATATATATATATATCTTAAAGCTAACTTCGAATCACTAATTTTTGTTTTTGGGTTATGTAATATGAACTTTTACATTGAGTAAAGTTCACAAATTGTAACTAAACTTCAGTAAATTATTCAATTTGATAACCAAACCTTCAGTTACTTCAATGTTATCATTAAACTTTTAGTTTTGCTTCAATGCTACTACTAATCCATTAACATATGTTAACAACAGTTAAAATATTTTGTATAATAACATATTTAGTCCTTCATGTTTGTACATTCAAACAATTTAATCCTAATTCAAAAAAATAATAAATTTAACCTTAATTATTTAAACATTATTTCAATTTGACCCTATTTTTTATTAAAAATAATTTAACCCTAAACCTTAAATCATAAATCTTAACCCTTAAACCATAAACTTAGAAACCACAACCCTAATTTTAAAAAGGGTAAACTGCACTGATAGTCACCGAATTTTTAAGATGCTTTCATTACGGTCACTAAACTTATAAAACTTTCATTACGGTCACCCTACTTTTATATTGCTTTCATTACGGTCAATGCCGGTAGTTACCATTAAAAACACTGATATGACACGTTAATTCTTCATTTTCTCTCTTTTTCTTCATATTTTCTCTCTTTCCTCCATAGACATAAAATCTAATAAAAACAGAGTCTTTCATCTCTTGATTTCCTTCGTCTTCTTTCTCTTCATTGAAGATTTTAAAAGACGGTAAACTTTATTTTTTAACTCCATCATAGTTTTCCTGTGAACTTTATTATGCTTTGAAGACTTTAAATAGAATGAATGTTCATAAGTTTACATGTTCAATTATAATGGCACTAACTGTTTGTAATTTGAGTTAGCAATCGATTATTTCGTGTCAATTGAGTTTTAGAAATTTATTTCGAAGAAGAAGAAGAAGAAATTGGAGACGATTAACCTGCTGCGAGGAACCCTTTTGAATGAAGTTCGGTATGATATATATATTTTCTGAATCTGTATGGACTTTTGTATGTTTTAAACAATGATCAAGAAGAGGTTCCATGGCATAAACTTAGAATTATTTTCTTCCGAATTCCAGATTCTTGGAATCTTGAGACAGGTGTAACTATTTATCAATGATCAAGTCTCAAGAATATAAACCCGCAAAACAAAAGGACTAAGAAGTATGATGTCAATGAATCTATTGAGAGGAGACAAAATTTTCCTGATTCATAATGAACATTAAAAATATAACTTTAGAACTTGTTGTGCCATTACGTGTCGAGTGAATTAAGTATTTTCCATATGACAGGTTCATGAGGAAGAAGGTGGGAGAAGTCATATAGATGTTGAGAAAGGGGAAGAATCCACAAAAGTGTTTTGATCAATGGAAAAAGAGTTGGGAGGTGGCAAGATAAGATAGCCTTGAAGGTCTAAATCCAAACAGAATTAACTGTCTTCCTGTTACAACTTTTAAGTGGTATTGCTACAGTACAGATTAGTACTATCATTTTCTTCTTCAAAATTGTAAATCAGGACAAATTTGCTCAGTTTAGTATATTGGATTGCTTATATCATAGCCAATTTTCTAAAGTCTACCTTATGGGAAGTTTTTTTTTTTTTTTTGCAACTGTGCATTCTAGAACCCTAGAGCAAACAACATGGGAATAAAACCCGAACATCCTGGAGATAAATTCGTGCCCTAAACCCCCAAATAAACTTGGGTTTAGATTATTGCTCTTTGTAGGTAGTGAAATCGAAAGAACCCAGATTTATCAGCAATATCAGTGTCAAAGGAAGACGAAAGCTGGTGTTTCTGGCAAGTTTATCCACCTTCCGACATGTTTGAATCTCTGTAAATTCTGTTAGTTATGCTAAAAGAAGATCAACGAATCTAAACCTGTACAACCTCAAAAAAGGGGGAAATGACACCCCCGATTATCAGATCTCTAATCTCATTGCCTCTCAATAAATCATCCCGTTTTTGGAAACCCATTTCTTCTTATTCCATCTCTGTTGTTTTCTTCTCATCTTCTGCCACCCAGGAATCAAAATCTTCCTTTTCTTTAGCTGATTATTTCATTGAAAAACACAACTTTTCCCCTGAAATTGCCGTCAAAACTGCATCTTCATTAACCTTTCTGAAGGATCCCCGTAACTGCGACAATGTAATTTCCTTCTTAAAGGCGAGCGGTTTCTCAAAATCCCATATTGAAGAAGCGCTCAAAAGGAATCCTAGACTTCTAACTTCTAGTCTTGAGAAAACCATTAAACCCAAGTTCAAGATCTTCCGGGAATTTGAATTTTCGGCCGATGATGTTTCTGATATTCTAGCCGGCGATCCCTGGATTTTGAATAGGAGCTTGGATGTTAAAATAGCACCATCGATTTCGTATTTAAAGAGTGTTCTAGGATCCAATGCCGATGTTGTTAAGATACTAAAAACTTTGTCTTGGTTTCTGGCTTTTGATTTGCAAAAGACTATGATGCCTAATATAGACTACTTTAGGAGTTGCGGGCTTAGTTCGTCGCAAATTGTTTCGTATTTGTTATCGTATCCTAGATTATTCTTGCATAAACCCGAGAGCGTTAAGCAGTTTGTTAAAAGGGCGGATGACATGGGGTTTGATAGGAAGTCGAATATGTTTATTGTTTTGCGATTAGGACGTTGAGTTCAATGACTGAAGAGAAATGGGAACAGAAGTTGAAGCGTTTTAGAAAGTTGGGTTTCTCTGAAGATGATATCATGTCTACTTTTAGGATGATACCACAGGTGTTTTCTGTATCAGAAAGGAAGATCAAGGAAATCGCTGGCCTTCTGCTTACCAGATAGAATGCGGGTATTTCGCTTATAATAAGCCACCCGATGCTGCTTACTTACAGTCTTGAGCGTAGGCTGAAGCCTCGGCTACTGGTTATTGAGATTCTGGAAAGTAAGAATTTGATAAGAAGTAAAGTTAGCCTGACTGCAGTTTTTAAGATGACTGAAAAGAGTTTCAGAGAGAAATATGCTTGTCCTTATTTAAATGAACTTGAGAATGTATCCATTGCCATGGGTATTGTGAGCCGTAAGTGTTGATTTCCATATCATTGAGGGCATATGTCAAATCTTTGACTTTGGGTTTATAATCCCATATTTTTGGCTGAAATTGCTTTTATAAGCCATTAAGTCCTTTTTGTTTTTGGACAGCATTAAAACTAATGACCATTTTGATGTTTCTTTGCAACAGACTATTAATACTGGTTTAATTTTCGGACTCTGTTTTCTTTCTTGAAAGGCCTGCTTGTATAGTTATGTCTTATGTTTGAACTTTGAATAACTCCCATTCTGTCTCGATATTTGCACGTAGATGGCTTTACGGCAAGTGCGTTCGTACTAGTTATTTTTAGAAATTTAATTTTCTTTCTTGTGAATTTCTACCCTGATATACCATTGTGTTGTATGTAAATGGTCATTCTGCTGCAGGAGATTGACTGCTATCTGAATGTCATTTTGGATTGACCTATTGCAGGCTACTGTAAATCATGTTTTTTTATCAATTGCATATTCATGTGTGTGTTCAATGTATTAAAGATTGTTTTGAATAGGAAAGCATTGAAGAGAGTAATGTGTTCAATGTTCATGGTAGTGGTACATGGATCTGATGTGATGATATGTTTTGAAACTTCAAAACCAAATCAGCATCTTTACATGTCAAACCAGAGTATGCTACTGCTGGCTCTCCCCCCTAATATATATCCGACCTAATTATTTCTTCGTGTCATCGTCTTTTGTCTGTAAAATGCTTTTTTTTAGACCCGCAGCTATGTCAAAAGACTATGAAGATCTTGAATTGGAATTGTTGAACTGTCAATGCATTTTTTGATGAATTATATAATTGTACTTGTTGAGAGACTTAGGTTCCGTTTGGTACAGCTTCTCAAACAGCGGTTTGGGTGAGGAAGTCCGTTTGAGGAGAAGCTGGAAATTTCATTTTTTTCCGAAAGGCCCGCTTGGGACCAAACCAGGCACAAAAATGCCCGTTTGAAGTGCTCTCCTTGATAAAAGTTGATTAGAAAAGTTGTGCTGAATAGGCCTTAGGCTGTGACCAATGGCAAAATCCAGGCATCTTTTTGTCTCATTGAATATACAGTTCTAGTTTTGTTATATATAAATTCAGAAAGACATTCATCAGTTTTGATTTATGATTCAAATTCTAATTACTGATGTAAGTTCTTAGAATCATGCATTTAACACATCTAACATTTTATATCAAAAGTGTTTGTGGAAGAACCAACACTCACAAACAAAAGAAAAAAGGCTATGGGCCAGGCCCAGTTCTAGAAAATGTTTTGTCTAAATCCTGCTGCTCTCCACCAATGCTGGTAGTCAATTACAAGGGTTTCTTCAAACAAACACAATTACATGGGCTTTTCTAAGCGATGCTAATATTGGGCTTGGATTATATTAAATCAAAATGTTGGGACTTCATTAAAAATTCTTAAAAAATAATTTATTTAATTTAATAATTCGTTATATTTGTTAGTATGTAACACAAAAAATCTATTAATATCTATAACAATATAATTTATTAATCTATTCAAAAAATATAATTTATTAATAATGTATAAAATTTATAAATTATTAGCACATTGAACCCAACAAGTAGTCTCAGTAGAAAAGCAGATGATGTTCATCCTAGGAGACCTGGGTTCAATTGCTTTGCCTGTAAGGGATAATTATTTGACGCACTATTGGAAAGTTTTTTTTTTTACAAGCGGGCTTCTAAAACTGCCACATGTCCCTTTTAGGAGCCCCTAAACTCTAACCCCTAAATTTTAAACGCAAAACTTTAAACCATAAAATCTATTCTCAAACCTTAAAACATAATCACAAACACTAAAGTCCTAACATTTAAACCCTAAAAATTAGAGTCTATGAAAAATAAGTTTTCTACCGCCAGTGCGTAGAATGTTTTCCCTTTAATATATATATATATATATAGTTTAACATTATGGTATTTAATGTAAAACTAAATAATAAAAAGTTCAAAATTTATTAATTATAGATATTTTAAAAAATAAATATGGATATTTATAATATTAAAAGGAGAGAATTCATTCATTTTATCTGTAATAAACCACTTTTTTTTTTCTAGCATCTTATTTTTGTCATTAAATCAAGTTCTCGTTGACAAGTTGAACCTAAATTTTATACACAGATGGACTTTATTTACTTGTTTATTTTTTTGGAAAGAAGAAAAACTTTTGACTTGGATTTCTTTAATCACTGATGTTATAATTCTTTTAATAATTCTAATAACTTAAACAATCCAAATAAATGAGTAAATAAGGTCTGTATCAAGTTTACAGCTTCATTTGCCCCACTGCTTCCACAGTCTAATTATATTAATTAAAAGTAATTATTTTTTTAATGAACTGTAGGCTCCATTTCTCTCTCCCATGTTAATTTTTTTTCTTCAAGCTTGAAATAGAAACATCTCGATCTACATTTCCCAATTATCAGGTGCCCTATGTTTTTATATATTTTATTAAAGTAATAAAGATATATAAACTTGTTTGAAGTTGGGAACCTTTTCAAGACCATATCTGGTCAATCATATATTATATATGTAGATATATAATGGTGGAAACCAGACCCCTCATAGCTGGTTTGAACAAGTTAAAAAATTACCACTAAAATATGGTAATATTTTTAATTCTCTAATTAAATTATGTTTGTGCAAAAGTTGTAGAAGTAATTTTTATTTTGAGACATGTTTAATGGATCAAGTACTGATTTGGGTAGTTCAAATGGTGTTATAATTTTTTTAAAATATTATTTTATACTAGATGGCGTGCCTTCAAAACATTCTTCCCAACATTCTTACAATACTCATTCCTACAACGTAGTCATAATAGTTGTAGAGAACCTAAAAGTGGTTACAATTCTCCAGAGTAATTATCTTTATTTAATACTAGTGTACAAATCCCATGACCTGGTGGAACCTAGTCTATATTTATAGACCAAAATACTTGGTCACCAAGAAACCTTATTCAATAAGATCTACTACCTAAAATAGATATTTACTCATTAAAGTAAATCCTAATTATCAAGTAATCTCCAACCACTAGAATTACATTAAAATTCAAGTTAATTACCAATTAGAATTTGAGTCAAATTATAACGATAGAAAACTTTGTTCCCTAAAGAACCTTGTTTGACCAAGCCAAGTTTGCCTTATGAAGTTTGCTTGTTCTACAAATAAAGACTTTATGGAAGGTTTTTTTTTTGACAAATTGGCTTTATCGAAATAAAATATTGACCAACTATTTTTATAGACAAAATCTACAACAATTTTGAAGTAGGGTTGTGATCGTCTAGAGGATTATTCGTATTGGATGATGCGTTTTGAGATAAATATGAAGTTTATTTTATAAAATTTTCATTGGTTTAGAAATCCAAAACCTTGGGTTGGTTTATCGTAAATTGTCTCATTTGAACATACTTTTTATTCAACCAAACGTAGGTACAACAAGATTCTTCTGAAATATATACATTGATGATTAAAGATTTTGTTTCCAAGAAACATTGTTTGACAAAACTAAGTTTACGGTTTGAAGTTTGCGTGTTCGACAAGTAAAGACTTTATGGAAGGTTTATTGTTCAGTAAGTTTGTTTGTTTGAAAAATAATATTGATCAACTATTTGTATAGATGAAATCTATAAGAATTAAAGTGGAATGTTACTCAAGTCGACACATGTCTATATATATAATAGATATAAGTTCTGAATCGCTGTGGGTTTTAAGAACGTTTATTGTATTATTTGAGAGAGAATTTTATTGTTTCACACAAATCAATTTAGTTGAGTAACATTGAAAGTGTGATATTGAGAGTTTTGAAGATTTTGTTTACAACAAGTGTTCATGTAATCAGTGGTGGGGCGTTCAAAATTACCCAACTCGACTGGCCTGATTCGATTGCCCGACGACTCGATACAAATTAGGCGGGTATTTTTAAGTTTTTTATTGGGCCGGGTACTCGACCCGGTAATTTTTCTAGGTACATGGGCCGGGCTTGGGCCGAAAATTTTCCCTTACCAGGTACCCGACCCGATAATTTTAATATGTATTTTTTATATTTTAAATTATATGTTTATTTTAGGTTTTTTAATATTTTTACTCCAAAGCTAAATTCAAATCCCTAAATTTTTTCTATGTTTGTATTATATACTTTTAAGTTTTAAGTCTAAATTTTTTTAAAAATATTTGGATTGATTTGTCAATATGATATTTGAAGGGAAAAAATACGATCTAGATTAATTTTTTAAACATATTCTTTTGGTGATAAACTTTAATATATATCTAAATATTTCACCCTTCAAAGTTAAAACTAACTCCAAATCGCTATTTTTTTTGTTTGAATTATGTATTATAAATTTTTAAACTTTATATGTTTAATATGTGATGTTTTTTAATTTTAAAATTAAAAAATAAAAAAAATTATAAACCGGATACCCGTTACCCAATTATCCGGGTACCCGGATGTAGCGGGCCGGGACATGGGCCGATAAATGAGGTACCCGGATGAGCCGGGTACCTAGTTTTTTGGGTACCCAAAAACCGGGTACCCAACAATGAACAGCCCTAATCAGTGGAGATTACTAAAGGGAAGGAGCAACTATGATAATATTGTACGGGGAGCACTTACAACTAGTGTGTAGTTAGGTTGAAGATTCATGTCTTTTTTCGTTAAGAAATGATGGTGAATTTCTCTCTGAGCAACACTTTCGCAGAAGTAGGATCGTTGATCAATTTGAACTACATAATCAAACATTCTTGCATTTTTGTTTACGTTTTGATTTTTTCAATGATTCATCCAACACCAACTGACTTAAGCATTGTTCGATACAACTATAGCCGATCTCTATGCGAATAGGGTTATCAGTTTTCCAGACTTTGAAAGTTGAGAGTTTGAGACCAATTAAGTTCAAGACTTGATGCTTCTTTTCTTTTTTTAATCTAACAACGCCAGGGTTCTTTAGTTTCAATGATCAATTTCCCTAATACATATAGCAAAGGCCACATTAACCTATACTATTTATTAAACGGCCCTTCACATATTATTGCTTGATTGGCTTACAGGTTGTGAGAATAACACTACACCTGTCATTGGTCATTGGTGCCCTTTCCTCTCAGGGTAAGGGACAATCATATTATAATGATGATTATTTTCTTAGTCTTTTTTTATTGATATTTGTATCGTGTAACTGTATATTGTTCAAAGCTACCTAATTTAATAAGACGCAATTAAAAACTCTAATATACAAACAGTTGACAAATTTGCTCCCTCTAGAAAGGTCATTCGAATCACTAGGGCAGGCTGCCCTCCAAGGGGGGACCATCCGCCCTAGGCGACACGTCTATCAAACCATCCGCCATAGGCGAGACGTCTATCAAAGGGAAAATGATTATTTGAGTATCTAGCGGAGCCTGCATGCATGCTAGGGCCATTTTCTAGGGAGCAATCACACCTCAAAACCAGAGACCAATTCTCATTTTTAATTAATATATTAAAAGAGAGAAGAAGAATCTAGTGTTTTCTTTACAAAAGGTTATGGGAATGGAATTTCAACTGTTCCACATAATGGGTAGGGTTTTTCTAATACATGCTTAGGAGTTATTTAATATTGTAAAGCATATGTGATTTGTGGGGAGCATTAAAGCTTGAAGTTGATATAAAAGGAATTTCCTCGAAAAATCAACTATATAGAAGATCTAACATGTTCTGAATTCAACATGTAGTTCCAGTGGAAAAGAGGACGTAGTTTATCTAAGAAAACCTAGATTCAAGCACTTGAGTGTGTAATGTATGTGCGTTGTCAAAAAATTAAGAAAAAGTATGAACATATACTACCACCATATAATCACACACCAATATATTAAAAAAATCTAACATGTTTTATTTTCTTGACACATAGTAAGGGAAACGATGTGAGTGGAAGGGAAGTGATATCTTTGGCCTCCAATAATTGGAGCTTTGGAAAACCTAGTTTAATTGAGTTGATGGACCCAATCATGGGTTTGGTAATTACCTCTCTTTACACGTAGGAAAGAGCTTGGGGAATTTCATGGGTTGAAAGCATATGTTGGATGTTCATGTCCTCTTCGAAACCAAAGCATTTCTAGTGGGTTCCAACTCCATTTCAACGATGGATTCCCCGGTATTAACCTGGTAGTGGTGGGCATCCTTTTCACCACCCAACCTTATGAAAAATAAAGACAATTTATTCCATTACAATCTTGGACTGAGTCAAGAATCGAGATCAAGGAGACAAGGTATAAGTAACCATAAAAATGGGAGGGACAAAATCTAAATAAATTAAAATTTTCGGGTCTAAAAAAGTTAAAACTCTATTTTATTATTTAGTATAAAAAATTGGGGGCACTGCCCCAAAGTACAATGTACCTCCGTCACTGGTTACAATATATATGTATGAGATTATTCATTTAGCTTTTGCTTGGTATGAAAGATTGAATCAAACGGTAAAGATTTATAACCATTTTCTTACTTTGAATTTTAACCCTTTGATTAACAAATTTTCATCCGTCCACATTTCCATCCATCGTACTAAGCAAAGCCTTAGGGCAGAGTTACATGATTTTATATTATCTCATGTGTTGTAACCAATCTGTATATGTTAAGGTTGGAACTTTTTGCTTAGTTTTGATTTTAAGGATCAATTATATGGTTCATAACCAAATTAGCCTATGTTTCGGCCTTTGAAGGAGAAAAAGCTCTTTGCTTTTATCTATACCTAATAACTGCATAAAGATATCAATTATATGCTATTACTGTACATACTTCCTAGCACCTGTGTAATGGTGCCAATTCTCCTTATCCTTTTCCTTTTAAATAATTATAATTTGTTGGTGAGACGACTATTTTAGGATTGTATAATATTTCTTACGAGTGGCTCCAATGCATTGATAGTAAAGTATTTTTTTTTATAAATGCATTGATAATAAAGTATTTAGATGGAATGGAACTTTAGATACCAAAATCAACATTTTTTTTTAAAAAATAGAGATATTAATTACATTGGAAGATTTAGTATAAAGTGTCATTGGTAGTAGCATTATCCCAAAATAAACAATCTTTCTTTGTTGAGGAAAAGCAATAGAAAGGAAAAAGAAGCAGCAGCCTCCATAAATCCCCACAACATAGATAACATGCTAAGCATATAATTAAACTTCTCAATGTACTTCCTTGTCTCTAAAAAATGGAAAAATTATCCAATCGATTTGTAGCTTTTGAATATGATTTGTTTTTATCAACTTAATTATTTGTTTTTTTTTGTTATTGTTTTAGATTGGATGTGATCACCATGAATTTTTTTGGTTGCCCTTCTGATTTTCAAAGTTTTGCCCTAACTAATCTAGACTGACCCACGTCGTACACCTGATTTTGGTGGGTGAGTCTCCCAACGGGAATTTTCTACATACACCACGCCTCGAACTTGAGACCTGAGTAAGCGATACCAAGCTGCTTACCATTTGGACCAACCCACAATTCAGCTAGCAATACTGAACAAAGTCCAACAAAACGGGAGTACCCAAACAATCAAGTCCCTTCAATGTCTCGAAACACTCCTCCAATTGCTTCTCTATCGTCCGCTGTGTTTACGGCTACATCCACGTTCATCTTGACCCACCCACTAGGAGGCCCGGGCCATCTTGCTAATGGTGGAAAGGAACTCTCTCCAGCCCCCCTCGGTATGGGAATAGCACTAAGACACTCTTCCACAAATCGAGAGCTCCTAGACACAATATCCTCACGTTGAACAAAATCCATATCCAACATCATGCTACATCTAGTCTTCCATATTAGCCAACAAAATATCGAGAAACGAATAGATCAGTTTGCATCGCTCGGCATAATGCTCCCAGGCTCGAACATATTCTGCCGTAGCCAATCTTGGAACGCCAAATTGAAAAATGTTTCAACATGGTCCGGATGCAAGAGTTTAGACCATACCCCACGAGCCATAACACATGAACGTAGAACATGATCCATATCTTCAGCTCCATTATGGCATATTTCACATACCTCCGATAACGCTAGATGTCGACATGCCCTCTCGACATTCGTAAGAAGCCGACCATGAACCAGTAACCATAAAAATACCCTGATCCGTCGTGGAACTTTTAAACCCCATATCACTCTCCATTTACTATCACCATGAAGTTTACTTAAATTAACTGATAATAAATCTTTATATATTATTTGAATAAAATATATAAACATTTATGATTTACGGATATCCTTTGATCAAGCATTTCATATAGGCCATGTTTGGCAATTAGTGAATAAATGATAGCGGATAGCTGATTACATTAGTTGATAACAGATAGCTGATATCATCAGCTAATTTGACTAGCGGATTGCATTAGCTGATTGTATAAAACTGATTGGTAAAATTAACTTATAGCTGATAGCTATTTGATTATTTGAACAAGCAAAATGACACGTAAGGCCATGATTATATATATATATATATATTGTTTGCTCGGCAAACGTTTGATTTATTAAAGAAGAAGAATCATACATGGCCAACACTACCGCGAGCCTCGTTAAAAACCTCCCTACACCTAAATGGAAGAAAAGAGTACTCACGGTAATGTATAAAAAGAAGAACGAACACCATAGGCAAACAAATACCTTTAGATCAATCGAATATAACCACTCATCTGAAACTAAGAAGATCGATCCACTCCACTCTTAGCAAGTGCATCCGCCAAACTGTTCGCCTCGTGAAAAACATGATGAAAACAGACATCCTCCAAACCCCTACAAGCCACATCAATCCGACTGAACCACTGCCAAAACCTCCAAGGAAGTTTCTCATTATGTAACACCCACACCATCGTTACGGTCGAGTCTGATTCAATCACCACAGGCTTCGCATCGTGCCACACTGACCCACGGATCAATTCCAAATGCAAAACAAATAGCTTGCAACTCCGCCTCAATAGAATCGACCAAACTTTGCAACCAGCCCTGCACCCTCGTCCACTATAGACAACCTTGCCCATTCTCTCTCTATCTCTAGGACGGATCCCTTACTAGAAAGCCAAGCATTCACAAAACGAAAAGGTCACGGACCACCATCCGCAGCATCACTCATCAATAATAAAGGTGTATGATTGGACAAGCCATGCGACAAGGACAACATACTCATATTTTGAAATTTTATAAGCCACTCGGATGACACAAAGAATCGATCTATATGGCTACATCGAGTTCCCGGAAACACTTCCCCTGCAATGGTATATTAATCAAAGCAGTCATCTCAACAAACTCATCAAACAACGCCAGTCCTCGAATTAAGTTCGCACATTGCTTTCGTTCTTGCGGATGTAGCACCATGTTAAAGTCGCCGCCCACACACCACGGAATATGTCGACTCACAATTAAGTCACCCATCTCACGCCACAAAATAACATGCTCCTCCACCACGCATGGAGCATAAATCCCCATTACCGCACAACTCCAATTTTCTAAAATCCAACATCCCTCAACCATAACAAATCGTGACCCTAAAACAGTCGAGGCCATTCGAAATTGAGATGTATCCCATACAACCAACACCCCTTCCGATCTTTCAATAGATGGAACATAGGCAAATTCAAACTCACCCAAGTGACACATGATTATATTTGATACTTGTTTGAATAATTTATTAGTTATTAACATTTTGTATCTATTAATATTAATTAGATTATGAAAATTAATTTTTTAATATTATTATTGAGCATATATGAAGAATGTACATATTAATTATTTATTTTTGAAATTATTTTTTTAATATAAATTTACTAATTATTAAATTTGATGTATACATTAATTTTCTTATTTATGAAATTATATTTTGCATATAATTTTATTAATTAGTAAATTTATATGTATTTATTAATTTATATATTGATTTCTTATTTATGAAATTATTTTTTAATTCTATTAGTTATTCAAATTTATTTTATTTAGAGAATTTTTTATAATTATTAAGGACAAAATAGTATTTATAAGTTTTTCAAAATGAGAGGTTTCACCTCAATCCGCTATTACAATTCTCTATTTGCCAAACATTCAAATTAGCGGATTTGACTGGTCAAACCTCTAAAAATACTTCAAACCTCTAATTTTGGCTCAAAAAGCTATGTACCAAACATGGCCATAATATTTTTTTATTAAATAGAACATATTTCATATAATATCAATATGCACAAATTTTAACGCGGATATATTAACCGTCTATATGGAAATAAGAATTGAAATAAAAACTACCCCGCAAATGAGAAATTATACCATGAATCATCACGCATATTTACTGTAAATCAAATTTAAAAATAATTTTTATCAAGTGAATTTGGTAAAAAGATAACATGGAAAAATTAATGAAGTGAGTGATTTTTATTGGTTGAGACCATGAATGATGTGTTAAGGAGGGCCCATATATAATTCTTCATTGTACTAGTTTTCTTTTATATTTTGGTTTTTATCTGTTTTTGTGGTACACTTTTTCTTTGTCTTGTGCAGGCTTTTGTCCTATGTTACGTTTTCGCCCACCTTTATGGTAGATTCATGTTTGTGGATGACTTTTTCACGACACTTATCTCTGATTTGCAGTTATTGGTGGTCTTTCAATAGTTTGATCTCCTTTTGTGGTTCATTTACCAATGTAATCAGATTTGTTTTGCGAAGCAACATGCAAGATTGTTGGTTTCACTCACCACTCCTATTCTGATCTTTAAGCGTGTACGTGGATAGAGACAAAGAGTTTTGTCTCCGGTTTTCTTTCTTTAATTTTCATCTCATCTCTGTTGTTGCAGTACACCGAAGGTGTTTTTCTAGTCTCATGTTTCGTTCTCTAATTTTGTAGTTTCTCATTCTACTTTTTTGCTACATTTTTTGAAATATTTTTTAATTTTATTTTCTAATAAATTTACCTCGCACAAAAAAGGCATCATTTGCTCGGTTATGGTCTCAAACACATAGGTCATGATTGGCATTTAGCTGATAGTTGATAGCGGATTAAATTAACTGGTAGCTGATTGCATTAGCTGATTTGACTAACGGATTATATTAGCTGATTGTATAAAAATGTTTGGTAAGATTAATTGATAGCTAATAGATGTTTGATTATTTATACAAACAAAATAACATATAAGGACATGATTATATTCAATACTTGTTTGAATAATTTATTAGTTATCGATATTTTATATCTATTAATATTAAGCATATTTGAAAGACCTATATATTATTTTATTATTTATATAATTATTTTTAATACAATTTAATTAATTTTTAAATTTAAATTATAATTGAAGCATGTGTATTAATATCATATATTTGAAGGGAAAATAATTATTTAAATTATTTATGAGAGTATATTTTACTCTAAAAGTATATGTGAGTTATTTAAATCAAACATAAATATGTGATAATAAAAAGAAAAAAGACAAAAAAAATAGCTTACAAATATCACCATGTAAATTAGAATAGAAAATGTTAAATTTAGGTTATTTGGAAAATTTTGATATTGTTAAGGGTAAAAAAGTTTTTATTACTCTTATGTTAAAACCTCTAATTTCAAAAAGCTAATTGGGATGTTTGGTAAATAACTTTTTGGAGAATTTTTAGCTTATTTGGGCACAAATAGTTGATTGGTAGTCAAACCCTTCATTTCTAGTGTTTGGTAAACACATTTTTGAAAGAGTTGATTGTGCAAAATAAGCTAAAAGAAAAAAGGCTGGAAAATTCAGCGGATTGAAATAGCTTATTTATATAAGATGTTAAATGATGTACTTGACCTTGGTATTTCTATAATTACGTCCTTGCTATAAAACCTAATATAATAAAATAGTCTCCATTCTAATCTACTTGAATCTCTTATGATGAATTAGTGAAATTTTATTTTATTATTCTATTTTTTAGGTGTAGATTCTCAAGTATATTTTAGTTAAGAAAATATAGCAAAACTGAAAGCGAACAAAAATTGTAGTGTTGATATTTTATACAAGGTTAATAGTATGTATCAATCTCCACAAGGTTAATATTTGTAAATATTAAATTTAAAAATATATTCACTATTTTTTAAGGAATTTTTTTAATTCCTTGTTAAAAGCATTTTTTCGAATAATTTCACCCCAATAAAAATTAATGTATTATAAAACATATATGTACTTAACAACTAAATGTATCATACCCTTATTTGTCATTTTACCCATATCAACCATCAACTATCAGCTAAGTTTCACCAAACACTTTTATATAAACAGTTAATCAAATCAATTTTTCAAATCAGCTAATAAAACCAGTTGGTCAAACCAGCCACTACAATCATCTACTAGCTATCAGTCGTTTGTCAAACACCCCTTAGCAGTTTTTTTAAAATTAGAGTTTTCACCCAAATTCGATATTATAACCCCTTATTCACCAAACATCTAAGTTAACGGATTCGACATATCAAACTTCTAATTTTAACTCAAAAAGTTATTTTTCAGAGCCATAATCTTCGAGATCCCACCACTTTCTTAAGTAATAAGCATCGCTCTTTTAGAAATGGGTATCGGTAGATTCGAGTGCATGGTCTGCGATGATCATGCATCAAGCACTGCATCTAATAATACAAAGCAGATGTGGAATTCATGGTTCCTCTCTTAGACCACTCCACTCTGGTTAGTAATTGTATGAGCCGCCCATTTATTCAAAAAGTAACATTCTCAACGTTACACAGCCATGATTTGAGTTTTAAGGATAAAATATAAATATTCGAAACTAGGGTTAAATTTATAAATAAATTAATTTAAAAAAAGGTGTAATCACACATTTTTACTTAAATATATTAATATTGCATGTATATTTATTATATGAATGTTACTAATATAAGGTGATGTGTGCATGTATAAGCTATGTATACGTATTAGGGGTGTATGTATGTCACGTATGTATCTAGGGTATAAGCGTATATAAATGTTATGTTAATTATATGTATGATTATACGTACGTATACTAGAATATTATATTAATTAATGATCGTATAATATAAGTATATATTTTCGTATGTATATGTATTGCTGTTATAATTATACTATTATTGGGCTGACAAAATGAAAAAATTAAATACATTAAACCCAAATAAAAAATTACAGTCCAATTACAAATCCAATTACAAGGCCCGTTTGGCCCAAATCTGAATCCCATTTAATTACAATGTGCAGGTAACTGTGGGCCGTTGGATCAAGATCCGATCCAACGGCCATGATGCAACCAAGGTCAAAAATATCTGCCAGGCGCGTGCTCCACACGTATGGACCGTTCGAGTGCCACGCGCGCGTGTGGTCCACGCGCGGACGCTTTAATATCCCACGCGCGCGTAAGATCCACGCGTTCTGACTCCTCGACTGCGGAGCTCCACGTGGCGAAATCTCAAGCCGTCTCATCAGATCGAGGCTTCATCCAGGCCGATCGTTCTTCAAGCCATCTCGACCGTTAGATCAGATCTGATCTAACGGCCGAAAATGCATATGGCCTGCGCGAACGACCACACCGCCACCGCGCCGATATTGATCCCGCGTTCAGATTATGCCAAAGACAACAAGCAAATGTCAGATCTGGAAAAGAAGATACAAGTTGCAACAAAAGCAGAGGCAGTGATATATATGAAACGGGGCTGTTGTAACGAAAAAATTTTAGCGAGCGAGCAAAAAAGATTAGCCAAAAAAAAAAACAGAGAGAGTAGTAACAAAAAGAAAGAACAAAGATCTTGTAAAACCAAAAATTTGTAACCAGTCAAGATAATCAAAAAGGCAGTCCAGTGGTAATTTTTTGTCTCTTTTTTCTTACCTGTTTTCTTTGCATGCATATACGAAACAGAAATAAAAAAACAGAAACAAAAAAAGAGGTAGTCTTACCGGCGTTGTCTGTGGGTCTTCCTTCTCTCGGTGACAAACCTCTCGGCTTCTACAAGCCAGATCTGGTGAACTAAAGGGAAGAGAAGACCCTTTGTAGTTGTATTTTGGTCTAAAAAATATTTTTTTTTGTTCGTATTTCTTAGATCTAGAGTAAAAGAAAGGGTATCCTCTGAATCCAACCACGGATTCGTATTGAGGACGACAAGGGGAATGTTTTGGTGTATTTTGGGAGCCTACGGCGCCGGTTAGCGGCGGCGGGTGGCGAGAGAATGTGACGACGGGCGGATTCTCGGTTTTGCAAGAACATTTGAGAAAAAGATGAACACCGGTTATTTGGAAATGAAGAATGAAACGAAAATGGAGAAAATTTGGTTTTGGTCTGAAAAAAATAGCCCTTATATAAATGTTATTATTTTACTAAATGGGTAAATTACACACTTAATCCCACCGCGTTTTCAATATTTTCATTTTTGTCTTGCCGCATGGTATAATCATAGTCCCAGTCCCCCGAGTTTTCAAAAAGTCACAATTTAGTCCCTAAATTACACCGAATCGATTTCGAATGGTAAAATTACGCCTTTAACCATCCGCGTTTTTGAATTTTTCACTTTGAGTCTGCCCCTTGGTATAATTACAATCCTGGTCCTTTTAGGTTTTGTTTGTTTTGCAATTTCGTCCCTAAATTACATATTATTGTTCTTTAATTTCCACACCGATTTTCGTTTTCCTTTCATTTTGATCCTGTTTTCTTTGTAAATATTATTGTTCGTATTATAATCGTATATGTTGATATTATTTTATTTTATGTCTCCGTATATGACTCGCTTTATTTTATGTTTATATGTATATATATGTGTCAAGTATGATATTTATTTTTATCCGGTTATTCATATCAAGCATGTTATGTTTTAATTGGTTCGTACATGGCGTATGTTGTATTTTATATGTGTGTGTTTCCTTATTTTTTAGGGGGTTACATGTTAGTGTATTTACCCTTTTTGTACGACATGTGGACCCGTATGTGTTGAAATATGTTTTATTACCAGTGTGCATGTCTTTTTGAAATACTTGTTCGTATATATGTACTTATTTCTGCCTTGTTATTTTGACATATGATAGTTGTTTTTATCTATTATTTAGAACAATATGTATATACATGTTTTAGTCTAAAATATTATTCATGTTAAATTAGCATTCTGGTATGTCAATATTTATTATGTTTAAATACTTTGCCATGTTTTACGTTTTTGCCACTAAGATTGCATATCGAGATATAACTTGTTAATGCGGAGTCCTTTTATCCGAGCGTAACGGGCCAAGATCAAGCGTAGTGATAGTGGTTGGGCGTTTATTCTCGGATAACGGGACCCTTAAAATATATTCGCAATTATGACCGAAATTTAAAATAATCGTCACTCTAATCCGGAAAATCCAATATTAATAAAGCGGTAATTATTAAAGTACCAATTTTTGGGCGGTGTGGGGGTGCTAATCCTTCCCCATCCGTAACCGACTCCCGAACCCTGTCTTTTTGAATCTCTGGTTTTACGGTGTCCGACCTACCTAAGTGGCCGGTGGCGACTCCATTTTTATAAGGTTTTTGTAAACCCCACGGAATAAATATTTTATATCCCAACACCTTTCAAAAAAACATTTCAAAAATCATCGTTTTTATTTTAGCGATATATCTGAAAAAAAAGCCACATTCGCTACAATAGGGGATAAATGTGGAAAGAAATTCTTGGGGGTGAGGGGCAATTGTCCCTTCCCACCCCATGTAGCTTTTCCCTTGCGCATCGTGAATCGATTGAAACCACTTCTCTTGAATCTTGATGTTAATAGAACTCTTCAGATCAACGGAAACAACTTCCAGATCTGTTGCTTTTAGCCTCTTTCATTGTTGTTGGTGTCGGTGCGATAATCTTATTGCCGAGATAAAGCCATTGATATTTTGGATTAAAACTATCCACCCTCAAGTTTTCATGTAATTGTGTCTTGTAAAATCGAAGTTAGGCGAATAACAGGAAACCATCAAATGAAATTAATAACCAGCCCCTGAAGTCATACTAAATCAGCTTCATCTCTTTTGACAAATCCCAAACAACACTGTCGTACTTCAAAGAAACAAAAAATTGAGCGCAACACTAAATTATAAAACTTCTGTGCAATTCACATTAATTTGTTTTCGTTTATATCATCAACTATTTTATATATTAAAAAAATATCTAAAGTTAAAATTGATATATTATTTATTTAAAAACACTTTTTATAGCAATGTTAAGTATTTAAATTTTAAAATACAAATGTAAATTTTTTCAATACACTTTTTAAAAACATTGTTAAACTAACTCCAAATTTACTGACTTTAGAAGAATTTCCTCCATGGCAACCCCCTCATCGAGACAAACTTATAAGCAACAATACAAACTTCATTCGGCATAATAGAACATTTAAGAAAATAATTATTTTACTTAATTATTTTGAACGAATTAATTTACTTAATTATATATAAATATAAGAGATCGC
Source organism: Hibiscus mutabilis (assembly GCA_019671005.1). NCBI lineage: Eukaryota > Viridiplantae > Streptophyta > Magnoliopsida > Malvales > Malvaceae > Hibiscus > Hibiscus mutabilis. The sequence goes on along the minus strand of CM033713.1, from coordinate 20,041,393 downwards.
AGCTTGAAAGCCCTAGCAGCCTCTTAACCTTTCTTTTCTTTTTCAAGTGCCCGGCGGCTGCACCAGCCTTGATGCTGGTTGTTGACCGTCAGTAGTTGTTTCTTTTTTTATTTCGTTTTTCATGTTCTCATTTTTAATTTCAATAACTATGTCCTTGTAACACGTTTTTTCTCTATCTTTTGGTACGTATTCTCTGTCTTTTGGCACGCTTTTATTTTCTTATGCGATCGTTTGACCGCTTCTTTTTTCTTTATTTCTTATCAGGGTTGAATTTGACGCCATCACGACTAATCAAGATGATGCTCTTTAATTATCCTGTTGATCTCCCTGTTTTGAACCCTCAAACTGAATTCAGATATGAGCTCACAATCACCGTTCTTGTTCGCGATCGAGTTGTGATAATGACTGTGTTGTCAACGTGCCTTATTATTGTAATATGCATTTTTTTAATGTCGTTTGTTGTTGGTTTTTTACCTTTCATCATCAAGCGTCGGTGATGTTTGTATCTATTTTGTTTCGAGTCTTTGAGTTAGGGTTTTATCCTTTCTTTGTATGGTCTTGTTTATGATCTAGAGACGTTAGTTTTCGTATTTTTAAGAATATGTCCGGATCAAATTTGTTTACCTGAGTTGTAAACTCTCATTGTATTTTGGATTTTTCATGTTTTAATAAAACCAGTGTACTCACATTCAAAAAAAAAAAAGAGATTGCAGCTTGAAAATAAGATTTTTTTAATGAAAAGGGAAAAGAGCCTAGTTAATGTTTAGGCTTACAATAAAGCGGACCAATTACATCTCGTTGCAGCAATGGAGACAAAGCAATCGGGGGTTGAGCAAGCATAGTGATGGTATTCCGTAGTGGATCTGCAAGTTTGGCAAGCATAACGGCATGCTTGTTTGCTTCGCGCGGCACCCATTGAAAGTGAACCGAACATTTCTTCCTTGTCATAGTGGCATTGGCTCGGACAAGGGATAGAGAACAATGGGACGTCATAGGATCATGGATAAGTTCCAAAGCCTCCATGCTATCTGATTGGACTAGAGGCTAGTCATACCCTCGTCCCAAGCAAGCTGTAGGCCGGTTACATTTTGAAATAACTAAGTCATTCATGCAAAGTCAGCACATTTAACGTGTCCATGGAACTTCAAAAGAAAAAAGAAAGCTAGTGGTATGCATATTAAACCGTAACCGTTAACTGATACAACTGTTACATTTTACAGGTTAACTAACCGAACCGTTAAGGTTAGATGTTTCAGTTAATCGAACAGCTAAAAATGATGGTTAATGGTTAACTTATAGGTTATCCTTTATTAAATTATTTATACATATATTTTGTTCACAATATTGACTATGTTAATCTCGAGGTCCTCTTATAATATAATTTATCGGAGAGGTAATTTCATTATTCTCAAAAAAAGTAGTGAACATGTGAATAAAAAATTGTAATAGGTTATTAGTAATCGAAGTGTTAATAACAGTTAACCGTTAACGGTTAACATGATTAGTTATTTCTTAACGATTAGGTTACGATTCAATTACCGCTATAACGGTCAACCGACGTGTTTAGACTAAACTGTACGATTAACCTACGTAACACCTCTAGAAGATACATGTGGCGCATAGCGAATAAGAGAAAAATGTTTCCTTCCTCTATTCCAGTAACAATGTTATTTTAACTTTATTTTATCAATTTTTGATTTTATTTAAATATTTTATGTTTTACATTTATCTATCTATTTATCAATATTATATATTAGATGATTAACTGAATTAATATCACGAATTAATCGTACACCAACCAAATTAAAAATGAAAAATAAACCAGTTTTTTAAGTATTCAATAATATTATAAATGTTTTGTCATGCTATATTCTTATATAATTTTCAAATAAAAAAGTACTACTTCACAAAAAAATGAACGAAATTTGTACAAATTCTTCGCCACTCCATAAAAAAATTGTTTGTTGAATAAAATTCTCATAAATATATTTTTAAAACACGAAATACATTCATTCACTCACATGATTAATCTAACATAATTGGATTATTAATTAAAATTCGTAAAAAATAAATTTAATCGTAAAAATATTTCAATTAATAGTGGTCAAGGGTTAAAAATTCGACCAAAAATTAATTCCGAAAAATTAATTAGAATGGAGATAATCACATTTATCATTTCTATGGTCAAAACATATCCAAAAATATCTCATAAACAAATGGCGGTGCAAATAATACAGGAGGAGTATAAAGAAAGAGAAAAGGTTTCAAAATACTGGAATTATTCTAATTCTTTTTTTCTTTCTCATTTTAACCAATTATAGCCTCAGGAATGGGTAGTTAATTACAATTATAAACTCTCTAGAAAAATACATAATTAATTAACTCACTAATATTCATTCCACCCTCTAATCAGATACGTGGGGTGGTATTCGAATATGTCGTCTATGTATGTCTAAGCACATTTTGCATATTATGGTGGTGGTACTCCTCCTTGTGAATATATTTTCCAGTCCACTAAACGCCTTAAAAACTCCTTTACCTGTACAATTTTAATAAGAAAAAAAAATGTATGTCAGTCCAAAAATAGTATTAAAAGTTAACAAAAATGGCATCAAAATTAATAATGGAAATTACATGCTGAGATTAGAAAGCTTGCCTCAGATGGTTCTTGGAGAGAATATGAAGCATTTGTTTCTTTAGGTTCTTTGGAAACAAGAATCCCAAACCCTTGTCCTCTATCACGTAAGACCTTGAAGGCATCTTCGTCGGTTCGATCATCGCCGATGTAGATTGGTAAAACATCGTCTGAATTGGCATATCCTGAACATTTTAAATCGAACAAACTAGAATTATCATTAACAGAAATGATTTTTTTATTTTAATTAGGCTTAATATTAAAATAAGTGTCCAAATTATCATATTTTTTCTTTTAGGTGCCTAAACTTTTTTTTGCCTCTTTTAGGTGTCCAAACTATTATTTTTTGCCCTTTTAAAGTCAAATGAGGCACCTATTTTGATCAAAAATAAGAGTTTGGGAATTTAAGAGGAAAACAAAGTTTAGACACTTAAAACAAAAACGTGATAGTTTGAGTATTTATTCTAACGGAGGAAGAAACGGAAAGAAGGGAGAAATGGAGGATTTATAAGAACCTAGTGCCTCCAACAAGAATTCAAGGGCTCTCCCTTTGTCCCATTTGATGGTGGGACGAATCTCGAATACCTGCTTGAATCGAATCATAAAGTTTATTTAGTTAAATATCAAAGGGGAAAAAAAAACAAAGCAAAAATGATGCAACTTTTCTTGCCTGTTGAAGAAAAGTTTCAGTTTCCATGAAAAAATGTGAAAAGGGAAGAGAAAAGAAAATGGAAGGACATGTACCTTCCTCCCTTGAGTTAGTTTAAGCTTAGGGTAATGGTTGAGTACTGATCTAACTTGCTCAGCCAAGGCAGCCCAACTCTGCCAGGCAACCCACAGGCAAACAAAATCAGTTGACAGATTTCCAGCACAATAGAAAACAAAACAACAAGAGTGGTTTCGGTTTCGTACCTTTTCATCGACACATCGAAAGTGTACGGACACACAAAACTTGTTGTTTTCCACCTTGGCTCCCCCAATCGATCTTGTCTTCTCTACTAACGCTTTATATACCTGAAAGTGAAAACCTTTTTTGTTTTAGTTTTATTTTTATACGCATTGTTTGTTTCTTTGTTTAATTCATACGAATCACAAACCTCATCGATCATGGGTAAGAATTCACTGGCGGGTTGGAAAACAACACCATTGTTATTGTTACCCTGAGGAACCGGACAAGGAACCGAAGGGAAATGTTACAAAAGAGTAGAGCAGATGAAATAGGAAAAAGTACACTGCTGTTTTTTTTTCTTATACTTACTTTCTTGTATTTGCAACTTTTAGATGGTCCCTTGATGTCCATTCCATGGCTACCGGCATAATAAAGACCAGATAATTTTACAAAGCTGTAAACCTGTTGAAAATGAAATCCCACCGTGAGAATCAATCCAAACATATGTTTTTCAACCTGGTGGAAAAATAAAATGCACCTTGTCTCGGCACCTTCCGGTAACGATTGCTGTCGGAAAATATCTAGCAACATCTCTTACAGCCGCTCTCATCTGATTAGAGACAATGGGTTTAGTTGTAGTAGGAGTATTTTTTTTAGTAACTTGGACTCAAAAGACAGCTGATGAACAGTAATGGTTACCTCTCCGGACATGAAAGCACGATCCGGGTCTTCGACGATCGGGGAAAGCGTGCCGTCGTAGTCGAGAAACATCACTATCCTTTTCCCTTTCGAAGCTGCCATTATTTGGTCGAACATGCTCAAAGCCGAGGGATGTTGAAACTGTTGCAGGAACATAGAATCAAAAGGGTCACTCGATGCTAATCTAAAACGACAATCTAACATTAACAAGTCGAAATAGGAACCCACAATCCAGGAGCTTTTGTCGTCGGTTGAATCCATGGACCTAACACGAGTCGGTGAAGAAGCTCTCATCGAATCCACCCAGGCATTGATTTTAGCCCCTCCTTTCTCGGTTTCCAATCTCTTTTTCAACAGCATCTTAAAGTCCGTAGGCGAAAACGACTTGGCCACCGGCAGAGACGATGGAGGCAATAAGCTCCTTAAGCCACGCGATTTCACGTCAAGAACCGCCACATTTTGTTGGTTTGTCATTCTTTTTTATTTCTTGCTTATCCTCTGTACAAAAACCCAGAACCAAAGCTTTAAACACAGAAAACAAAAAAACACTTGAAAAAAGAAACAAAATTTCAATGGCAGGCCTCGAAACCTGAGCAGAGTAGTGAAGGAAACAGAGACGATGAAAATGTCAATGTAAAATATTAAGAGTACAGAAGAACAGCAAAGGGCTTAGAGTTTAGAGAAAGAAAGCTTCAAAAAAAGAAACTCAAACAAGGCACGAGAAATAAACTGGGTTTTTGAGTCAATTTATAAACATGGTTTCACGGCAGTAAGGACCGAAACAGAGTATAAATGATATTATGGGTAATTTTCACCTGTTCATTTATAGACTAACTAATAAAAATTATTTATTTTATTATTTTTTTATTATATTTTTATTAAGTAAATCTTTATTTTATAAAAATTATTTTTAAAATTAATTTATAATAAATATAAATAAAAATTTATTTAATAAAAATATGACATAAAAAAATAATAAATGGATAAGCAGAATTTATCAGATTATAAATGTCGTAGTCCAAATGATGAACTATTAATCATTGGAAATCGGATGCATTTTTTTCCAGGCCACCTAAAAAAATATTAAAATTTTAAATTTCAACTTTAAATTTGATTCAATGGAATATTTCTCGGGCCTTATTGTAAAAAAAGTTTTCTTTTTTAATTCTATAATTTTATTTTTTAAATCATAATTTTAATAGACAAACCTTAAACCTACTTTTTAAAAGTGTGACACCAAAAGGGGCATAATTAGGGGCAAAAATTTACTATTAATTATTGGTTTAACATCAAAATAAGTGTCTAAATTATATTTTTTTAAATATATATTTAAAAGTTTCTTTTGGATGAAATAGTGTTCAACGTTTTTATTTTTTGTATGTTTTAAAATCTTTTAAAAAGACTTTAAAATGGTCAAAAATAAAATGTTGAACATCTATTTTAGCAAAAAAAAAATTAGGCATCTATTTAAAATATAGTTTTGAGCACTTATTTTAATATTAATCCTTATTTATTTTAGGTTATCAACGATCAATTTGTCTAGTAGAATGATGCATTAAATTTATTAAGCAAAGTTAAGGATTTAAGTCATTGTATTGTGAATGGAGTAAATTAGGCTCGAAAGATCGTCAGCGTAATGTATCTTCGTAATACCTTATTCGAATTAATTGGATTGGATACATGTGGTGATAAAAAAAACTAAATGTTTTAGGTTGGGATTTTATATGATGAGAAAAATCATTCATTGGTTTAAAGACTAGTTAAAAAGAAAGGGAAATTATGAAGGGTCCGTACAATTTCAATTAATTTGTAAGCATTGGGAAAGACCCATTTTAGCTCATTGGTGAAGGACCACTTGGGGAGGAGTCTCACGTTGTTATTTATAAAAGTTTGATGTTTTTGAGGTTTGACACAACAATGAAGGGGTTGGAGAGCAACATGTTTTTGTTAAAGTTATTACTTTTAGGATAAGTTTTTTTTTTTAATTCTTTTGGTTTAATTTGGTTCCAACTGTTCCCTGCAATGTGTGAATTCAACAAGACCATTATTTGAATTCTAGTTTGATCACTATTAGGAGAATTTTATTTAAATATTACGAATAATTTCATTCTTAAATAAATAAAGACAATTATGATTATAAAAAAATATTGAATTGAAGGAGCATTATTTGCGGCCAAACAAATTAAAATAGCATAGTATTAATTTGGGTGCTAAGTACGCATGCGTGCATATGATTAGACCATTTGACATAAAAGTTCAGTAAAATGACAGGAAGGAAATTTCAGAGTTTGTCAAGTCAATTCTAATGAAAGGAAAATTATTATATGGTAAGAAAACACCCAAAAAAACAACTATAAAGGATAGTTTAGTGACCAAAATAAGAAAGAAGCAATAAATTGGTGACCAAAATAGAAAAAAGTAATATTAGTGACCAAAATAGAAAAAGACATAACATTTATTAGCGATTTTGTACAAAATAATAGTTTAATGACTAAAATAGGAAAATAGAAATAATTTAGTGATCAATGGCGATGTTTACCCTAAAATTTAAATCTCTCACCTATGATAATCACTATAGAAGTGAAGGCATGTTTGTTGGTAGTCCATTCCTGTGAGGAATTGAGGTTAACCTCTAAACAAATAATTATTACTAGTTTTTTTTTGTCTCCTGTTTACAATTTATTTATTTATAATGCATTTCGCTTTGAATTAAAATAAAAGACTTTTTAGATAGTATAATTTGAAATTTTTAGCATTTTATATGTCAATTTTTAGGGTTCAAGAGTTTAATCTAATCAATATTTTTTGTTTATGTTTAAATTTTTTAAAAAAAAACTTATATATAATCATCTTTAGATTATTTAAAAAAAAATTAATTTTTAAGTATAATAAATAGACTCGGATAAAATTAGCGTTAACAACATATATAAAGTTTTAATTCTAATTGATACTTGAATTTGTCTTTTGTGAGACTTGTTAAAATAATTAAAATAATTTTTATGATAAATTTTAATCATCGATTAATGATTTGTCAATAAAATATTAAATTAAAGTGAAACTAAGATCAAATATCAACAGTTTTATAAGTATCAATTTAAAAAAATATATAAAATCAAATTAAAAATTCTAAATAGTATATTGACCGTTTTATACATTATGATAGTACAACTTCATGTATTATGGGGGCACTCCACGATAACCTGAAGTTAATAATTTCAAGTACAATATAAAAATACTATGTGCTTAACAAATATAAAAGCAATGAAACTTTTTTTAGGTCTCTTTTGACGATAAAAATGTTATATTGACGGATAAAAAATACAAATAAACACTAATTGCCCTAGTCATTAAGGATGCTCGTCTTATTTTATTATTATTTTTAATGACATGGATTTTTTAAATATTATTAAATATAAAAGTTTTTAATAAAAATAAAAACAATATTTTATTATTATTATTGAATTTTAAAATATTTAAAATATGTTTTTCGATATCTTTGTTGTCACCGTTTTTTTTTGACTTTTCTTCAAAACATTTTTTGTCTTTTTGATCCATTTGTACCGAGAGACTTGATTATTTGGTAGTTCTTTTTAGTTTATATTCTTTTTAGGGTGGATTTGACAACACTATAATTAATCTAAATGTTGCTTATTTGTTATCATGTTGATCTTTCATAATTTGGATGGTCACGCTAGATTTTGATACACGCTCACAATCACTGTTTTTTGTTCGCGATTGAGTTGTGGTAACGACCATTTTGTCAACCTGTCATAAGAGTTATATGAACTTTTTAATGTTAGTGTTGATAATTTTACCCTTCAATTGGTTTATTTTTATTCTAAATTATTTTTTATATTATCTTTAATAAAAATGCCATTTTTGGAAAATAATTTTTAACCTTTTCATTGTACGATCTCAAGTGGCTAATTTTTATTTTAATGATTATAGAAAAATGTCCAAATTGAGTGTTTAGTCTATTATTGTGACCGTAAACTCTCATTATAATTTTAAATATTTCTTCCTTTTAATAAAACTACTTGTTTTTATAAAAAAAAATTAATATATTTAACAAACATTATTTATTATTTGATAAGGGGATGGGGAATGCTTGTCCAAATTAAACTCAAGACTTCATTTCAACGCAAGTTTCGTATCATTATACCATAAATTTGGTCGATTTATATTATATTTATGTTTATATAATTAATAAAATGAGATAAATACACAGAATTATCAAATGGGGGGAGAATGGAGTTAAAAATAGAGCAGAAAATGGCATTATATAATTTCCTCCACCACCGCCCCATGTATGGGTTTTGAATCAAAATTCAAAAGCAGCAGCCAGCAGGGGATTTTTGTCACATAATTCTCACATTTTTATTATTAAGTCCTTTGTCGACATTATGTTTTAGTGACTCAGCTTTTTCTTTGTATTGTTTTTTTAATTGGGTCGGCTTTGAAAACTCAATTATTCGTTACGATTTTGCTTAATAATTTACCAAACTAATTCCAGTTAATCACCATTGTTTAATGGGATCCCATTTAATCTCATATGGAAACAAAGCTTTATCATAAAAGCATAAATAAACAGTTGCTCAAATTTTATTTTCATTCCGTGGAAGTTTAAGGTGTTTCCGTGTTTGAAACCGACATTTACAACTTTTGTTTTGTCCCCATCATTAAACAAATAAATTAAAGGGTAAACTTTGACCCTAAAATTTAAATCTCACACCTTTGATAAGCACTATAAAAGTGAAGGCATGTTTGTTGGTAGTACCAAATTTATTAAATTGAGGTTAACCTCTAAACAAAAAATTAACGGATGAGTGATGAAGGGGTGATGTAACAGTTAACAAAAATTTGTAAAATTACACATTTAGTCCATATTATTTACTTATTATATCAATTTGATCCTAATTTTAATTTAATTAAATAAAAATAATCAGTAAACTCAGACGATAACAATGAGTCATTTTGTCATGTAAGAATGTTTAGTTTGGATTGAACTTACAATTTGAAGTTAGGGTCCATTTCGGTTTATGTTTAACCTATCTTTTTTTGGACGGGATAAATTTAATATATATGTTATAGTTATAGTAAATGTAGGGAAACTAAACTAAAAAATATTGAAAGGGGACTTGAGTGAAACCAAAATCAAATGTGTAAGATCACACTATAAACTATCCAAATCAAATCAAATAATGAATTAAAATACTAAATAATATTTAAATAGGTTTTATAGTATTATTATAAACAAGATTTAAAATAAAAATAAATTTATGATTTTTTTTTATTTTTAAATTAAATCAAATATTTAAAAACATATTAAATATTTAAAGTAGTTATTAAATATACAATTTAATTTAAATATGAAAATATTAAATATTTAAAATGTTTTTAAATATGAAAAATATTTAAAGTAGTTATTAAATATTTAAAGTAATTATTAGATATTCGATTTAATTTAAATATGAAAATATTAAATATTTGATTTAAAAAATATTCGATTTAAAATAAAAGAAATTAGATTTAAAATATTCCAATATTTTTTATTTTTTTATATTTAAATTAAATTAAATCAAATATTAAATATTTGATTTAATTTAAAAATCATAAACTATAAATTTATTTTCATTTTAAATCTTGTTTTGATAACTACTTTAAACCTATTTAAAATGTTTTCATTTTTAATTCATTATTTGATTTGATTTGGTAGTTTGTGTAGCATTTGTAGGGGAAGAATCTAGGTTTTTTAATTTTTTAATAATTTTTACTTCTTTATTTCCTAACATTTACTGTATTATAAGATATATATTAAATGGTGCAATTCATTTCAATAAAAGATGGGTTAATTTGTTTTTAAAGGCATGGGGTCTCTAAAATGGAGGTTTGAAGAAAATCAATAGAATTTCCAAACTCATCCTTCCTCTTTTTTTTAAAAATTGGGTCGGCAGTGAAAACATATTAAATATTAAATAAAAATAAATTAAAAATTTGAGTAAATTTATCTAATTTAATCACCATTGTTTAATCACCATCCCGTTAGCTTTTAATGTCAAAATAGGTCAATTTAATAAGTTTGCACAAACATTTGCTCAAATTATATTTACACCTTTTGTTCCGTTCAAATAGTTTGGTGGTCATTGGGGTAGTTTACCCTAAATTAAATTGAATTCAATATTTGTTTTTTAAAAGTTCGAATCAGATTTGAATTTGGATTTTTTTATATAAATTAGGTGGATTTATATTCGGTTATAATTCTAATTACGATTAGCAGTTTATGAGTACGTTCCAAGCAATGGTTGTGAGACAAACTGAAAGATGTATAAAGTTTCCTATCCATTTCCACAGAATTTTTCTCTTACATTAATACCATATGTTTTTGTAAAAAGAAAATATGATTCTAAAGAATAAATTAAGATCGAACATCGCCCACACCAGATGCATGGAACAAACCAAAAAGAGATCTAATTAACTACTTTGTCAAAGATCTTAGAACGGTCTGGAAAGTCCAAAGAGAATATAAGCTAAACCGACTTCCAGTCCCATTGAACACCTCGGTTTCCACATAATTATTCGGTCTTTACGTCCGGTATTTGATATGTTGTTCGACTAATTCGAAATTAGATAATACAAAATTTTATTACGAGATAATTTTTCTAACACAACTTAGAGATCGTAAAATACATATGTTCTTAGATATAAGTCATTTTCATTAAGCAAAACCAAACCAAATTTTCTTCATTATACATTAACCCAAGTTTTGTGCCATGCTTTTAACATTGCATGCATGAGTCACATTTGCTCACAGTATATAGAAAATGAAATACTATATGGTTTTTTTGTGATGCTTTGAATTCCCAGAATAGTCAAAAATGGATGTGAAAATGAAGGTTCTTGAGAGAGATTTCGTGGTTTCATTGTCAAGGGGAGAGTTAGGCAAAACCAAAGATTTATGGAAGAGAGAGATGAACAAAGTTTGGCCCTAGGTAGACGAAGAATGTCAAAAAAGAGAGAATTAGGCAAACCAAAGTTAGAATTTTTAATATTAAAGACAGATCGATGCCCAAGGAAAAACAAATTTGATTGATTCGGGGCCACGAATTAAAAACCGAACACACTAATTAGGAATAATTAACTTTCTGATATTAGTTTCAAAGTTTTCTTTCTGCTACTGCTAACTAACATTAACATCGTTTTCCAGTTGTGATTTCTAGATACTTAGTCATCGTGTCTCTTTGATGTTATTCGAATTAAAATAATTATATTCGTATCTGAGACTCACTTTAAATCTGATAATTTTATGGTATAAGATTCATGGGGTTATATAGTTTGGCAAGAGAATCACGATTCAAGACTGCCCTAAAAAGACTAATGGGAGAGTGTAACTTGTATTAACGTTGTAAACATTCCCAAAAATATAACAAAGATGAAAAGTTGGACCATATATTTTTGGTGTAATAAAATTTTTGGTCTTCAATTGTTTTTTTAGAAAAAAATATTTTAGTTCTTTAATTTTTCCCATCTTTTTTAGCTCTAAAATTTTAATTTTTCTGACAAATTTTAATTTTAATCTTAATTCTGATTAAAGAGGAAGAGAATAGAAAATTCTAGAGGAAGAAAGGAGGATGATCCTAGTGAGTCTAAAGTTCATAGCCTAAGAGAGTATGTGGAATAAAAATGAACATATTTACCAACCGGCCAAATGCGCTTACTTTTAAAACTTTAATTTTTTTGTCAAATTAAATCAACTAATGGAAAAATTACATGTTTGTTAAGCCGAGATTAATTGTTTTTTCATTTTAATCAAATTTCTCATTTCAATCATTTTTTCAACTTTTAGTAATTTAAACATAATATTCTATATTCATTATAAATATTTAATATTTTTAAATATTATTTTTGAATCTTTACGCAAAAGAAAAAAATAGTTGATGCCAACTACGTCAACATTGACAAAAGAACATAATAGCCAACCTCAACTTAACAAATTTGTTATTTTTTCTGACAGTTGATTTAATTTAATACAAAATTAAAAGTTTAAGTGTTTAAGGAAACAAAAAAAAAACTTAAAAAATTAAAATGACTACTTTCGAAAAATTCAAAGGAAAAAGTATAATTAAATTTATATTTTTTCTATCATTTTTAGTGTATAATATTTAACTACTCAGACTTTTCCGTCTATAAATTAAAAGATATTAAACACTTAAATATGTTGAATTTTACGTCCTCCTGTATATTGTACCTACCAACAATAATATCAATCAAGCTATAGTCAATTGACTTTTTCTATCATTTTTCCCACACATAACGCATATTAAATCGTTATGTAATCTAAATTCGACTGATATAAAATTTAACATATAGTTTATTAAAAGAAACGTTTTGATGTGATTACATGATAATATTTTTTTTTACTTTTAATCATTTAAAAACGCACAAATACCGTGCAAACAAACTGTTTAAACTCGAAATTTTTAAAGATAACAACACTCCTTTTTCTACTCTATCAATGTCGATAATCTATAGGTCAACTAATTGATTTATAGAATAGTTTTAAAGATGACATCTGATGGATCTAAAGTATGTATCCAACATAACATTTTTTTTTCTCATCGCAACTTCTTTTAAATCTAACTTTCGTTTAACTAATTGTATTTAATATAGGAAAGATTATTATAAATAGTAATTGAACTAATCTTAATAAAAGCCTAACCACACTCATTTACAATTTTTTTAATATATAATATTGCTATGACTTGCTAATGACATCCATAAAATTCATCTATAAGAGGTATATGCATCTTTGCATGCCTAAATCCTACAAAATACGTTGGAATTGAACAGAAGTGAAATGAGATTTCTTAGCGCTAGGAGACTGATTCTATAATTTAGGCCAACTAATTGCACTTATACAAATGAGATTACAAAAGCAATAATGAAAAAGTTAAAGGATGCCGAGGTCCACTAATTGACCGAGAGATCAAGAATGTTCACGTTGTTCTTATTTTGTATGGGTTCGAATTTTGGCATTTGTTTTGGGAATGTAATATCTCTACTTAATAAAAAAAGTTAAAAAAGATATTCATCTTGTTTCATCTTGTAGAATAGAAATCATCCCCTTTTGATGTCTATGTATATATGCCTAGAGATGGCAAACGGGTCATTTGGTTAAAATTTAGATTTTAATGTTAGTTATTAGGGTTTAGGGTTTAAGATGTATGATAAACCTTAAATTGTAACCATAAATTCGGTTCGTAATCGGGTCAAGACATTCGATTGATTTTTGGTTCGGTTGATATTGGGTCAATTATTTTTGGGTCGGTTAATTTCAGGTCGGGTCGATATCGGGTTAATAGGAGATCGATCGATCTTAGTCGGGTTTTCAGGCTGAGTTAGGTTTTTCCACCCTATATATTACTTTATATAGCATGTATATTAGACTTTTTGGTGAGTTGTGCGACAATTCACATCTCATCTTTATTTATTTATTTTAATATATTTTCTTTATTTCGGGTTGCCTTTGGTTCGAGTTATTTTCCTTTTGGGTAAAATCGGTTCGGTTGAAAATCAATTCAGGTCCATTCGGTTCAGTTGAAAATTGGTTCGGATCCATTTTCGGTTCAACTGAAATTCTTTTCGGTTTCAGTCCAGTTTAATTTATTTCGGGTTTTGGATCAAATTTGAGTCATCGTGTTCATGTAATTTTTAGGTAAATTTTTGGGTAAATCGGTTAAATTTAGGGTCTCAGTTAAGTTTTAAAATTCTAAAATCACCTCTAAAAAATGGGCCAGGATTAAAATTTAAAGTTTAAAGTTAGTTTTAGGGTTTAGAGGTTAGGATGTATGATAAACCCTAAATTCTAACCACCATCCATAAGTTTTAAATCCCTAAACATAAACCCGTAGACCTTATATCCTAAACTCAATCCCTTAAACATTAAAACTAAGACGCTTGTGATTTTTTTTTTTTATCGTTAGTGTATCGATTAATTACCCAAACATATAATAGACTTTTAACTTGTATACTCATTTTTGGTACTCTGTTCCTTCATTACCCTTATTCTACATATATATTATATTTTTTGAGTAAAAATTCTCTCTATTATTTTACACTTAAATAACGATTTATATATTTTTAAAAAATAAAAATAATAATAAACAAAATATTAACCTATATTTTAGAAGGAAATTAAATAACAGGTGGTATTTTGTAGGTTTCCGGTTCTCATTTTAGCAGGAGTGGTAGGGCCACCACAAGAGAATAACTTTGATAGTGGCTAGAAATTTGCCACGTATATCATATGTGGGTCTCGGAGTCGTCCGATTATATATTACCGTGTCTGGTGGGAGCCCGACTTACCTATCAGCTTTGGTATGCCAAATTGATTCCGACGGAAAACTTATTGAATTTTAGTTGGATTGATATTATTATTATTACAATGTATAAAAAATTTGAATGTATTTAATCATATATTATTTTTTAATTTATAAATAAAAAATTTAGATACTTTTAAATATTATATCCGAAATTATTTTAATTAATAATACATTAAGCGAGCCTTTTTTTTTATAATTTTAGGTTTTCTTTTTTCTTTTTACCCATTGTTTTCAAACTCCTAAAATTTCAACACTGGTGGTCCATTGTGGCAGTTGTCACTTGAAAAGTATATGTTTCAAACTACATTATTGTTCTATGTATATTATCTTATTAGTAGTTTTTTTTAAGTAATAATATTCATCAACAGTTACGATTGATATATATCGAAATAAATTACTATAAGTATATCACTTGAAAAAGTCTAATAGAATGGAAGTTTTCGTTGGAATATTATTTGTAAATATTTAAATTAATTAAAAGGAAGAATCGTAAATTTTTCTATAGGTATTAGAGAATAAACTCATATGAAATGATTAAAAAATATCTATGAATGTATGCAAAAACTGATATAATAAATAGTTTTAATTAGGTGTAAAAAAAACGACTAAACTCAATCAATTTATTGACACAAATTAAAATTGGGTAAAGTACACCAGTGGTCACTGAACTTTTAGGGTGCGTTCATTTTGGTCACTAAACTTTTAAATTTTTTATTGGGGTCACCCAACTTTTAGTTCGCTTTCATTTTGGTCCCTTTCGTTAACTTCCGTTAAAAAACGCTGACGTGACACGTTAACTTTCTTTCTTCCTTCCTTCATTTTTTTCTTTTTTTTTATTTCTTGCTCTGTTTTTTCCTCCATAACTGGTTGGGGATAAATGGAGCATGTTTTTCTTTGTATAAAACCCAGTATTATCCTGGGTTTGAGTCGCAGGAATAGTGTGCGTGTGTACAGAAAAATCCAGTATCTTACTACTGTCGTCTGCATCATTGTTCATGATACATACATACACTTCATAATTTTATCACTAATATAATGGTTGTATAGAAATAAATTAATAGAAAAATATACAATATGATTTAATGATTTCACACATCAACACTCATTAATTAGTTTTATAAAACCTTCTCCATGTCTGGAAGAGGCTGATACACCACTTTTATTCCAAATACTCTGTCAAATCATCCTTAGAACCATTTATTCCCTTCCAATTTTAAGAAGGAGATGGAGGTGTCAAGAGGTTTACAATCTTGAAATGGAGGTAGGCCCCTTTTTTCAGGTTGCAAATCAAGCACGGAGTTTATCACTTGGTTTGATAAGCAGTGTGTTGTGAGTGATAAGGGGTAACGTTAACGTATTTTAACGAAAGTTAACGGGAGGAACCAAAATAAAAGTAAATTAAAATTTCAGTGACCCTAAAGAAAATTTTAAAAGTTTGATGACTAAAATTGATGCGTCATAAAAGTTTAGTGACCACTGGTGTACTTTACCCATTAAATTTTTAAACCTTTCACGTGCAATAAGTTCGTAGTAAATTTTCATAGTCAACTTTATCATTGGAATTATATTATCATTAATTAGGTTTAATCGTGATTTTAGTACTATTATGTTAAAATTTGATACTCAACCCCCGTTATTTAACGACATAGAATTTTTTTTATTGTTGATCGGTCACATGATCAATGCACATGAAAATGCTTTTGTTATATTAATAATAAATTGTATATATATTTTAATTAAGTTTGAATAATGGAGTCGTCATTGTTGGGAGGACTTTATTTGAATATCACCTCTGATTTAAACATAATTATTCTCGGACTGTAAAATAGATTTTAACACCTATAATTATACCAAAATAAATAAATTTATAAGTCAACCAAATGGTTTGACTATTTTAAAAAGAAAATAACACATTATCATTTCAATGGTGCCAAGTTAGGTACTCGGATATGAACACTCCTACTTGGTACTCTTTAATTGCCTGATTTCACGCCGAGCGCCCATGAGTAGGTTAAGCAGAGTAGGAAGGCCTTGGGATATATAAGCAGCCGTACTGCACATCCTACCAAATAAGTCTTTTAGAAAGAGAGTAATGACCTCGTGATGATATATAGTTTAAAAAATATATATTATAAAGGAGGCGGCAGCCTAAAAAAAAGAATGATAGATATTATAAGTCGAATTTTAAGTTTCTATAGAAGCCAATCAAAATGCATCAAGGGACGTTGGGTACAGATGTATCCCTTAAAAATTTTAAATTGTCATACAATTTATGTGTTTTTTTTGTTATATTTCTTTACTAATAATTTAGTTTTGTACTTAATTCTATTTTTTTAATTTAGTACCTCTAAATTTTTATATATAACTTTATAAACGTTTACACCATTTGACATAAAATTATGCTTCCGTCTATAAAACCAATTACCCATTAACATGTGGATTGTTAATTAAATTTTTGCATATAAGTTCCTTAGCTGTTTATAAATAGTGGCATTGGCTTAGTTAAAACTGTGTTGATTTGGTCACGAAAAATTCTCTTTTGTCAATTGGTATCTACATTTGAGTTCAGCTTTATTGACTAAAAATTAATATTATATGTGAACAAAAATTCTTTGTTCCTTTTTAGTGCAGTGATAGTGTAGAAAAATAGTATATTTTGTACCTTTTACTTAGATTATTATTTAGACTTAAGCTCATATAGTTGCATATTTATTTAATTTTGCAGCTAATCTCTTCAAATTCGAAATTCAAAAGGAGTCTTCCCCTTCTATAAAAGTGGATCGCAGCTACAACATTCAACGATGAGGGATTGAATCAAAGAGAGAGACTGGTCGAATCAAGGAGGAGCTCGACTGCACTCCTATATTATTTTCTCTTTTCATTTTCGATTAAATTAATGTCTAGGTCTTTTACCATATTAATTTCTTCCAACCTAGCCATGAACTAATTAAATTGGCTTGAGTTATTGGGTATCTGATGTTTGTGAACGCATGGATTATTTTAGTTTACATTGAAACAACCGTTGGTGGAAACTAATTCTCCTTAAGGATGAGGAGAGAATTTCAGCGATTAAGAAGAGTTTACAGATCGATGATGTTCACCTAAGGTTAATGCAATGATGTATTACCGGGGTCCGTACAATCAACAGTTATTCAGGTAGGGATAACCACAGTCGTATATGGGCCCAGGCAGGAGGGGCAACCGCCCAGGCCCAGAAATTTTATAGTCAATTATATTTATAAAAATATTTTTATATTAATTGCAGGGTCTAATTTTTTTAATACTTGTTATTATGGTTCTAATTTTTTCTCAATATTTATTATTATAAGCCTAATTTTGTCTCAATATTTATTATTAAGGGCCCTAATTTTTTTCTCAATATTTGTTATTACAGACATACTCTTAAAATTCAATTTTTTTTCTTCTAATACTTATTAAGAGCCTAATTTTTTCAATACTTGTTATTAGAGGCCCGAATTTTTTCAATATTTGTTATTAGGGGCCCACTCTTAAGATTCGGTTTTCTTTTCTAATACTTGTTATTAAGGGTCCAATTTTTTCAAAACTTTTTATTAGGGGCCTATTTTATTTTTCAATATTTGTTATTATTAGCTTACTCTTAAAATTTATTTATTTTTTCAATATTTGTTATTAGATGCCTAAATTTTTTCAATGCTTATTATTATGGACTTACTATTAAAATTTAATTTTTTCAATACTTGTTATTAAGGGGAAGGATTTAAATAACGGTCCACAACAACAACAACGACCGTTTTATAGCAGCAGCGACATCATCCGAAACACGATATCCGCAACCGTTATGTCTACAGTAGCATATGTTATTAAAAAAATCTTGCAATAGCAATCGTTATGTTCGCAATTGCGATAAACGCAACGTGGCCGAAAATGCGACTGCAATTGTAATTTAAATTTTTAATTAGGGCCTTTTTTTTTTGTTAGCCCTAGGGCCACCGAAATCTCTGAAACAAGCCTGCAGATAACTATAAGGCATTGAAGATAACTCTGTCGAACATCGAAGGGCAATTAATTGCCATAACAATTCTGCTGGTAACTACATCAAAACGCTCAATAACCCAACATACTCTCTCAACTTGGTCCGTTCTTTCATTTTACCAATCCCTGTAAAGACGATTTTAATCTATACTATTACTTGCGCCGTGTATACTTGCACCACTTGTTTAGCACTTAAATCACACAATGTCTCTTTTTATGCCCAACTCTAAACAAATCAAATTCTATGCCCTAACCCTAAATTTGAAATCCTAAACCTTAAGCACTAAACCCTAAAAATACATCGTGCCTTAAATTTCCTAAACTCTAACCTTAAACTTTAACCCTAAACCTACATTTTTAGTATGAAGCATAAATAAAAACACCAAAAAAGGCATAGGATTTCTATTTATCAAAAGTGCTAAAAAATATTCTTTTTTCTCGAGTAAAATCTCCCACGAGCCAAATTGGTGAGATGGGCGGTGGGTCTTCAAAGGAGGGCCATAGGTAAACAGCCTCTATTCTAACACCCCTTCTAAGCATAGTAAATATTATATTCCCCAAACGAATCAAAAGCATGTTTTCCATGAATGAAATCTTTGGCCGGTTTGCATAATCCAATATTATCAATATAGACCGGAATCGATATTGTGATATTCTGAGTTGCAAGTGGGAGGAAAATCTCAGAGTTTCCAAGAAACTTCTTTGCATACTCCGTGGTGAAGTGGATTAGATTTTGTTAGCTTTGTATGAATATGAAAAGTGGAGGGAAAAATTCTGAGAAATCTACATGCGCATCAAAAGACACGGAGAATAGGAGAAAGAGAACCTTATCACCCTCTTTTTAATATCTTTAAAAATTGTGGGTTTTAATGTTTTTGAAGAAAAAAAGACAGTGCTCATAATCATGATCTTGTAAGAATCAGAGGAGGTAGAATGAGAGGTTACAGGGTTTTACTTGAAGCCGATAGCCATATAAAATAAGGTAAACTACTTGAATAGTCACTAAATTAGAGGATGATTTTATCTTAATCACGGAACTATGAATTTTGTAAAAAAATAGTTAAACAAATTTGTATAATTACACCTTCAATCAAACGATGACATGTTTGCTGTAACACCCCCTTCCAGGTCTGGTATGAAACCGAGTCGGAAATGCTATCGGAGAACATAACAATAGTCGGTACAGAAATTTCGGTGATTTAGCAATGTTCAATGTCTCAATATAATGATTTAACGATATAGAATCAATACGATGGTGTCAATGAACCAATATATGCAATCATAATTGGTTTAGAGGACCATTATATAAAATTTACAAGTTTAGGGACTAATTTGTAAATTCTATAATTCTCAGTCCTTATCTGAAATTAATCTTATCAACATGTAATTCGATGTCCATGTAGCTTCTCTGTCAATTTGCATACCAATCAAATGTTATTAACTTAGTTAATTTAAGCCATGTAACATTCAGTGACCATAGTGTGATATTTCAGAACTTATTTCATAGCTTTTAACTAACTTACCTGTATCAGTATCGATACTCGAGAGGCCGTACCAATATGCCTTGCCTGAATCAAATATCACCAAATTCCAGTGACCATGTGTACTGATATGCATAGACCAGTATCGATACACCTTTAATATTATCAATAATGTTTCTTTCGAACATAAAATGGGTATCGGTACTAGCTTAGCCGTACTATTACTGGTGCCGTAATTCCCAAATTGAGGTAAATTGGGTATCGGTACCCACATGTCCGTATCGATACCCTGCTACAGTAAATTTCTAGTGTCAAAAATTCGTATCGATACGCCTTGTTGACCTGGTCCAAAAATGCATACTCTTATCGATGCTCCTTCACCTGTATCGGTACGACAAGGTTTGTAATGACAAATTATGTCTGGTTTTTATCAATTTTAGCCTATCAAATCATGCCCAAATTTCATGAAACTTTACCAGCAACCTTGTTTAGTCCCAATCTATTAACATGTAAAATTTCAAGGCTAATTGAATCCGTTTACCATGTTTTCACCTTTTAGAGCCAAATAAGCATGTTTTACCAAATTTCAATATACTCATAGGCCCATTTTACCTAAACTTAAGCACACACATAACTATCATTTATACATATCAAAATTGGCCATTTAAGCATGTTTAGACCCTATGCCACCATTCTAGGAGTTCATAGTTCATAGTCAAAAGGAACATTACATAGCCTTGTGGTGTGCCTTGCAAAACTTGATTCTTTCCCGATCCTCGAAGCTTATATCCTTTAACCTGAAATGCACGGAAATGAGATGAATTAGGCTTATTTAGCCTAGTGAGGTAGTCAACAACATGCTACGAACAATACAATGAATGCCAATAATATCAGTGATAGTATTTCAATGTACACAACATCTCAAATCATGATTAACAATGATTTCAACAACTTTAAACCCTGGATCGATATGAGATAATAGATACGCGAATTCTAAACCAACATCGCCAAATCAATGAGTGGTCAAATCCCGTCAACATCGCCAAATAGAGCCTTAGCTCAAGGACCGTAGTCCACTTTGTACCAATGAGCTCATGAACTCTATGACATACCACTTGTATCCCATTTTCATTCGAATCCAAGGTCTGGTGATTAGGTCAATGACAATAACAATATCAATGTTTCAGTGATTCAATAACAATGTTCAATGATCCATATGGCCTTGTCCAATGATTCAATATAATCATGTATCGATGTTTCGACAATGTCAATGGCAATATCAATGATTCGATGAACAATAATTCAATGCAATGAACTTACCGGTGCTTACCGATAATACCTCCTAAGAGGACTCGATGTAGTGGAACCTTGTAACTTGTTAGCTATGTAATAAACAATAAGAATGAAATCGGAAAGGCACCTAGCCAATCCTGTGACTCCGACTACACTCACCGATATTCTCAAGACCTTCAAGGCTCTCGGACAACTATCCCTTTGTTCCTTTGTTTGGCGAATTTCGGTGGATTGACCATTTTCTCGCTAAAAACGTTTTGAGCTATCAAAACAATATAGAACAAGGGTTGCAATGATTCAACAATTTCGATAAATATATCTATGGCAATATTTCACTATGGAATTAATAAAGGATTTTAACTTAAAATCCTTGAAGTTAATTCTAGGGTTCAATAACTTGATTTCATGATTTCTCCATCAATTTCTTATGGAAATCAATAGAACAACGGTGGGCTTACCTTGTTAGATTGTTAAGAATCTATTAGAATCAATAAACTGAAAAAATTCAAAGCTTGAAATATCCTCCAATGAAGGTGCTTGCTTGCTATAAAGAGGAAGAATATGATGGAGATGCTAGGTTGAAGAAAAACTAAATGGTAAACTTTCTTACCTTTCTTTTTCTTAATTTACAAAAGCTAAGGCTTTCCTTCCAATGAAGGAAGCTAAAATTAGCATCCCACGTGAGGATGACTAATCCAAAAAGAGAGATAATTATGAACTTAGTCTCTCAATTTCTTAACTATTACACTTTGACACCTTTAAAATCAATTTTCCCAATTTGGTCACTAAACAAGTTTCAATGTATTCAATAAAGTCCTTAATCAATAACTATGCTTACTTAGGGTTCAATACTTTAACAATTGACCACTTGGTCAAAGATCAACGCAATGGTTTGACTTCCTGATGTTGGATTTCCGATCACTGAAATCCATTTTTAGCTAGACCGGTTTTTAGGGTGTTACATTTGCACCGCATAATTTGATGAAAACTTAATGAAACAAGAAACGGGGGAAAATGAGAGGTAGGTATCAAATATAGAAGAAACTAAAAACTGTAGAATATTTGTTGAAACTGAAAAAAAATTCTAAACTAATGGGAGAAAAGGAAAAGTCAACTTATTTTATTAATTAACTCTGTACATATATATAGCCTTTATTTACAATGCTAACTTGACTAACTTACCCTGGTTAAACTAACTCAATTAATAACTAATTCTTGACTATCTCGACTAATATATTCTGTTAGCCTCCCTCAAGTTGGAGCATACAAATTTTAGATACCCAACTTGAAAATAAAATTCTGAAAAGATATTGTCGGAAGAGCCTTGAAGAAACAATCTGCAAGTTGATTTTGGGAAGACACAAGCATCAAGATAACAACTCCTTGTTGAAGCTTTCCTCTGATCAAGTGGCAATTGATCTCTATGTGTTTAGTTCTTTCATGATGAACTGGATTTTTTGCAAGTTTGATAGTAGAGAGATTATCACAATAGAGATTGGCAAGAATAAAAGGAAGATGCAGATCTTTAAGAAGAAATTGTAGCCATTGTATTTCACAAATAACAACAGCCATGGGTCTGTATTCTGCTTTACTAGAGGAACGAGAAATAGTCTGTTGCTTTTTAATTTTCCATGAGTTTAATGATGTACCTAAAAAAATACAGAAACTTGCAAGTGACTTTCTAGATGACATGAAGCCCAGCCAGAGTCACTGAAGGCTCTGAGTCTTAAGTCATTGTGAGCAGAAAAAATAAACTTTGACATGGTGTACTTTTTAAATATTGAAGTACCTTGTGTGCAGCTTTTAAATGAATATCAGTAGGTTCTGCAAGAAATTGAGATAACTGTTGCACATCATAAGGTATGTCTGGGCTAGTATTTATAAGATATAATAATTTGCATACAAGTTTCCTATAATCTGTAATATCAGAAAGAGGTTGTCCTTCTGTTTTTGATAATTTTTGTCCAAAAACTATGGGTGTGGAGACAGGCTTGGATCCTAAAAATTCAGTGTCTTTCAATAAATTTAAAGTATATTTTTTTGACATAAATTTATGCCAGTTTTAGAACGAGAAACTTCAAGACCTAAGAAAAATTTCAATTGTCCAAGATCTTTAATTCTAAACATATCATGCAAATAACTCTTAATAATATTGATTTCCTCTAAATCAGCACTAGCCAGAATGATATCATCTACATATATTGCTAAAACAATAAATTTTTCTCCTGTACCTTTAATAAACAATGAAGAATCAGAAATAGTTTGCTGGAAATTTTGAGAAAGTAATGAAGCAGTTAATTTTTCATTCTACTTTCTGTTTGCTTGTTTTAAACCGTAAAAACTCTTATTTAACTTGCAAACAAGATTAGGTTGTTTACTACAAAAACCAAGAGGTAATTCCATGTAGACTTCTTCTTGAAGTTCTCCATGTAAAAAAGTATTATAATATCTAACTGATACAAATTCCAATTCTTTGCTGTAGCAATTGTAAGAAGAATTCTAATAGTAGTCATTTTAGCAACATGACTAAAAGTGTTAAAAAAATATTCCTGAATGTTGAGTATAACCTTTAGCAACTAACCTAGCTTTGTACCTTTCTAAAGTTCCATCAGCCTTAAGTTTTGTTTTATAAACCCACTTGCAACTTATAGTTTGTTTCCCTTTAGGAAGCTTAACTAAACTCCAAGTGTTATTAGCTACTAAAGCTTCTATTTCAGCTTGCATTGCTTTCTTCCAGTAGTCATGTAAAACCGCTTGATTGTAAGTTTTTAGTTCAGAAAGAATAGAACTATTACAAACATATGACTGATGCCGAGAAAAAATATCGTATCTTTGTGGCATAATACCTGAGCAATGTCGTGAGTAGTTATTTTAGCTTTAGGCATAATGGCTGCAAAATTATTGTATCTTTGTGGAAGCTTGATAGTTCTGGATGGTCTACTGGATCTCTGAACTGGTAATTGATCAACAGATAGCTGATGTATCTCAGAATTTGAAGACTGCACTATTTCAGAAGTTGTGTTCTCGAAGTTTTTAGTAGGTAAAACAATTAGAGGATCAACAATGAGGATTTTATTAGAGTCAACTATCCTATTAATTCCATCAGAATCTTCAAGTAAAGTCTCATTGTGATAGACAGGTAAAATTATGTCAAGAGAAGATGAACAACTATGGCTTCCTTTGAAAGAGAACCTATTTTCTGTGAATATAACATCTTTTGAAACAAAAATGTTTTTACTTTAATCATATAATCTATATCCTTTAATGTTCTTAGGATAACCAAGAAACACACATTTAACAGCTCTGTGATGCATCTTAGTTCTTGGTTTAGGTAAAACAGATGCATAAGCAAGACATCCAAAAACTTTTAAATTATCTAAAACTGACCTTTTTTGAAATATGACCTCATAAGGTGTCAAGCTTTTCTAAAACTGGAGTAGGAGTAATATTTATGAGAAAAGCAGAATGCAATATACAATTAATCTAGAAAGTAAGCAAAAGATTGGCTTGAATTCTTATAGCCCTTGCCACAACTAAAATATGTTGATGTTTCCTCTTTACAGTACTATTATTTTGCGGTGTATATGTACAAGAATTCTGATGTACAATACTTTTAGAATTAAATAAATCAACTAAATCAAATTCTTTAGCATTGTCAATTTTAATGCATTTAATTTTAACAGTAAACCGAGTCTCAATGAGCTGACAGAAATTAATAATTATATTTTTTTACTTCCAATTTATCTTTCATAGGGAAAATTCATAAAAATCTGCTCTTATCATCTACCACAGTTAAGAAATAAGCATGACCATATATACTTTTAACAGGAAAGGGTCCCCAAACATCCATATAGATCAAAACAAGAATTAGAAACAGATTGACTAATAGAAAAAAATCAATCTTTTTTTTTGTTATACGACAAGTTTTATAATCAAGGTTTGAAACAGTAGGTATACTATCATGCAAATGGGAAAAATCTCATCCTTTGATTGCCAGGATGTCCTAGCCTATTGTGCCAGATATTAACACCAACAGTATTATAAGAAAAAGAATATACACTAGAAAAATTTTGGTTCTCATCTATTTGCAGCTCATACAAGCCATTACTTGCACCAATCATCTTCTAATCTTTCAAATCTTGTATAAAACAAAAGTTCAAAGAAAAAAATTAACAAGTATCATCTTTTGTTAGTTGAGAAGTTGAAATAAGATTGAAAGTGAATTCAGGTATAAAAAACATCTTTTAAAGTCAAAGTAGATGAAATTTCAACTGTTCTTATATGTGTAACCTTAAATAGTTGATGGTTAGGTAACTTAACAAATTTATCATTAATAGGATAGTAATCTTTAAAGAAACAAAATGAATTTATAATGTGATCAGTAGCTCCTGAATCTATAATCCATTTTATTTTATAACACCCATTACAAAAATTTAAAAATATATATGTATCAACAGTTGAAATAGGTTCAAATACTGAAGAAATGGCATTGATTTGTGCCAGAGAAGTTGATTTCTGTGATGTTTCCCTTTCTTTTATCAAGAACATCAAATTATTATACTACTCTTTTGTAAAATTAGAGGAATTATTGTCTTTTTGTACCAGATCGATAGAGATCATCACAGCTTGATCATCACTTGAAAAACTAGAAACCTGATTAGCTTTACTATTCGGTTTCGATTAAAAACATTATACCCCGGAGGAAATTCATGTTTCCTATAACATTTTCTATAGAATGTCCATAAATCCTACAGTAAGTGCAGGTAGGCTTCTTATAGAACTACCAGAGTATTTTCTTGATGTATTTCCATTCCCTAAATTTTCTAACTTAGTATCTTGCTTGTTCCAATTTCCCCTATTATTAGGTACATATCTTTGAACAAATAAGATGTTTGATTCATTCACAGAAGCAGGCATATTAAGGGTTCTTTCATGTTGAACAACAATAGCAAAAATCTCATTAATAGAGGGCATGAGTTTCATCATTAAAATCTGAGATTTCTGAACAGAGAAACCATCGTTTAACCTTTTCAAGAATTTTAAAATGAAATCTTGCTTTCTATATGTTGAGATGTTTATTTTGATATAACAAAGTGAAAAATGTTTTTGGACTAAATTCAAATATTGCAAAAATATTTCAAAGTTCATAAAACTTGAAAAATATGTTTAAAATGTTTTGACTTTGTTCCTATATCGAATATATCTTTTAAAGTCAATTTTAGCACTTTTTACAAGTTTTTAATGCAAGTTTCGAAACACTTGATAAGTGGTTTCGAAACTAGTGAGGCAGTAAGGCATGGAAACCAAACCTAGGAAACAGGTTTCGAAACCTTTTTTATGATTTCGAAACCTAGAAGGTTTTGAAACCCCCTGCCTGGTTTCTATACTAGACCCCTATAACAGCTAGCAACGCCTTGTTTTTCATTTGAAAACCCCTAATGGTTTTGAAACCCCTACAATGGTTTTGAAACCTCTGTGTAGGTGAGCATTTAATGCTCAGTTTTAATGGCTTCCAATGGCTCTAAACCAACCACAACGGCTAGTAACGGTGACAAGCTCATTAGAGGGTTTAAAAGAAGTCTTCAAGCATCCATAGAAGATAGAGAAATAAATACCAACATTCTTTGTATAGAGAAATTATATTTGTGCCAAAATTGGCATATTCTTTCTAGAAAACATTGTGAGCCAAATTGTTAACATTGCTCA
Source organism: Hibiscus mutabilis (assembly GCA_019671005.1). Taxonomy (NCBI): domain Eukaryota; kingdom Viridiplantae; phylum Streptophyta; class Magnoliopsida; order Malvales; family Malvaceae; genus Hibiscus; species Hibiscus mutabilis. The sequence goes on along the minus strand of CM033713.1, from coordinate 20,014,297 downwards.
AGTGTTTTAGGTTTTGGGTGAGTGTTTTAGTGTGCAAACTATTCACCCTTGTGAGGTTTTCTTAAGTTTGCTTATTTGTATTTCCTCTTGGAAAAGAGTTGTTCAAAGCTTAAATCTTTGAAAAAGAAAAAAATTCAATAGTGAATTTGGGAAAATCAATAGTGAATTTGGGAAAATCCTTAGTGAGGAGTTAAGGTAGTAGACGTAGACTTTGGTTAGAAAGTCGAACCACTATAAATCCTTGTGTCCAATTTTTAATTTTTATTTGCTTCCACCACTTCCATCACAAAGCCAATTCACCCCCTCTTGGACACTCGGTTAACGACGTACGAGCCCAACACTATACTTCTTGGCAGAACATTCACAAGAATTTTATGGCTTCAAATTGTAAATCTCATCCCATATTAACTTTAATTGTGTATGATAGGCAATTACAGTGAGAGTACCTTGTTGTAATGAGAAGAAAGCTTGCTGAGAGTATGAAATTCGTATGAGATCTCCTTGAGAAAATCTATCAAAGAGGTCTACCCAAAGATCGTATGCGTAATCAATTCACATCACACTTTGCCCAATTTTAGAATTTAGCGTTCTTTGCAACCAAGAAAGTACCAAATTATTGCACTTCAACCATGCCTGATATTTTGGATCTTCTTCCTTTAGTACTTTAATCAACCTATCCATAAAACTAAACTTGTTCTTCGAGATCAATGACATCTTCATCGATCTTGCCCAACTATGATAATTGCTTCCCGTTAACAACGCAGAAGTGAGAATCAAAGAAGGATTCTCATTTGGGTGAATATAATATTCACTACTAATATCATCGTTCTTGAAGGCTTGATTTGATTATGAAGAATGAGAAGCATTAGAATGCTCTGATACCATATTGAATATACAAAAAACTAAGAATTGTAGAATATTTGTTGAAACTGATAAACTTTTTTAAATTGATGAGAGAAAAGGGAAAATCAACTTATTATAGTAATTAACTCTCTCTCTATATATATATAGCTTTTATTTACAATGCTAACTTGACTAACTTACCATGGTTAAACTAACTCAATTAATACTTAATTCTTGACTATCTTAACTAATATATTATGTTAGTAGGTTTTGAAGCTTAATCAAATAGGAAAAAAGGATTGCACGAAACCACTAAACTAAGACCTTTAATTAGTCTATTGTTAATATATCATATATATATATTAAATTACATCATATGAAATTTGAACTTACTTTGGTCATGATTTTAGAGGTGATTCTTCTATCTTTTTTGACATCTTGATTTTTGTTTTTTTTCTTACAGAGATCCATATTCAAAGAAAAAGAATATAATTTTCAACTACAGCTTTTAATGCATTTCTCCCGAAACTTTAAAGAAAGATTAGATTGGATTTTAATAGCTATAGGAACCTCCAAGAGATGTTTATGTTTCCTTTCAATAGTGTCATTTTGTTGCTGTGTATGCACACAAGTTCTTTAATTAAAAAAATTCAACATTGTTATTTTATTAAGGCAAAAATGCTTTGAGATATAAGAGGTTATCAATTTTGAGTTTCAATAAGTATACTCAGGTTATTTAGTCAACTATAGGGAGGAAGAACTTATGTCAACTATACGAATCGTCGACACTCCAATGAATTCTCGGTTAATCGAGCTAGAGCATCAACAACTCTGTTCCTATTCCGACCAACATGTTATGGTATTTTTATTTTAATAAATAATATATCTAATAATATTTTAATAATAATATGACCATTATTTTATGTCGGTTTTCTAGGTTGCCTTTCCAATAGGTTCAGTAAAACATTTATTGATTGGCCCTCAGAAAATCCAATATTGAAGTTTAAGCTCATTTACAACTTCCAAGTTGCATCAAGGTGTGCTATTCCAAGCAAACAAGGTCCTAGGATGCTTTTATTTGAGTAATTCATTCAGATTATGTATATTCTGAGAAGAGCCACTGTAGAAAATGGAAGAAGACAAAAAACGACAGTTTTTAAACATGTTCAAAATGATTAGAATAGTAATAAATCCATGTCATTAGCTATGTTTATCTAGACTGATAAGTCAAAAATGATACAGACACCAGTTGAAGAGATTTTTGCATAAACAGCCACGTTTTGTTATCCCATGGGAGCTAAGAGACAAACATCACCATATAACAAGGGAATCTCGACAGTGGTCCCTTAAATCTGGACTAATATTGGCTAATCTGACAGCACTCAGACATGTGTACATGAAAAAAAAAAACAGTTGTAGGATTTCATGCATTAAAATAGTGACCTTGTTGGATCTATAAAGTACTTCCATTGTCTCAACTTTACTGCCCGGAGAAATCACAAAGATGACGGTCAAAAACTCCTCCCTCCTGGCCCTCATTTACATTAGCTCTCTGTTGCTTATCTTAGCAGAATCAACTCGGCCTCCATTTGCCAGTGACTCATCTCACTCACAAACCAAATCTTACCCATTCTGCAACACTACACTCTCCATCAACCAAAGAGTCCAAGATATAATCTCCAGGCTCACACTAGATGAGAAGATATCCCAGCTCGTTATCGATGCTCCAGCCATTCCAAGACTCGGCATCCCCGACTACGAATGGTGGTCCGAAGCCTTACATGGTATTGCCTATTTCTCCGATTATAACACAGGCATGCGTTTCAAAACAATTCATGCCGCCACCAGTTTTCCTCAGGTCATTCTCACCGCTGCTTCTTTCGATGTTCATCTTTGGTACCGCATTGGTCAGGCAAGTATTTAACTCAAAACACAAGACCCTTTTGCTTTTTTCTACTTATTAATCTTTAGTTCATGCGGATATGGTTGCTTGCAGGCAGTTGGAAAGGAGGCCAGAGCAATATACAATGCCGGAGAAGCAACAGGGATGACATTTTGGGCACCGAATATTAATATATTCAGGGACCCGAGGTGGGGAAGAGGGCAAGAGACACCGGGTGAGGATCCTGTTGTTACAGGGAAATATGCAGTCTCATTTATGAGAGGGATACAAGGGGACAGTTTTGAAGGAGGAAACTTGGCGAACACCTTCAAGCTTCAGCTTGTTGTAAGCATTTCACAGCTTATGATTTGGATAACTGGAAAGGAGTCAACCGATTTGTCTTCGATGCAAAAGTAAAAACTTAAACATCAAAGCTTAATATTTATCTATTTTCTTAGGTTTGATTGATTGGAAGATCCCATTTATAATGATTAATGTTATGCTACTCTCCTTGTTCTGGATTTCAGGTTAGTCTACAGGATTTAGCAGATACATATAATCCTCCTTTTCGAAGTTGCATACAGGAAGGCAAAGCCAGTGGGATAATGTGTGCTTACAATCGTGTTAATGGAGTCCCCAACTGTGCAGATTACAATCTCTTGTCCAAAACAGCAAGAGGAAAATAGGGTTTCAACGGGTAATAAAGAAAAACTATTGTCCTATCAATGTTAATAATACGAAAAGGACTTGTTGATTCAGAAAGATGACGGTATGTGTTTTTCTTGCTTAAATTATAATCAGGTATATAACATCAGACTGTGATGCTGTCTCCATCATTCATGAGAAACAAGGATATGCTAAGTCACCAGAGGATGCTGTAGCTGATGTTCTTAAAGCTGGTATGAGAGTAGCTTCGTTTCCATTAACTCTGTATTTTGAACACACGTGCTGATTTTTGGTAATCAAAAGTTCTAACAATGGTTCGGGTTGATGTATATGCTAGTGGCATCATTTGAACGTTTTCGATCCATGAATTTACAGGAATGGATTCAACTGTGGTACCTATTTGAAGAACTACACCAAATCCGCTGTAAAAAAGAGAAAATTGCCTGTATCTGAAATCGATAGAGCCTTTCATATCCTTTTCTCTGTTAGAATGAGGTTGGGGCTTTTCAATGGCAATCCAGTTAAACAGCCTTTTGGTAAAATTGGTCGAGATCAAATATGTTCCGAAGAGCATCAGAATCTTGCCCTTGAGGCTGCTTGCAACGGCATTGTTCTTCTAAAGAACACCAACAAACTGCTCCCGTTTTCGAAAGCGAAAACCACTTCGCTTGCAGTAATAGGCCCTAATGGAAATGCTTCAGAAACACTACTTGGAAACTATAAAGGACCTCCTTGCAAAATTGTTACACCTCTGCAAGGGTTGCAAAACTATGTTAAATATATCAGGTATCACCCAGGTTGTAATGCAGTTAACTGCTCTTATTCTTGGACTGATCAAGCAGTGAAAGTAGCAAAAGGAGCAGAACATGTGGTGCTGGGATTGGATCAAACCCAAGAGAGGGAAGAATTCGATCGTGTGGACTTGGTTCTTTTGCCGAAGCAGCAGAACTTTATCACGAGTGTCGCAAGAGCTTCTAAGAATCCGGTTGTTTTGGTGCTTCTTTCTGGAGATCCAATAGACATTACCTTTGCCAAACATGATAAACACATTGGAAGTATTCTATGGGCTGGTTATCCCTGTGAAGCCGGAGGTCGTGCATTAGCAGAAATCATATTCGGTGACCATAATCCAGGTAAACTATCATTCATATAGCTTGTATGCTAACAGAAGTCAGAAGACATTCTTATACTGATGACAAATTTATATGCAGGAGGAAGGTTACCAGTTACTTGGTATCCGCAGAGTTACATTAAAGTACCGATGACAGACATGAGAATGCGTCCCGAACCATCTTCGGGCTATCCTGGATGCACTTACAGATTCTACAAAGGACCAGAAGTTTTTGAATTCAGCTATGGTCTCAGCTACTCAAACTATTCTTATGAATTTCTAGCACAAAACAAGTTCTACTCAAACAATCAGTTGAAGTCTCCAAAGGTTGAGCTTGAAAACTCAGATGCTCTCAAATACATACCAGTTTCAGAGTTAGGAACAGAAGTTTGTGATAAGAGAATCCCAATCACAGTTAGAGCTCAAAACCAAGGGGATTTGGCAGGTAAGCATCCACTTTTGCTATTTGTCAGGCGAGAAAAGGCCGGTAATGGGAGACCGGTGAAACATCTGGTTGGATTCCAGAGTGTTAGTCTGAATGCTGGGGAAAGGGCTGAAGTTGAATTTGAGTTGAGCCCTTGTGAGCATCTTAGCACAGCCAATGAAGAGGGTTTGATGGTCATTGAAGAAGGATCTCATTTCTTAAGCATCGGAGAGACAGAATCGGAGATCACAGTCGTCCTATGATACAAAGGACTAGCTCTTCAAAACAGTGGAAATTTTACAGAATGAACCTTTGTTGTCTATCTATAATCCTGCCATCCAATAAAAAAACTGTCTTGCCTCCTCTGAAAATCATTTTCTCTTGCAAATTATGAGCAATAATTTTGTTTTCCCTACAATGATGTTTCTACGTCTTCAAAAATAAGAGCTTATTAGCAAAAGAGGCATGGGTGTCGAGTTAGTATGGCAATATATCCTTGACTTGGTAGCTCTTCAGGCATTGCTCATATCACCGTTCGGTCCGCCTTTACTCGGTCCCGAACAGGCTTGTCAAGGCAGAATCGTAATACAATAAGAGACAACCTTGACATTCTCCCACACTTCCTATTATCGATATCCTCATCGATACTGACATTCGTTCTTCATCACCTGATGAGTCGATATGGACATCGAAGGCAGTTCCTCTTTTATCTGTGCTTGACTTAATACGCTTCTCTAGTCCCATCATCTGAACATTCAAGCAAATAACTCAAGCCTCGATCCTGGGTTCTTTTGATTCCTTATGACCACGTTGCACCTGCGTGACCATCTACATCGACCATGAACTCATTATGACCCAGTTTTGCTCCTTCAATGTCAAGTGCTAGATTCATGCTCCCACACTTTTACTCTGATTGTGGCTCGAGCGAAACACTTGTAGCGAATCACTGACTCAACTAACGCGTGCCTTGTAGTGTCTTTGAGTCTGACGATCTAGCCATCGACCTACAAACAAAAATAGCATACCTGCCCATATGCAAGAGCACTATGACTATCCACACAATGGCTTGCTCTTCGGCATCAAGCCCATTCGCCAACTGTGTCCCACCGTATAGTGAGATCTTCAAGCAATGAATGTGTCACCATCTGGCCAATATCCAAGCGGGCAGGTACAGGTTCACCTTGCACTTAATTGCTTAATGATGTAAAATGATCTCTGGTTACCAACACGATACAAGCGTGTACTTGTGTCTTTGTCTTTCTTTATATGGCTTGTACTATAAGACATACAAGCACATACATTAGTGATAACCTATTCACACAAGTCTCGAACGATACCTGGTTGGTAAATATTGCCTTACGCATTCACCATTTGCCAAGTGAATGTACATCTATTCCCACTCGAACAACCTTGCTCTCATGAACTCATGCATCTTGGCTTTCCAGCGGCTAATAACACTTTTCCCACAAGCCAACCGCCTTTAAGGTTATCCAACGTAACGTACAACTTGTCTAGCTTCTCTCTGCATCATCTTGTCTACGTCCTCGTCGACTGAACAAAAAGAATTCCTTCGCTAGTTAGAGGTACCATTGTAACATGCAAAGACTAACTTTCCATTGACCAAGTGATGCACTATTGTGCCACAAGCCCAACAACATTATTCTTTTCAACACAACAAGCGCCTCTGCGCTGAGCATAAATGAGCCCCATAGAGGGTTACTTTCCACGTGACATCATGCTAGGATAATCATTTTTGGTTAACGACAGGCACCTCAAAGGCAATCTTTGTTTGCAATATGATTTCCAGGCATGCATCAACGATTCACAAGTAGTCGGCTTCTCCATACTGAGGTAACCATAGTGATTAACGACAGACACCTCTTGTGTACTGATTTCACTATGACTACCCAGCTAAGACTTCAAGACATATTGAGTGCCTCTGCACCAAAACAACCATAGTGCGTAACGTCAGTCACCTTTGTGAACAGATGACACTATGTTTGAACTCGTTTGCACCTCTGTGCAATAAATGATAAGTGCCTCCGCACTAAAACAACCATAGTGGTTAGCGTCAGTCACCTCCGTGTACTAATCCCACCAGGTCCAACTCGTTAGCACCTCTGTGCAATAAGAAATAAGTGCCTCTAGCACTGAAACAACCATAGTGGTTAGCGTCAGTCACCTCCGTGTACTGATCCCACCAGGTCTAACTCGTTAGCACCTCTGTGCAACAAGAAATAAATGCCTCTTGCACTGAAACAACCATAGTGGTTAACGTCAGTCACCTCCGTGTACTGATCCCACCAGGTCCAACTCATTAGCACCTTTGTGCAACAAGAAATAAGTTCCTCTTGCACTGAAACAACCATAGTGGTTAACGTCAGTCACCTCCGTGTACTGATCCCACCAGGTCCAACTCATTAGTACCTCTGTGCAACAAGAAATAAGTGCCTATTGCACTGAAACAACCATGGTGGTTAGCATCAGTCACCTCCGTATACTGATCCCACCAGGTCCAACTCGTTAGCACCTCTGTGCAATATAAAGATCGAGCACCGCGTATGCTTCGATCGCTATAGTGGTTACCGACAGGCACCTCTGTGCGCTGGCTCCACTATAAAACTCACATGCACCTCTGTGCCACAAATTCACAACTGAGCACCATTGTGCTAAAGGAATGAGCACCACTGCGCGGAGATAATAAGCAAGCACATCTATGCCCGAAACAATAGTCAGGCACCTCCGTGCACTAACCAACCCTCAACTTGTTTAACATTATTGACTCGCCCAACCCACTCCTATTACGAGGGCGCTTGGTGCGGGGTCCAACCATCTAACGTCGTACAAAGTTTAAATTCACATCAACCCCGCTCGAAAGCCTTGCTTTGATACCAACTGTCACATCCATGCCGTCTAGGCCCGGTTTGGCACGCCGTGCGGCACTTGAAAAGGGACTCAACCCAGACAAGTCAGCCTTCAACAAGCCCTTTATCCAAGGACTTAACTCGGAAGCATCGTCTCGTGATCCATCAGGAAACATGCACGTCGAATATCGTATCCCTCAGGGCCTAGCGAATGCTAGCTGTCAACCCCTGACTCTCGTGACAAGCGCGATATGGGGCCATGTGGCCCCAAACCGTCCCTAAGAGGTCCTCCTAGAGAGACATCGTGCCATCCGCTTGGCTCCAATGCCCACACACCTAGGCCCTACGTGGGCCTAGGAGAAGGTCATTTACACCAAGGCAGCTCGACTGCTAGCGCTTGGCGAGGAGGATGGTGGAGACCCAACACCAGACCACTTCCCCCTAAAGAGCTAAATAAACTTACCAAGTATGACGCGAGTAGACGTTGCTTCATCCCAAACGAGGACACTTTCTGAACAGGGCCTTCATCGCCTTCCCAAACTATCCTAACTTGCATCCTTGACTTGGTAGCTCTTCAGGCATTGCTCATATCACCGCTCGGTCCGCCTTTGCTCGGTCCCGAACAGGCTTGTCAAGGCAGAATCGTAATACAATAAGAGACAGCCTTGACACTAAGCAACTTCCTAATCATTAGTGTATCTTTTAGGATTTTGTGTCTTAGATATTGAACCACTGTGATTTGTACCTGGTAGACTTATGGCCTCCCACATTCAGTAAGTGGGGCATTTTTTCACATGGCAGCCTTCTAGGACTTTTTCTCTTCTTTTCTTATTTCTAATGCTTAAATTCTATATCGTTTTGACTTCGTTTTTTTAATTTTGAAGTATTAGTATCAAACATTTGTGTCCAACCGTTTCTAAATATAGTGCTCTACACCTATGTCAGGCACATACCAATATTTGACACTTACATCCCAGTTCGAATAATATAGTGGTCTATGCTACAGTTCCTTACCAACAGGGGCAAATTGAAAATGACTAGCACTTGCCGTTTAGAATTTGAAAAAATCTGATGAAAATTTGAATATTCTTTGATCATTCCTATGACAAGCATTAAATAAAAATCTATATGTTTCTATGCATGAGGGAGATCTCAAGTAACTTGGTATCCACAAGATTACACCAAAGTACCAATGACAGACATGAGGATGAGGCCCGAATCATCTTGGGACTATCCCGGTTGCACTCACAGATTCTATGAAGGAGACTTAGTCTTTGAATTCGGTTATGGCCTAAATTACTCAAATTATTCTTATGCATTCCCACGTGTGTTCCAAAAGAATCTGTACTTGAATCATTCTTCCAGTTTACATACAACTAGGACCTCAGATTCCATCAGATACAAAGTTATTTCAGAGGTAGGCGCAGAAGTTTGCGATCAAATGAAGTTCACAGTTAGTGTTGGAGTGAAGAATAACAGGGAGACGGCCGGTAAGCATATGGTATTGTTGCTTGCAAGGCACGGAAACCATGGAGATGGGAGGCCAAAGAAGAAATTGATAGTATTCCAAAGTGTGATTCTAAGTGCATGGGAAATGGGTGACATTGAGTTCGAGCTAAGCCCCTGTGAGCGTCTAAGTAGGGCTAACTAATGAATATGGTTTGATGGTAATGGAAGAAGGAAGACATTGTTGGATAAAATCTCAATTGTGGGCACATATAATGTATGATGCTATTATAAATTATGACACAAAATTAAATGACTAATTATATTTGGCGTGTCATAGGTATTAAAGTGTCATCGAAATAAGAGTGTAGATACCATAAATTGTATTTATAATTTGATAAGGAGCAAGGTTATAAATATTTAATAACTAGTTATATAAAAATGTAGTGGTCTCCAAAAATAGGTTAACATGTTTTTCTCTCCTTTGCGTCATATAATTTTACGTCAAGAAAACATATATTCTTGGAAGATCAATATCAAATATTCAACATTTCAATATTAAAATTCAAGCTTTTCAATCTATCAATTATTTAAATATGCTTATGTATCTAATATTTTTATTCTTGATGATTTAACATAATAGATTTTAGATTAAATTTTTTACTAAGTTATGTTTTGGTTTTAACGTACATTTCTTGGTCGTAGGAGATGATGAGCACCCCAATGACAATAACTATCTGATACATGTGGATTATTGATAAACCCCAAATCGTTAGACCACAATATCCTAAGAAACTTTGTCATTATTTTAAGTACTTTCTAGTTGTCGGTTCAGTAAAATATATGACCAAATGCCAATATATGTGTGTAAAACATTTATTGATTGGCCCTCAGAAAAGACAAATTGAAGTTTAAGCTCATTTTGAACGTCAAATAAACAATGTCTTGGGATGCTTTTAATTTGAGGAATTCAGTATTATTCCTGTAGGGAAACGCCGGCACGTGCAGAGAAAAAATTATCTGGTGAATTTACCAGTAATTTATGTACGAGTAATAAATTTGGGGTAAAAAGGGATAAAACGTTACCTTAATTAAATTTGATAATCACAGGGACACATGAGAATTCAATTTCTTCAACACGATGTCGAATCCTAATCGTCACAGCAGCATTCCGACCTCTACGCAGTCCACCCGAATGAAACGAACATTATTTAACTTCTCTAACTGTTACAGAGGTTTTAGCAGTAGACATATTTTTGGCTGCTAGACCTTATGCCTTTATATAGCATTCAAAACCCTAATTCTAATTAAATTTGGATTTATTAAATATACAATATATTTAACCGAATATAATTAAATATGTAGAATCTAATTCTACTTTAATCATATTTCTTTAGGGATATATATATTGATAGTGTTTGATAATTACAATAATTATCTAGTATTAAAAATATAATTATGATAATTATAATAATTTTATTTTTAGTAAAAATAAATATATATATATATATATATATACATATATTTATTTTAACTAATTTCGTGTACAACAAGTTTGTACAAATGCTATCTAGTTGATATATGTTTGTTTCAGTCATAGGGTGTGACCCTTGTAGGTTCGTGTAACGTTTGCAGTAATATCTAGAACAATTCTAATATTACAAGCAATGAGTGGCATCTAGCAATACATCATTGCTACCTAAGTTACAAGAAGTCGTGGTTTGTCATAACCTCTTTGTGATTAACTCTTCTTCGTGTATTACATTCTTTTGTCCTTATATCTAGATTGGACACAAGTCATGGAATAGTCACACTTGTATAATCCATCTAATATTTCTTGATATCTTGAGTAGACTATTATAAACGAATGACTATGATATCTCATATCAATTTATTCGAGCATGGCCATGCATTTCTAGTCTCACTCAATCAAGTGGCCTATGATATTACTCCTATTATGTAAGAGGGACAAATCCTATCTTGATCAACCATATCCTACAATATAGATTGTGACATATCCAATATCAGTCTTTATAGTGTAGTCAGTTACGACACATGTTTGACTGTATCAAAATATGTCACTCACAATGTTGAAATAATGATGATCTCAAGTCTGAGGATCATACATGTAGTTATCACTATGAGCAATGTCGTGACTGTCACATAATAATCCAAGAAACATGCTCATAGCGTGTCAGTCCAGTATGTCGTTCTCTAACACATACTTATGTATTGATTTTGAATTCTCCATGTCAATGACAACACTTTGTCATCAATAAACTACATATTAATTTTAATGTATCATTGTTGTCCATACCCACAATAATACTTGACTAATAACATTTAAGAATAACCATATTATTTTAACGACTTTATTATAATTCAGTTTATTTATACATGCGCAGTATAATGACTAAAATAATAATAATCGTTTTATATTAATAAACAAGATAAATAAGTATGTCTTTTACAATCACCTTATGATTGGTCTTTGGGCATGCTCCAACAATCTCCCACTAGCACTAAGACCAATCACTCATATATCTAATACCAAAAGACTTAGTGTGACGATCATGCTTCTGCTGTGTCAGAGGCTTTGTCAGTGGATCGGCGATATTATCATCTGTTCGTACTCTGCATATTTCTACATCCTCTTGATAAATAATTTCTCGAATAAGATGATAATGCCTAAGTATTTGTTTGGATCGCTGGTGAAATCTGGGTTTTTTTTCTTGTGCAATGGCTCCGTTGTTGTCACAAGGTAAAGATATAACATTTGAAATGTTAGGCACAACCCCTAGTTCAGATATGAACTTTTTGATCCAAACAACCTCTTTTGTAGCATCGCTTGCTGCAATATACTCGGCTTCTGTTGTTGAATCTGCTAATGTATCTTGCTTTGAACTTTTTCAGCTTACAACATCTCCATTAAGGCAAAACACAAAATCAGATTGCGATCGAGAATCATCCTTATCAGTTTGGAAGCTTGTATTAGTATAACCTTTTATACTTAGCTCTTCCTCACCTCTATACATAAAGAATATATCCTTAGTTCTTTTCAAGTACTTAAGGATATTTTTACTGCAACCCAATGACCTTCACCGAGATCTACTTGGTACTGACTTGTTATACTTAATGCATATGATACATATGGACGTGTACATAGCATGGCATACATGATATATCCAATGGCCGAAGTATATGGAATTTTACTCATGTGCTCTCTTTCTTGAGGCGTTGAAGGACACATTTCTTTCAGAGTGAATATAGGTAAGAATCCCCTTTTAGATTCTTTCATACTGAATCTTTTTAGTACTTTATCTATGTATGTATTTTGACTTAGTCCTAGAAGTCATCTTGATCTATCTCTATAAATCTTGACTCCTAATATGTAGGTTGCTTCACCCAAGTCTTTCATAGAAAAACATTTTCCTAACCAAGTCTTTACAGACTGTAAGGTAGGTATGTCATTTCCTATAATTAGTATGTCATCCATATACAATACCAAGAATGTGACAGTGCTCTCACTAGTTTTCTTGAAAACACATGACTCATCTTCATTTTTGACAAAACCAAAATTTTTAATTGCATCATTGAAACGAAGATTCCAACTTCGAGAAGCTTGCTTCAATCCATAAATGGATCTATGTAGCTTGTATACTTTTTGAGCATCTTTTGGATTGACAAAACCTTCAGGTTGTGTCATGTACACATCCTCATCTAATTTTCCATTAAGGAAGTCGATTTTGACATCCATTTGCCAGATTTCATAATCATAAAATGTAGCTATATCAAGCAATATCTAGATGGATTTAAACATAGCAATAGGGGAAAAGTTTTATCATAGTCTATACCATAAATATGACGAAAACCCTTAGTGACCAATCGCCCTTTGTATGCTTGTACAATATCGTCCATGTCGGTCTTTTTTTTGAAAAGCCATTTGCATCCTATAGGCTTAATCCTTTTAGGTAGGTCAACCAAATTCCACAGTTGGTTTTCTGACATGGAATCTATCTCGGATTTCATGGCTTCTAGCCGTTTCTCAGAGTCTGGGCTCACCACTGCTTCCTGATAAGTCCTAAGCTCATCTTGATCCATGAGAAGAATATCACCATGAAATGTAATAGGAAATTCATATCTCTTAGGCGCATTACGTTCTCTTATAGATCTTTTAATGGTTGTACTTCAAAAACGGTTGGATGTCCCTCAACTATTTGTGGAGCTTGTTGTTGTTCAATCTCTGGTTCAATGATCTGTGATTGATCTTGAATTACCTTAAGTTCAATATTTCTTCCACTTTCTTTTCTGAAAATAAATTCTCTCTCTAGGAAGACTCTTGTTCGAGCAACGAATACATTGTTCTCAGATGGATTGAAGAAATAATATCCTTTAGTTTCTTTAGGATATCCCACAAAATTGCACTTATGAGATTTGGGTTTGAGTTTTGTAGACATCTGATGTTTAACATAAACTTCGCGTCCCCAAATTTTCATAAAAGACATACTAGGACGCTTCCCATTCCATATCTCATACGATGTCTTTTGAACCAATTTAGATGGAACACAATTTAGTGTGAAAGCTGTTGTTTCTAACGCATGTCCTCAAAAAGAAATTGGAAGATCGACATGACTCATCATTGACCGAACCATGTCTAACAATGTTCAATTTCTCCTTTCAGAGGCTCCATTATGTTGTAGAGTACCAGGAGGTGTAAGTTGTGAGACAATCCCATATTCTTTAAGAAGGTCATCAAACTCTAAGCTTAAGTATTCTCCTATTCGATATGATATAAGAGCTTTAATAATTTTACCCAATTGATTTTGTACTTCATTTTTAAATTCCTTGAACTTTTCAAGGGCTTCAGATTTATGATGCACTAGGTAAATGTACTCATATCTACTGAAGTCGTCAATGAAAGTAATGAAGTATTAAAACCCTTCTCTGGCTTGTGTATTCATTGGTCACATCACTATGTATTATGCATAATAATTACTTGCTCGCTTTTACCATTAAAAGGAGATTTGGTCATTTTTCCCAATAAGCAAGGCTCACATATATCAAGTTGTTCAAAAATAAAAGAATCCAAAAATTTATATTTATGGAGTTTTGATATGCGTTTCTCACTTATATGACCCAAGCGACAATGCTAAAGATAAGTTTGGTTATAGTCATATGTTTTTGATCTTTTCAGATTTATGTTGAATATGGATTTGTCTTGATTCAAAATACATAGGCCATTTATTAAATGTGTCGCACCATAAAAAATATTATTGAGATAAAAGGAACAACTATTATTCTTAATAATAATCTCAAAGCCAATCTTGTCCAAAACAAGAAATTAAAATAATGTTTTTAGTCAAACTAGGTACGAATAACAATCCTATAAATCTAAATCAAGTCCACTAGGTAATGACAAAGTATATGTCCCTATAGCTAATGCAACAACTCTTGCTCCATTTCCCACTCGTAGGTTCACATCTCTTTTTGCCAATTTTCTACTCCTTTTTAGTCCCTATACAGAAGTACAAATATGAGAACCACAACTGGTATCTAATACCTAGGAAGTAGATATTGATATGTTAATATCAATAACATAAGTACCTGATCTAGACTGTCCATTTTATTTTGCTTTCTTGATATCCTCAAGATAGACAAGGCCGTTTCTCTTCCAATGTCCAACATTGTTGCAATGGAAACATTTTCCTTCTTTTGCAACTCTTCTTTTGGGTTTCAATGCAACCTTTCCTTTGGTGGGCTTTGACTTTGCTTTGGTGTTGGGATTTCCTTTTATGTTATCCTTTCAGACCATCAGAATAGGCTTGCACCCAACCTTTTTTTATGTTGTTCTCTGTTGTTCTTAACAGACCAAGCAACTAAGGTAACAATTTGTTAATCTCATTCATATTAAAATTAAAAACAAACGAATTTAAACTATCCAGCAATGATTGTACGATAACACCAGTAGCCAATTCAAATCTTATAGGAAAGCCCAATTTCTTTAGGGTCTGGATATACCCTATCATTTTGAGAACATGAGTTCCCACTGGAGTTTCCTCTACCGTTTTGTATCGAAACAAAGCCTTAGAGGTATCATACCTCTCTTAACGAGCTTGCCCTCATATAATTCTTTGAGATTTTTAACCATCTCATAGGGAACCATGTCCTCATGTTGTGTAACCCCCTTAGCTCGGCCTAGCCGAAACTGGACTAAAAGGACCACATTAGGTTTGCCGAAGCAAACTCAATCTAAAACCCTAAATCAGATCCATTTTTTCTTTTTATCTTATCTAGATGCGCTTTATTAGAGTCATATGCGAGCACGACACAACGGTAACTTTTCATATTGATCAAACTTCAAAATGGGAATCAATTTCACAACGTAGCACTTCAGGGACCAAAACGCAAATTCCATAAATTCAGCAATTTTACATGTTTATGGTTACCAAACTTTATTTAGTCCAATTACATACATGTGGTTAAAATCCCATTCCAAAACAATCACTCGAACTCAATTATTTACATACATATCAAACAGGGATAAAATTATAAAATTTTCAAACTTCAGCATCAAAAATAGCTTGGCGTACCGATACAGGGAAGTCCCGTACCGATACAGTATAACGAGCTTAATGACTATCAGTACCGATACACATCTATCCCGTATCGATACGTTATGTTGACCCAACTGTACCAATACGATGTTAACCCGTACCGATCCCCCTTGCTTATTTTTAAAACTCAAAATTCCAGTAGCTAAGCCCGTACTGATATGGTACCCTGTGTATCGATACGACTAAGTAAAATCAAAGGGGTGTTTCGGTACGTCGGCCCGTGTACCGACACTTGTAACTGTTTTCCCTCAAGGCGCACTGATACGTTGGCTAGGTGTATCGATACTCTAGGCTATTTTTTAGCGATTTGAGCCTCTACAAGACCCTGAGTACCGAACCTTGAGGTACTCTTACCAGTACACATAGGCCTGTAATGACCTCTAGGTCTAATATATGACACTTTGGCTCATTCCAAACAATATTAACACTTAGCTAAACTTGAGATAACATCAATATCATGCTTGAGCATCAGCATATCAATCATATAAGCCAATATAGCTTAACAGGGAGTTCATCAAAACCTTAATCGACACATTTCCATTATTACTATTTTTCGATATCCAAACCATACTTTAAGTTCAAGTCATGGGATTTTCTTCCTCGCTCATTTGCTGCCTCCAACCTTAGTTTTCTGCATTGATGGAAAATAGAGCGTAAGCACACTAGGCTTAGTGAGGAATGCTCAAACAAGAACCATCATCAATGCATTTTAAAACCACTTCTCAATTCATTTGTAAAATACTTTTCAAAGCTCTTTTAAATCTTCATCACATTATCATGCCTTATCAAAACCATGCACTTAACGCTTCAAAACAACATATTAAACCATATGCAACATGTATCATGGATCCCACAGCAAAATCCGATCTGCTACCCTCAATTTAAGCTTTCCCATGCATACTACCAATGCAAAGCTTAAAGAGTAAAACATGTTAAAATCACATTAAACAACATAATCCATCTCATGATACATAAACAATTATATTGGCTTCCAAGTGATCATTTACTAAGTTCCATTTACAAAAACGTAACATCGGATACACGGATTCAACAAGTGTTCCCACAACACTTCACAAACAATTTATCGGCAACACAAGGTTCACACACGGGAGTATTCAGTACATATAAACCCCTCCACCGTTGTGACACCCATGGTGGAGTATTCGGTACTCATAAAACCCTCAACATCATGTATTGGTATGATGTTTAATCCCATAACGGGAGTTTTCGGTACACATAAACCCCTCGACCGTTAGGGTACTCGGATGGAGTATTTGGTACACCATATAAACCCTTCAACATACAAGGCGTCTTTTTATAGTGCACTATCAATCCTATGGCCGGCCAACTATATCTGATTTCATTTTCAAACCATTTCATAACATCACTTGCCAATATAATTCATTTAAACATCAACAACTCACTGTTTTCATATACATCTACAAAATTATTAAACCAATGCATCAACCTTTGCATTAAACAATATTTATGAACATTAACGAATCGTGCATTATTCCCAAATGCATTATCATCGTATCGAAACCAATTTCTAGCATTAAACCATGCTCAATATATACATAAATAGTGAGTAATCAAAACATGTAAAACAAGTGCATCAAACTATCGTCAAAATCGAGTTCGAGAGAGAATTCATCCTTTACTTACTTTTGAGCTTAGATCAGCGTTTCAAGCTCAATCTAAACTCCCAAATACAACTTTCAAACCTTTGTAAAGTTGAAAACACGTTTCCACTCACCGACTCTAACTCCTTACTTGCCGATGCGACAAACACAACTCCAAAGCTTCTGGAACTCGCGTTCAAGCTTGAGGTTCAGACTCCCCTACTTTTGATCACACAAAACAGAGGTACATTGCATCAAAATGCAATTAACATCACAGCAACACTAAACCTCAACATCTCTTACCCAAAACTACTCCGCAACTCCCAAAACTAACAACAAACCTCTTCCAATCTTTACCCAGCCACAATCAACCGTTTTAACATTTCAATTAACATCAATTTTCATCTAAAAACATTTCTCAAACATCCTTATAACTCCAACATTCAATTAACCACCACAACTCCTCAAAAAAACATAACTAACAACCTAGAAAATTAGAGATTCATATAGCTTCGTGATTCCAATATTAAAACCAACTTATCAACATTATAAAACATCAAAATTATGATTATAAATCATCAAGAACCTAGCAAAATAGATCCAAAACGAAAATCTCTTGTTCTCATCAATTAAAGCTTGATTTATGCAATTTCCACAATTAACTCTTCAAAACTTATTAGAAAACAATAAACAAGGATCAAATACTTGGGAATTTCAGTAAAGAACCTTTCATTAGAGGAGAATAAAGAATCTTATCTCTAATGATTGATTTTTCCTCTCAATTGGGTGTTTTAGATCTTAAAAACAAAGAAATTCAATGAGGTTTTGCAAAACAAAGTTAAAGAATCAATTAAGAATTAAAAACTTAAGAAATCAAGAGCATTACCTCAGATTTTGGATTAAAGAGTGGGTGTTTGGTTGAAGAACTTTGAGAGAAAAGTTTAGGAGAAAAGTTACGCAGATTTTTGGTTTTAAGAAAATAACTACCTTTTCATTAATCCATTTTTAATTACCCAATTAAAACACTTTTAAAATAATCCTAAATGAGAGGAAAATTTGATATTAAATTTGGTAAAATAGCCCATTAAAGATTCTAAGTTTTGACCCTTTTTCAAAATAATCACTAAAAACAGTTTTCAATCTTTACATTTTGGCCACTAGCCAAAATGTCCAATTCCCAAAATCCATTTTCCAAAATTGAATTTACAAAAAATATCCATATATTAAATAATGATTTTTAGATATTTTCCCATATTTTTCTCGCACCAAAATTATTTGTTTCAATTTTAATCCTGAATCTGACTCGAATCTCTAATCCCGGCCCACCGGACCATCTAAACCACTAGGAAAACTCCTAGGCCAAAAACCGGGGCATTACAACTCTCCCCCTTAAAAAATTTCGTCCTCAAAATTTACCTGACGAAAAAAACTGAGCAACCAACTTCGACTTACTCTCCCATGTGGCCTCCTCAACACCGCGATGTCTCCAAACACCTTAACAAGTTCAATCATCTTGCCACAAAGAACTTTACTGTTGCGTGATTTGAATGCAACGCAAACGGTGCAAGTGTACACGTCGCAAGTAATAGTATATATTAGATATTGTCTCCACAAGGATTGGTGCTACTTCGGGAATCTAACTTCTCACACTGTAAAAATAAAACACAATTGATAATAGGGGTTGATTTTGTCGGGTAAAGTAAAAGAGCATTTAAAGTAAAGAGAGATGTAGTCAAATAAGAGAGAGTAGGTTGTGTTGTCGTGAGCTGTGGGGTTATAGTTGAATGGATTGTCTTGGTAATTGAGTGCTAGAATGGCTCAATTATTTCGTCAATTGGAACCAGTCGGATTGCCTGAGCAATTCTACGATTGCTTGGGCAATTGAGATTGGAACGATTGCCTTGGCAATTGGGCGATAACCTTCAAAGTTCGGCGAAGTGTTCTTCAATGGTTTCTCGCTATCCCTAACTTGAAACACTGTTAATTATGCATACCTTGATAATACTTCCCTGCGTGAACCAAGGGTGGAAAATCACCGATCTTGTGCTCCTTTTAGCCGTTAAAATCCGCAACTTATTCCTAAGTTGGATTAGTCTTCACCATCGATTGATTATATGAAAACCATGGTCATTCGTTTCTTGAATCTAACTCTCCCGATATTAGATAAATGGATGAATTCACGAGATCCTCTCTCAATTCATTCGCAATCAAATATAAGAACCAAGAATGAACAAACCTTGAATTGAAATTGCAAACTCAAAACCTAAACAAATATAATCGTTCTTACAACCACAAAAACACAATAACCCAAGCCAAATAAAATTAGTTCATGGCTGGGTGCAAAATAAACACAAGATAAAAGTTCCCTAGCATGAAACTAATCGAACAAGAAGAAGAAGATGTCGAACAACCCTTATTGAATTCTCTCCCTAATTGCTCTCCAAGTTGGTGGCTTGATCTTTATTTAGGAGATAACTAGGTTGAAGTCATTCTTTGAGGAGGAAGTTAAGTTGGAATTAAATAACATAAAAGAAATAAATCTATTTTATTATTATATTTTTATTCCTCCAAAAACTCCTCATAAAACTCTTGGAATTTAATCTCCTTTTAATCTCTTCTTAGAACTCCAACTCTTTTAGGATTTATCCTTGTTCTTCGCACTTTTTCTCGAACACCTTGGATTTATCCAGTCATCACATTCGGCTGGCATGCCATCTTATCCTCAATTGCCTTGGCAATTTCCCAATTGCTTGGGCAATTAGTTCCTGCACACAAAAGCACACCAAAGCAATATCTTTTTCCACAAAATCAACCAAATTGAGTAATCATGCTTAACGGCAAAAGAAACTATGAAATTATGCATGAATGCCTAATTATGCAACTAAAATTAGCCTAAGTCTAACAATAATTAATAGTAAAAAGGGTAGAGACATAGTACTTTTCACACTTAACACACCCCCAAACTCGAACTATTGCTTGTCCTCAAGCAATGCAAAACTAACAATTACTTGCCAAGACTTTAATCATCAAAGGCATGCTTTAAACTTGACTTCAAACCTTAAAACCGTGGCACAAAGTATGACCACCTTTTGAATTTTTCGGATAGCACAGAAATTACCCGGAACCAAACTATAATGCTCATGAAAATGTGTGCGTAGTTTTGTACAAGTTGATTTTCAAGATTCTATGTGAACAATATAGGCTTTTATCAATTTAATTACAGGGGCATTTAATTTTAAGTTTACTAGAGCCAATTTCGGGCACCTCTAGCAAAACAAGAAATTTCTTATTTTAATGTTAATCAACTAAAGCCAATTTGGGGCACTTCTAGCAATTATTAACTATAGCCGGTTTAGGGCACCTCTAGCAAGAATTTTTTTTATTTACCCAATATTTTAAGCAACCTAAGTTCACTAAGTTTTTTTCAATCAACAAGCCACAACTGTGTCAATAATATTCAGCATCATAGTAAAACTCTAAGTTCTTTCCATGCAATCCTAAAATTAAAGGTTCTTTCAATTAAGTGCAGTGGCAAAAATTCACCATTGGATATTCAACAAGTCTTAAGCAATTAAATCCAATCAAAGACATGGCAAGTAACATATGCAACCTATATGCGATTACAAAGATGAATGCAACTAAACATGAAACTAATTAGAAACAAATACCCCCAAAACTCAAAAGAAGCATTGTCCTCAATGCATGCAATTACAGCAAAGTAAAAATGAACTAAAATACAAATGGGTTAGTTGGAAAGGTCGTCACCTTGAATAATGAGTTTCTTTTGGGCCGTTTGCTTGATTCTTTTTCCAGTTCACGGTGGTTGAATACGTGTGGCGGCTTGAGCTTTCACTTCCGGAGCCTTATCGCCATGTTCATCTTCTTTTTTGGTCTCTTCGATGATAGAAGCTTTGCGCTTCAATTCTAATAGCTCGAACGATGGCGACTTCATTGGTTCAGTTATGTTCTTGTTTGACTCTTTATTGTGTGCAGCAGTTTCCGTGGCATCCTCAGTTTCTGGGGCAAGTAGGTTGCAGGGAACACCGGGAAAGGCACAGTGTTGTCAGGATACTTCTTAATGATCACTCGTGTAATGGCTACGCTATGGTCCCTCATGTACCGCATGAATTGTTGTTGTTGAGCCTCTATCTGTTCTAATCAGTGGGATAATAGGCATAGTATCTCTATTATTCGATCCAGGCCTGTCACCGTAGATGCACTTACATGGGCATCTAGAATTGCCGAAGTGTCAAGAATTACCGATGCATATTCTACCAGTTTTGTCGAGGCACTAGGAATTGCCAAGGCATCTAGAATTACCGAGGCAATTTTGGTTGCCCGAGCAATTTTTGATGTTGAGGTTTTCTTTGTCACTTCTTGTTCTTTCGTCATTCCCTCACCCATAATCCTCAAGTATTGAGCTCAGTTCTACCTGGTTTTGGAGGGCAATTTCTCGTCTGTCGAATCACTTGGCACATTCTCTTTCTCGCATAGTTGAGAGATTAAGCTCGAAAAGAAAAGAGAACCTATATCATTTTGACTCCAAGCAAAATCTCATCACATATAATTTGTCCGATGTTAATAATTCTCTTGTTTAAAATAGAATGAATCAACAAAAGACGAGAATATGAAACTGTGGTATGATGTGTGGTGGGTATTAAGCAAGTTTTAAGAAACTTATTCCACAATTTAGCCTCGAGTTTTAACATAAGATGATTTCTCGTCCCTTTTAAGGCTCATTGGTTCCATTCAGCACCTTCTATTGTGAGGTCTTTGAACACCTTTTTAACTTTTTTGGCCGAGATGTTGTCCACAAAAGCTTGATGTTCGTCATTCTCAATGTATATCCTGTAGAAAGTGTTGATGGTGCCAGCATCAATAGGGATTGCCCTGCTATGAACATAGACATAGGGATTGTTTAGATTAGGAGAATGAGCATAAAATTCTCTTACCCATGATACATTGGTGGCCTTTGGTTG
Source organism: Hibiscus mutabilis (assembly GCA_019671005.1). Lineage (NCBI taxonomy): Eukaryota > Viridiplantae > Streptophyta > Magnoliopsida > Malvales > Malvaceae > Hibiscus > Hibiscus mutabilis. The sequence goes on along the minus strand of CM033713.1, from coordinate 19,991,846 downwards.
ATGGCAAAAGATTTGCCACTTGTGGTGCTCGATGACTTGGAAGATGAATGGATCAAGGTCGAGGTTCTTGTTGGAGATGTTGTAGTCTAAACCTTGCTCCTCCTATACCTTGCGGTTTGCAAACTTGGCGTAATATCTTTCCTCAATTGTTGGTGTTGCAAATCGATGGAATGGTGGTTCCTTGGATGAACATGAGTGCGGAATGGTTTTGATGTTTTTGGCCATGGATGATCTTTGTGTGTGTGGTTGGAAACAAAAACTAAAGAAAACAAAGAAAACTTGTGGGAGTTCAAGAACTTAGAAAAGAAAGTAGAGAAGTAGAGAGTGGGGAAGGGGCATGCGGAAAGATTATTTGGGGAAGAGGAAGGGGTTATGCGGCTAGGGTGTTGTTTTATGGGAAAAAATTAGGGCAAAATTTAAGTGGAACATGGATTTAAGTTTGGCCCATATTGTGTCCAACTCAATCTTCAATCAAACTCCTCTTGATCTTGAACTCTTTTCCTAAAATTCAAACACAAATAAGAAGATAAGTATTAATTAAAGAAAAAACAATTAAATATAGATAAAGATAAAGCTATAAAGATAAATATCCTAAAGAAAACTAAGAATAGAAATTAAATAAAAATTAAGAAAATTCTATCCTAAATTCAAAAATAATAATAATAATAAATAAATAAATAAAATTGTCCGAAATTTAAAGAAAAACTAGAAAATAAACTAAAAAGAAAATACAAATACTAGAGGAGAGCATGGTTATGCATCTCCTAAAGTAACCATTTCTTTGTCGCGCTCAACATGAGTGTCGGCATAGTGCTTTAATCTTTGTCCGTTAACTTTGAATTCATGCCCGTCAATGGTGGACTTGATTATTACAGCGTCATGGGAGAAAGGTTTGACTACTTTGAACGGTCAGGACCATCTCGAACTTAGTTTTCCCGAAAAAAGCGTTAACCGAGAATTAAAGAGTAATACCAATTGCCCGGCAATAGTTTCTTATCATGCCAACGCTTAGTTTTTTCCTTGTAGATTCTTGCATTGTCATAAGCTAAGGCATGAAACTCCTCTATTTCATTAAGGTCCAATAGGCGTTTTTGTCCGGCACTCTCCCAATCCATGTTCACAGTTTTGATTGCCCAGTATGACTTGTGCTCGATTTCCACCTTCAGATGGCAAGTCTTGTCGTAGACAAGTCTAAAGAGGGACATGCCTAACGATGTTTTGAATGCTGTGCGATAAGCCCAAAGTGCATCATCAATTCAAAGAGACCAATCCTTTCGAGAGGGATTGACAACCTTCTCAATGATACTCTTCAATTCTCGATTGGAAATTTTTGCTTGTCCATTCGTCTGTGGGTGATATGTCGTCGCAATCTTGTGTGTCACTCCAAAACGTTGCAACATCTTGGAAATGAGTTTGTTGTCAAAATGCTTTCCATCATCACTAATAATTGCCCTTGGCATTCCAAACTGTGTGAATATATTTTTCTGCAAAAATTTCTGAACGGTTTTGGAGTCGTTTCTAGGAACTGCAGTTTCCTCATCCAATTTAGATACATAATCGACGACAAGTAAGATGTAGAGATTGCCGAATGAGGATGGGAAGGGCCCCATGAAATCAATACCCCACACGTCAAATAGCTCGACTTCAAGGATATTCTATAGTGACATCTCATGTCGCCTAGAAATATTGCCCGTTCATTGACATCGATCACACTGCTTGTAAAATTCTTGGGCATATTTGTAAAATGTGGGCCAATATAGTCTGGATTGCAAGACTTTGGCCGCAGTAAGTGTTCCTCCAAAATAACCACCATAGGGTGAAGAGTGGCATTGCATGAGCATATTTTGCTGCTCCTCTTCGAGAACACATCGTCTTATAACCTGATCCGTAAATTGTTTAAAGAAAAGAGGCTCGTCCCAATAATAATGATTAGTATTATGTGGAAACCGCTTCTTCCCTTGATGAGTAAGGTCATACGGCATAATACCACTAACCAAAAAATTAACGAGATCGGCATACCATGGTGTTGCTGAGGCAACTAATAACTACTCATCTGGGAATACATTGTCGATCTCCAAGGGGTTATTATCGGTATTTCCTCCTTTCAGCCTTGACAAATGATCGACTACTTGATTCTCCGTTCCTTTCCTATCCTTAATTTCAATGTCAAACTCTTGTAAAACTAAAATCCAACGAATTAAACGAGGTTTGGCATCTCTTTTACCAATCAAATATTTAATTGCCGAATGGTCAGTGTGGACAATTACCTTATTACCAATCAAATCTGAACGAAACTTATCAAATGCAAAAACTACGGCTAGTAATTCCTTTTCTGTTGTGGTGTAATTTAATTGAGCACCATTAAGCGTTTTACTAGCATAGTATATTATATAGAAGATGTTAACTTTTCGCTGGCCTAAAACAGAACCTACCGCAAAATCACTTGCGTCACACATGAGTTCAAAAGGGAGAGACTAGTCAGGTGGAACGACAATAGGTGCTGAGGCAAGTTACTTTTTTAGGTCCTTAAATGTCGTGGCACATGATTCATCAAAGTCAAAAGCTTTGTCTTGTTCAAGCAAATTACAAAAAGGTTTAGAAATCTTAGAAAAATTATAAATGAACATTCTATAAAAACCTGCATGACCGAGAAAACTTCGGATTCCTTTGACTAAAATTGGCGGTGGAAAATTTTCAATTACTTTCACCTTGGCTCTGTCGACTTCAATTCCTTTTGATAAGATCTTGTGGCCGAGCACTATACCTTCGTCTACTATAAAATGGAACTTCTCCCAATTTAAAACTAGGTCAGATTCTTCACATCGTGTTAGGACTTTCTCCAAATTGCCTAGGCAATTGTCAAAGCTATCTTCGAATACTGAAAAATTGTCCATGAAGATCTCCAAGAAATATTCCACCATGTCGGAGACAATTGCCATCATGCATATTTGAAAAGTTGTCGGGGTATTGCATAATCCGAATGGCATCCTTCGAAATGTATAAGTACCATATGGGCATGTAAAAATGGTTTTTTTCCTGATCATCCGGTGCTATGGCAATTTGGTTATAACCTGAGTAACCATCAAGAAAACAATAAAAGGATTTGCCTGCAAGACAGTCAAGCATTTGGTCAATAAAAGGTAAAGAGAAGTGATATTTCTTAGTGGCTTTATTCAATTTTCGGTAATCCATACAAACCCTCCAACCGGTCACAGTCCTAGTTGGAATGAGTTCGTTGCTTTCATTACTTACCACTTTTATACCTCCCTTTTTCAGTACACATTGTACCAGACTCACCCATGTACTGTCGGAGATAGGATATATGATACCAGCATCAAGCCACTTGATGATTTCTTTTCTCACGACTTCATAGCAGGGTTAAGCCTCCTTTGTGCCTCAATTGCCGTTTATGATCATCATCCAAAAGGATTTTGTGCATATATACCGCCAAGCTAATTCCCTTCAAGTCTGCAATTGTCCATCCTATCGCCTTCTTGTGGAGCATTAACATGTCGATCAATCTCTGTTCCTGTTCAAGCTACAACTTAGAAGAAATAATTACAGGCAGAGTGTTATTGGTTCCCAAATAAGCACATTTCAATTGTCCTGGCAAAGCTTTCAATTCAAGAATATAAGGTTGCTCAATAGAGGGTTTTTTTGGTTTTACCTTCCTTACCTGAGTAATCAAATGGTTCAAAGTACGTACCTGGACAACTTGCTATCCAATTGGCTTCATCTTGCTCGTTGTCGTCTTTCTCTTTAATTTCTTCAGGTTCGATAATACAATTGCCGAGGCAATTGTCGAGGCAATCTTCCTCTATTCCAAAATTGAATTCGGTGGTAGCTTGGATGACTTGACATTCCTCTGGATCATCAGCATGCTTGAGAGTTTGGAAAACATTTAACTTGACTTGCTGATCGTTCACCCTCATAGTGAGTTCTCCATTTTCAACATCGATTAAGGTCATTCCTGTTGCTAGAAATGGCCTTCCAAGGATAATAGGAGCGAACTCATCTGCTTCACAATCCAAAACAATAAAGTCAGCAGGAAAAATAAATTTATCAACTCTTACCAGTATATCTTCAATTTCTCCCTCTAGATGCACGTAAGATCTGTCCGCAAACTACAACATAACTGTTGTAGGTCTTGCCTTCCCTATGCCCAATCATTGGAATACTGATTTTGGCATAAGGTTTATGTTTGCTCCAAGATCACATAATGCCTTCCTAACATAGTAATTTCCAATTGCACAAGGTATTGTGAAACTGCCGGGATCTTTTTGCTTCGGTGGCATTCGGTTGTGCAACATTGCCATACATCATTCCGTCATGGCTACTGTTTCAAACTCACCTAGTCTTGTTTGCTTAGAGATAATGTCTTTAAGGAACTTAGCATAGTTCGACATTTGCTCTATTGCTTCAACCAACGACAAATTGATGTGGACTTGCTTTAAGATATCAAGGAACTTCTTGAACTGGTAGTCTTGTTTCTACCGTTTCAGCCTTTAGGGGAATGGTAGTGGAATTCAGATCTCCTCTTCATTCTTTTTCGATTTGGGATTTTCATTGCAACTTTCCTGGGCAATTTCTGATTCACCAATTTTGGATGAGGTGTCCTCGCCAATTACATCTTTTTTTAGCGGATGATTGTTCTTCTGGGCAATCTATAGGCTGAACTGGTGCATCATTAAGCTTTCAGCCCATCCGAGTGGTAATTACTTTACACTGCTCATGACCTATTCCCTTCGCGACCTCAGTATCGCTTGGTAAACCTCTATGCGGTCTTGTATTCAGGTTTTGGGCGAATTTCCCAAATTGAGTCTCCAATGATTTTAGGACCGCCTCCTGATTCTGCAATCTCATCTCAATCTTTTTCATGAAACTACTATTCTCAACCATATAAGATTTAGTTTTTAACATAAAAGCATTGAGAGAATTTTCCAAGGAACTAGATAGTGTCGATTGTTGCTGTGACATCTGTTGCCGAGGTATGTTTAGCTGGAATCCCGGTGCTTCTGCATTCTGATTGTTCTGATTGAGGGCATTGCTCGGATTGGTCCATGAGAAGTTGGGATGCTTCTTCCAGGCTGGATTGTAGGTGTTGGTTGTCAAATTGTTGTTCCGATTATAGTTTCCAACGTAAAAGCTAGACTCTGGGTTCTGCGAACATTCAGAAGAATCATGGTTACTGTTCCATAAATCACAAAAGGAATCTACTACCTTGATCTCCTGTGTGTTGCTTGGTCGCTGCATATTTTTAACAAAATTGGTTAAAGTAGCCAATTGCGCAGAAATTGAATTTGATGAATCAAGCTCATTGATCGTGGCATGGCGTCTGATTCCTCATTTTCTAGTAGTTGGGAACTGATAGTCGTTCTTGGCAAACCGATTTAGAATTTCTACAGCTTCCTCAGGTCTCTTGTCGATGAGTATGCCATTTGTCGAGGCACTAGCATCATCCTTGTTGGCGTGTTTACCGAGTTGTAAAACATCATCACTTGTGTCCATACTGGGAATCCGTGCATGGGACATTTATGTAAAAGCTCTTTATATCGTTCCCAAGCCTCGTACATGGATTCATCATCTGCCTGCCGAAAAGAGGTAATTTTGTTACGCAATTTATCAGTCATATTTGTAGAACTAAATCTAGAAAGGAAATCACGACATAAATCAGTCTAAGATCCTATAGATCCGAATAGAATACTATTCAACCAAGATTTTGCCATATCCCTCAGTGAATAGGGGAATAATTTCAGCCTTAGGATATCCTCATGGACTCCTTGTAGTTTGAATGAATTACAAATCTTCAGGAATGATTTGAGATGTTTTCGGGCATCTTCAGTTTTCGAACCGCCAAATTGACCAATTGTGTTGATCATGTTGAACATTACAAGTTTTAATTCAAAGTGGGCAGCTTCTATTTCAGGTGTGACAACTCCTGGGTTTAAACTGTTGAGATCTTCCTCTAGGTAATCTTGAATGGCTCTATTTTGGACACAAACTGGTTGTTGTTCGACTGAAACTCCTCATCCTATTGCCACATTATTTTGATTGTCGTCTGGGACAATAGGATCCGCCATTGCTGCTCTTTGCTCACGTCTTCTCCTATGAAGAACTCGTTCTATCTCGGGTTCAAACGGGTATTCTGGTGATGTTGGTCTCGCCCTGGTCATACACAGATGTAAAACCAAAATTGTAAGTCCTTTGAAACCGATTAAAAATAAAAATAAAAGTACAAGTACAAGGAATTAAAAACAAAGTTGCTATTGCCAATCCCCGACAACGGCGCCAAAAACTTGTTGCGTGATTTGAATGCAACGCAAACGGTGCAAGTGTACACGTCGCAAGTAATAGTATAGATTAGATATCGTCTCCACATGGATTGGTGCTACTTTGGGAATCTAACTTCTCGCACTCTAAAAATAAAAACATAATTGATAATAGGGGTTGATTTTGTCAGGTAAAGTACAAGAGCATTTAAAGTAAAGAGAGATGTAGTCAAATAAGAGAGACTAAGCCGGGTTGTCGTGAGTTGTAGGGTGATAGTTGAATGGATTGTCTTGGTAATTGAGTGCTAGAATGGCTCAATTGTTTCGTCAATTGGATCCAGTCATATTGCCTAGGCAATTCTGCGATTGCTTGGGCAATTGAGATTGGAACGATTGCCTTGGCAATTGGGAGATAACCTTCAAATTTCGGCGAAGCGTTCTTCAATGGTTTCTCGTTATCCCTAACTCGAAACAATGTTAATTGTGAATGCCTTGATAAAACATCCCTGCATGAACTAAGGGTGGACAATCACCGATCTTGCGCTCCTTTTAGCCATTGAAATCCGCAACTTATTCTTAAGTCGGATTAGTCTTCACCATCGATTGATTGTATGAAAACCATGCTCATTCGTTTCTTGAATCTAACTCTCCCGATATTAGATAAATGGATGAATTCACGAGATTCTCTCCCAATTCACTCGCAATCAAATATAAGAACCAAGAATGAACAAACCTTGAATTGAAATTGCAAATTCAAACTCAAAACCTAAACAAATCCAATCATTCTCACAACCACAAAAACACAATAACCCAAGCCAAATAAAATTAGTTCATGGCTGGGTGCAAAATAAACACAAGATAAAAGTTCCCTAGCATGAAACTAATCGAACAAGAAGAAGAAGAAGAAGAAGATGTCGAACAGTCCTTGTTGAATTCTCTCCCCAAATCACTCTCCAAGTTGGTGGCTTGATCTTTATATAGGAGATAACTAGGTTGAAGTCTTTCTTTGAGGATGAAGTTAAGTTGGAATTAAATAACATAAATGAAATAAATCTATTTTATTATTATATTTTTATTCCTCCAAAAACTCCTCATAAAACTCTTGGAATTTAATCTCTTCCTAGAACTCCAACTCTTCTAGGATTTATCCTTGTTCTTCGTACTTTATCTCGAACACCTTGGATTTATCTAGTCATCACATTCGGCTACCATGTCATCTTATCCTCAATTGCCTTGGCAATTTCCAAATTGCTTGGGCAATTAGTTCCTGCACACAAAAGCACACCAAAGCAGTACTTTTCCACAAAATCAACCAAATTGAGTAATCAAGCTTAACGTCAAAAGAAACTATGAAATTATGCATGAATGCCTAATAATGCAACTAAAATGAGCCTAAGTCTAATAATAATTAAGAGTAAAATGGGTAGAAACATAGTACGTTTTCACACTTAACATTTACTACTAGAGTCAAGGATCTCCACCGGTTCCTCATCATAAGATAAATCCGGTCGCAACTCAACATCCTCAGCTAGCATAATATGTGACGGATCCTAGCGATATCTTCGCAACATGGACACATGAAACACATCATGAATCTTTTCTAACTAAGGTGGTAACCTCAACTGATAAGCCACAGGACCAATGCGTTCAAGCACTTCACACGGTCTAATAAACCTTGGGCTCAACTTCCCTTGCGCCCAAAACACATCACTTTTTTCCAGGGCAAAACTTTTAAGAATACGTTTTCACCAACAGCATACTCAACCTCTTTACGCTTCAAATCCGCGTAGGATTTCTGCCTATCCGAGGCTTTTTTAAATGATCACAAATCATCTTTACTTTCTCATCCGTCTCTTTCAACACATCATGAATGGAAACATACTTTTCCCCAGCCTCAGCCCAACACAAGGGTGTACGACACCTCCTACCGTACAAGGCTTCATATGGTGCCATCTTTATACTTGCTTGGTAACTGTTATTGTACGCAAACTCTACCAAAGGCAAATGCCTTTCCCAAGTTCCCTGGAACTCAATGATACAACATCTCAACATATCCTCCAAGATCTGAATCACACGTTCAGACTGGCCATCCGTCTGAGGATGATATGATGTACTAAAATTCAAGCGAGTACCCAAAGCTCGGTACAAAACCTCACTGTAAATCACGAATCTTTATCCGAAACAATCGACTTGGGCACTGTTGCGCGTATTGAGTGCTACGCAATTGTGCAAGTATACACGTCGCAAGTTATAGTATAAAATATATCGTCTCCACAGGGATTGGTGCCACTTCAAGAATCTAATCTCTTGCACTGTAAAAAGTAAAAGAACACAAGTAGAAGATTGTATGAGTTTTAACTAACAACTAAATTAGAAAACAAATAAGTAAAAGAAGATGTAATTAAATAAGAGAGAATAGGCCAGATTATCGTGAGTTGAGGTGTGATAGCCAATTGAATCGTCTTGGTAAAAGAGTGCAAATGCAACTCAGTTACCGTGGCAACTTGCACAGCGGGGTTGCATTGGCAACTAATCGATGGTTGCCTGGGCGACTAGATGGGCAACTACTTGGGCGGTTGGGCAGCAACTTCAAGGTTCGGTGGAGCTTTCTTCAATGATTTCTTCTTATCCCTAAGTCAAAACTCTAGCTATTTGTCCATGCCTTGATAATACATCCCTGCGTGAATCAAAGGTGAACAACAACCAATCTTGCGCTCCTCTTAGCTGTTGAAATCCTTAACTTATTCCTAAGCCGGATTAATCTTCACCATCAATAGATTGAATAAAGACCATACCCATTCGTTTCTTGAATCTAGCTCTCCCGATATTAGATAAATAGATGAAGTTACGTGATCCTCTCCCAATTCACTCGCAAACAAGAAGTAAAACCAAGAATGAGTAAACCTTGAATTAAAAGTGCAAACTCTTATTACCTAAACAAAATCTAATTGTTTCTCACAACCACAAGACACAATAACCTTAGCCAAATAGATTTAGTTCGTGGCTAGGTTCCACAGAAACACAAAACAAGGAATTCCTAGCATAAACCTAATTGAATAAAGAAGAAAATGATGAAGAATGGTTGAAGCCTCTTTATCGAAATCTCCCCCTTTGATCTTGTCGAAATTTCTCTTCTCTCTCTCTCCTTGGAGTTGACGACTTGATCCTTAATTTATAGGGCTAGGTCAAAGTCTTTTTTGAGGAGGAATTTAAGTTGGAATTAAATTATCTTTAAAGAATATAATTCTTTATAATATTTAAATTCCTTCTAGAACTTCTCCTATCTTCTTGGGATTTAATTTCTCTTTAACATCTTCGTGGAAATCAAACTCCTTTGGGATTTAGCTTTGCTCCACGTCATCTTGGGCCTATCTAGTCATCAATTTCGACTACCATATCATCTTATTCCTTGTCGAAAATTGCCCTGGCAACTAGCTCGGCATCTCCTTCATGCATTGCCCTAGCAACTAGCTCAGCATCTCCTTCATGCATTGCCCTGACAACTAGTTCCAGCCTTGTTTAGGCAAGTGATTCTGCATACACACAAAAGCATACCAAAGCAGCATCTTTTTCCACAAAAATCACCAAGTTATGTAATCAAGCTCAACGATGGAAAGAAACATGAATTAGTGCATGAATGACTAATTATGCAACTAATATGAGCCTAAGTCTAACAATAATATGAGTAAAAAGGGTAATAAAAATAGTACTTTTGAATACTTATCAGGCACCCCGTGCAATCTCACAATTTCAGCAACATATAAATCTGCCAACTTATCCAAAGAATACGTCGTATGCATGGGCAGAAAATGTGCACATTTCGTAAACCGATCCACTATCACCCAAGTGGGATCTTTTTAGATGGTGTCAAAGCAGACCTGACACAAAATCCATGGTGATCCTTTCCCACTTCCACTGGAATTTTCATCGGTTGCAACAACCTGGAAGGAAACTGATATTTAGTTTTAACCCACTGACACACCATACATCTAGCAACAAAGTCGGCCACATCCTTTTTTAAACCCACCCAATAGTACTCATTCGTCAACCCTTGATACATTTTAGTACTACCAGCATGCATAGCAAAAGTACTAGCATGTGCCTCGGTCAAAATCATCTATCTCAACTCCTCGTCACTAGGCACCACAATCTGATCTTTAAAGCACAAAACCCCATCACTATTAAAGTGATAATCCGTAGGATTTCCATCCATGATGTCCTTAACATGAGGTACCAACGCCTCATCAAACGACTGCTTTTCCTTAATCAATTGTACCAAGGAAGGTTTCACTTACAATTATGCCAACAACCCTCTATCACGGGTCACACTCAACCTAGAAAACATGGCTCTCAACTCCACAACGGCCTTTCTCCTCAAAGCATCCGCCACAACATTTGCTTTACCGGATGGTACTCAATGGTTAGATCATAATCCTTCAACAACTTCAACCACATATGTCGACGAAGATTCAACTCCTTCTGAGTCATCAAATACTTTAAACTTTTATGATCATTGTATACAACACACTTTTCACCATAAAGGTAATGTCTCTAAATTTTCAACGCAAACACTACCGCCGCAAGCTCAAGATCATGCATAGGGTAGTTGCGTTCATGAACCTTCAACTGCCTCGACGCATAAGCCACGACATTCCCATCTTGCATCAACATACACCCTAACCCGATGTATGATGCATCACTATACACCACAAACTCATTCCCTGACTCAGACTGAATCAAGATTGGAGCTTGCGTCAGAGCTTCTTTCAACTTCTCAAAAGATTGATGTTTAACTTCTTTCCATTCGAACCTCACATCCTTTTGCAACAACTTGGTCAACAGAGTAGCAACTCTCGAAAACCCTTCCACAAAATGATGATAATAACCCATCAAGCCTAGAAAATAGCAGACTTTCGTCACTAACTTTGGTTGCTTCCAACCCAACACCTCCTCAACCTTTTGAGGATCTACCCAGATACCCTCAGCTAAAACCACATGCCCAAGAAAAACCAATTTCCTAATCCAAAACTCGCATTTGCTCAACTTGGCGTAGAGTTGATTATCCAACAAGGTCTGCAACATAATCCTCAGGTGTCGATCATTCTCCTACTCGGTACGAGAGTACACAAGGATATCATTAATGAACGCTACTACAAATTAGTCCAAATATTCATGGAATACACGGTTCATCATGTCCATGAATGTTGCAGGCCCATTCGTCAGCCCAAACGGCATCACCAAGAACTCATAATGGCCATACCTCGTAGAGAAAGCAGTCTTCAATAGATCTTTATCCTTCACCTTCAAGCGATAATATCCGGATCTTAAATCAATCTTGGAAAACACGTAGCCCTACGAAATTGATCGAACAGATCATCAATCTGCGATAAAGGATACTTGTTCTTAATCGTCAACTTATTCAGTTGCCGATAATCTATACACGTCCTTAATGTGTCATACTTCTTTTTCATAAATAACACTGGTGTTCCCTATGGCGACATACTAGGCCGAATGAAACCTCGATCCAGTAACTCCTAAAGTTGCGTCTTCAACTCTTTCAACTCATTTGGTGTCATGCAATATGGTGCAACCGACACCGAGCCGAATCAACATATGTCTCAATGCAGAACTCCACCTCCCTGTTTGGTGGCAAACTAGGTAACTCTTTCAAAAACACACTCGAAAAGTCACAAACAGTACGAATATCCCTCGTCTGTAGTTTCTCCACATTTAGGTTCATCACATAGGCTAGATACGCCCGACATCTATTTTTAAGCAACGCGTACGCTTCCATGGCTGAAACCATATTAGATAAGAACTTTACATTTACGCCTACAACTATAACCTCATAATCATTATCAAGCCTCAAAGAAACCCGCATGGCATCAAATTCAACCACAACTCGATGCTCGGACAACCGGTCTATATACAAAATTACGTCAAACCCATGGAATGACAACTCTATCAGGTCAGCCGCAAACACGTAACCCTGAACCATCAGAGGACACCTTCGATACAACTTTCTTGTAATGACCGTTTCTCCAAAAGAACTTGTCACATGCATACCAACATCAAGCATTTCTACCAGTATAATAAGCAAATGCACATGCTCATGCAATACATATGAATGTGTGAAACCAGAATCTATCAAAGATAACAATGACATAGACTGCAAGGTAAAGGTACCTACTATCACGTCCATGTCATTTCTCCCCTCGCAATGAGTATAGATCCTCGCTGGTCCACCATCCTTCGGTTGAACCACCCTTTGTATGCGCGCACACCCCTTTGTCTTTCCTCCCTCATCTAGGAGGTACCTCGGTCGTACCCACGGCCCCTAAATGGTGTAGCAACAGGTACAAGTACCTGACTACCTCTAGCAAGTAAACGACAGTCTTGTTTGATATGTTCTATCGACCCACAACTCCAACAAGAGTTCGCAGCCAAAATCAGCAGGAGTCGCCCTTCTATGGCCAAACGCGGGCAATCTCGCCTCAAATGCTCTCACGAACCACAAACCTAAAAAACATTATGCTCTGACCGAACCAGAACACCTTGTCCCTGATATTCTCGTCCTATACCACCTCTACTACGTCTCACATCGGGTCAGAACCTCTGATCACGGTGCCTCTTAGCCTGGCCACCCCTAGGACTATACTCTGCAGCTCTCTTCCCCGAGCCAAAACCTCCTAAACGACGAGACAACCCTAGACTCTGCTCTATATCCTTTGCTCGATATACCAAAACATCAAACTTTGTATACTCAGTGGCCAAAATGAACGTCTTGACATCTTGCACCAAACCATAAGGGAAACGATCACATCAGTGCCTCTTATCTGGCACCAACTCAGGTGCATACTAACTCAACCGTATAAACTACACCTTATACTCAGACACGGTCATACTTCCCTGAACCAAGGTTATAAACTCTCATTTCTTGTCGTCCAAATATCTAACACCAAGATATTTCTTTCTGAAAGTAGCCTAAAAAGCTCTCACATTACATCACCGGGTTTCATGCCCGTGATCACAGGGGGTTCACCAACTATACGTATCCCCTTGCAATAGGGAAACAACACATCCCAACTTATGGTCATCATTGCACCCTAGCTGAACCAAGATACGCTCTGCATTGGCCATCCACTCCTCGGATGCCTTAGGGGCTAACCCTCTATACTCGACCACTCTGAGGCTACAAAAATGCTTCAACGGCAAACCCAAATTAGCAACAACAGGTGCTAGACTAAGTATGTGAGCTCTAGCCATTGCGGCTTCGAATGCTTCTTTCATTGCCTGAACCAGAGGCGTTATGTCCCCAAACACAAGATCAGGTGCTGCATGGGGTACTTGTCCACTCCCTCAGGAGGATTAGGCGGAGGAGGTAGTAAATCCTCAGGATGTACTAGCTAGCCCTTGACTCTCTACCCTCCAGTAGCAGCGTTTTTGCTAGATCGCAATTCTCTCCTCGGTGGCATACTTTAAAACGTATCTAAGGCATGATAATTACACAAAAACAAAACAATCAGGCTAGCTTCAAGCAAGGATCCAAGACTTTCATTTAAAACCAAAATTATTTCATAAACATGGTAATATGGCAATGTGCCCCCAAGGTACCCAAACATAGCATAATTCAATCACCGTACATGTAAACAATCACCGTGCATATCAAACATCATGTTACAAACACCAACAACATCCCAAATTTTCACAAACATGTCTTTGAT